>VMOF01000035.1:50096511-50568183 GCA_011764245.1 Trialeurodes vaporariorum
GCATCGCAGCTCAAGTAAACTGCTTTAGGGTCTCGATTGCGATCCAAAAAAAGAAAATGACCTCTGAATTAGCTGAATCATTAAAAGAAGATAATCCACCAACAATAAACACCCAACAAACACAATAAACATAACACAATAAACATAACACAATAAACATAAACAACAATAAACATAACAACATAAAACTACAATGTACATAACAACACTAAACACACATACAACATATGTGACAACACATACAATACACATAGGTACAATAAACATGTATAAACTGAAAAAAAAAAATGCTGAGTACCGCTACTTTGTTTCATCATCTGCTTTCAACCATTCAGCTGATTATGAAGTTAAGTTCTTTTCTTAGGTCACAATCAAGACAATATTGGTGCAATCCGTCAAACTTCTCAAGCTGGTGAAGTCAGTGCTAATCAAAGTTGGGCAAATAGGAGTGTAATCGATTACACGATTACTCGGTAACCGGTAATCGTCAAACCTTTGGATGGTAATTAAATAAGGCCTTCGCAGATTTAAAATAAACTTTTAGGGTCATTTCGATTAGATCGAATTATTATGCTCCTAATATGATGAGTAACTTGCATAAAACCAGTCCTGATTGCCGTAAAATTACCCTCCAAAAAACGCCAATTACGATTACTCGGTAATTAGGTAGGTAATCAATTTTACTCCCATTTGCCCAACTCTGGCGCTAATAATTGCTTGAAGCATTTCATTCATTGAAAAATTCAAAGGTACAATCGGGTTTGCATTTTTTGTAGAAAAATTTTCATTTATCTAGCTGTCAATGTGGTTTCTGGTGCTTGTCAGAATCCGCCAGATGGCCCCTATTTTCAGAAATTTGTCATTTTTGGGAAAATTGAGTGGGATTGAATTGGTAGAGGTCGTTTCAGAAGTGTATGCACAACTAGACCAATCACCTTTGGGATTTTGCAACATTGTTTCTCTTGTTACAAAGTGAAAATTAATGAAAATGAATTTAAGCATTGGCTTTTCATTGAAGAACGCTTAAAAATTGAAAGTTTAAAGTCAGAGGCAAACTTTTTTTTGATTTGAAGGAGTGAAAATTAAAAATTTGCCGAAGATTATGGTCTAGGTGCGCCTACACTTCTGAAATGAGCTCTATTCATGCTGATTAGCAGAACATCACAGTATTAGATTAGATAATTTTTTAGGGTGTTTCTCTGCCATCAATCGTAAAATTGGTGGAGAAAAAAAGTTGTGATTTTAAGAATTGATTTCGGCTGTCTCTTTAACGGATGCAAGTGAGATAGAGAATATAGTACTCGTACCCATTAAAAAGATCACCAAAATCCATCCTCAAAATTATGTTTTAAATTTGATTACGTTTTCCTTATTTAATGACGAATCTTTGACTATCAAATGCTTCTTCATTGCATTTTAAAATAGTCACCAAATAGCTGCTTTTACGACTTGCAATTAAAGACATTTCCGGAGGAAGGGCCCGTAAAACAAGAGGTGTGCTGTTCAGCTAAAAACCTTCATTTGCTCACAATGCACAATCAACAGGAAGAGCATACCCATTGTTTAATGGTATTGTTCAGTATGCTTTATTGCCTCTTTAGTGAAGTTTGTATCGTTGCCATGGTAACCGCTCTCTCAAACTACCATAACAAACCCACACCCTCTGTCTCCCTTTGTCCTGTTCACGAAATAAGAAGAGGGACTAGTAATTGCTTGTGTGTTTTTGTTTACATTGTAAATCTACTGTCATGAGCTGCCCTAATCATGTAGTGATAACCTACAAATATTTGGATTTATATGCTCCCTCCCCGATTTATATATTTTAGATTCTGAAACAAATTATTTGTGCTTTTCAACTGTTGAGACACTTATTTTCTTTTCATTTTTGCATTTTAAAATATTTTTCTCGTTGAAAACCGAAACGAAGTTAGTTTTGACTTTATCATCTATCTATAGCAACACCATTAAGTATTACGAATAATCATTGCGAATAACATGTTTACCATCATCTTTTATTGACAGCTAAATCTTGCTTTCGATTAGATAAATTGGAAAATGAACTCATCATTCTGCTATTACTTTCATTAACTTTTTAGTTGTAACTGGAAGCACTTTATAGTCTTCAAGAGTAAAATAAATTCCTCATTCTGCTATTACTTTTACTAACTTTTTAGTTGTAACTGTAGGCACTTTATAGTCTTCATTAATGAAAGGTTTTCCAACTTTGATGAAATGATTTCCCAGAACAAATTAATGAAATGCCAACTACAGCACCTTGGTTTCAACACTGTTTTAAGATGGTTCTGACCTTCAAAAACCCTGAAATGAATTGAAAAGGACAGGTTAAAGTGAGAATGTACAAATTAAACCAAACTTTAATCCTCATGGCCAGCGCCTCAGCTGGCTTTAACAATCTGAGTGTAAAACAAATTGGCAAGCCAAAAGTAGCCGAAAGTATCGCAGTCATTCATAAAAGTTACATTAATGTAATTCCGGCTGATGAGTCAGAACTGAGTCATTCCAAGTACGTTCCTGTTGCTCCGTCACGATCAGAAAATATAACCGTCACCCAGGTAAGATAAAACAACATCTGCTAATGATGCATTACGTTTATTCCGTTTCCTTTTTCTGACACCAAAACTTGATCTCTGGATGACCTTTTAAAACACAAGCTACTAATGGGGCAGTTGCTAGGGTTTGAACTTTGGTGTTTTTCTAAAGAAAATGGAAGTATTTGATGGGCTGAAAACAAAGATGCCTTTGGTTTTTTCTCGAGTACTTTTAGGAGATGCATGCATGTAGAATTGAAAAAAATCTCGTGTATTGTGGTTTCACGATGCAGAATCCCCTGGAAATTAAAGGTGACCTTTTTTTCAGCTCATCAAATACTCTCATTTGCATACTACAAAACACAAAGATTTAGATCCTTGCATGTCCTCATTGTATTATGACCAGCGAAAGAAAGTATCATTGTAGAAATTTTCATCTCATAATCTCTTTGCTAATTTAAGAGAATTTTGCAGTTTTCGGGTCTCTCGGAGTTTAACAGGATTGCTACTTGAAAGTATGCCTAAAAAAATCAAAAACTCATCGAAAAATAATAGAAAAATTGATCAAGAACAATTTCGATGGGAGGACTTTCTTTTGTTGGCTATAGTGCATAACTTTGTACTAGGGAATTCAGATTTCTTTGCCTGTTTTATTTTTTATCTGACCTTGTAGGTGCTTAACTGTTTCCACTCCGATGTCGCATAGATCCAAAAAAATAATTGTTGCGTTTCACTCTAATGCCAGATATAGGAAGCTATTAAAAAAAAGTCAGCCCAAAAAAAGAAATAAATTAAAAAATGAAAAAAAGTAAAAAATTAGAATAAAATAAAAAAAGAAAAAAAAAAATTCAATGTCAGATTTACCTGACATCAGAGTGGAAAAGGTTATTTTATTTTATTAGCATTTTCTGCGCCACTTTGTCTGATTAAACAGGCAAAGAAGGATGACGGACGGGTTGTGTTAGCCAATTTGATCAACCAGGACTTCTAAGGTCATCTGATTGTGAGAGTTGTTGGTACATTGCCGACTAAAAGCAATCAATGATTATGGCTTGTCGTCATCAATGTGTTCAGCCAATTATTTCAACTATTTTCCGCTTATTTAAGGTGATTCCATGCCACGTGACCACGGTGATTGATTGGTCGATCGATTAACGATCATTTACCGGATTTTATGGAGTTTTTTTGTGAAACGAGGATTGTCAGCACCTGTAGGTAGATCTAACAAAGATATCTGTTAAGTTTGGATGGTCGAATCCGCAAAATAAAGATGAAACTATGAGAATTCGCACAATCGCTGTTTGATCTATCCTTTCGCACTACGATAGTCCAAAGTCCCATAGTTACGTCCTTGTTTTGCGGATTCGAGCATCCAAACTTAACAGATATCTTTGTTAGATCTACCTCCAGGTGCTGCCGATCCGCGTTTTACAAAAAAACTTCATAAAATCCAGTAAATGACCATTAATCGATCACTTTGGTCGCGTGCCATGGAATCACCTTAAACGAACCTAGAACTCAGCTATCCATCTTTCTCCAATTAGATTTGTTCCTGATGAGCAGTGTTGCCATTTATGGCATAAGTTATCCAAATTAATTATAAAATTAAATTAATTTTTAAATGGCAACACTGCTGAATAGATCAAAAACAAAGATTTTCAAAGCAATAGCAGACGTAACATTTTCATACCATATTATTTCAGGTGATGTGGTGTGAGTTGGGCTTTGATTCAGTTTTTGTCGTAACCTCAACTCAGGGTCTCCAAGTTTTTGACGCAGATGCTTACCATTGTTTATTTTTGCATTCTTGTAGAGATAGCTCTGTTCCGCGAGGAGGAACTTATGCTCGTGGAATAACAAATATTTTCTCAAATTATATATGTGTCGGTAGGTGCTCCAGAATATTTTTCTCCTCTTGACCTAGTCGGGCGAAAAATTTGAAAAAAAAGTAGTAGTAGTAGTTGTAGTAAAGTCCAGCTGCCCAAACACGTGGTTCGTTATGCTGATATTTCACATCAAACGACTGGACTGCATAAAAAAGAAGGGGTAGGAAAGACAATCACAGTATTCTCAAATCAAAGGAAAAAAAAAAAAAGAAACTAGCCGAATGTGTGGCATCTGTACTTTTCTGTGATTATACAGTATTTACTTCTTTTGAAGAAAAGTGACTGATCCACCTTTTGTGAATCTGTCAGAATGGTTCAGAATTTGCTTTGATAGATAATGAGTCAAAGTCAATCAAAGAGATGAATGTTTTTACAAAGAAGTGTGGTTCAATTAAACGTTTCAAAATATCCCATCACAGTATCTTTCCTCAGGGGTGAACCAACCAGCCAATCTTCATGATATTTTCTCTGAAATCCAGGTTGTGAGCAAAAATGGGGGTTAAAAATGAAGGTTTACACTGTTACTTCAGAAAGGAGACAGTAATGCAAAATTTTGAAATGTCGTATTGAGTTCTGCCTCTATGCAAAAACACCGACGAAATCTAATGCCAAACTACATCTTGATACTAAAGGTAAAACTCAGTGTTGATATTAAGTGCTTGCTTAAAATTTCCCTAAAAATATGATATTTTTTCGTTTTTAGCAAGAAAAGTTAAAAAATGTCAGCCCTTGGTTTCAATTGAAGACCTTGCTGATAGAAAGGCTAGAAAGAAAATTTATGCTTTTGAAAGTTTGAAAATAGTTTTTCAATCCTTCTAAATAGAAAATCGATGAAACCAAATCTTGGTATATTTATTTTCTATTTTTAAGCGTCGAATAACCACTTTTCTTTGCCCAACTCTGATCAATGATGGCTTCAACCGTTTCACTCCTCTGTAAGCTGTAATCACAAATAACAACAAAAATATGCCAGGTGCACAAATTCTCGTTATTGCATTAGATACCTCCCTCTTCTCTTGATTTCAGGTAACAGCGGGGGATGCTTAAGAGTATTCGGAACTCTTGACGATTCCTCAGATATTCTATTCATTGATCGAAAAGCCGTTCACCAAGGTGCCATCACGGACATAAGCAGCTTTGATCAATTTATTGCATCGGCTGATAGCAGCGGAGTTATAGTTTACTGGGAATTCTCCGAAGAACAGCTCATCAACCTGAACCAGATAAAAAGTTTTGGGTTTGTTGACAATTCTCCTATTCTTAGTTATACAATGGGTTTTTAACACGCATTTGCAACTATGATAAAAAGAATATACCCCCTAGCAATTTACGCAATGGAACTTAGTCATTTCCTGTGCTACACTATCTTTTTGGAAATTTTCAATTTTGTAATATCTTAAATGTATAACAATGAAGGGTATTTAGAACCATTTCACAGCAATAGCCTTTAAAATATTCTAACAATTTCAGATTCATTCCTAAAATACACTTCGTTACTGATATGATTCATTTTTGCCATCTAACTTTTATTGTATTTTCCGAGTGAAACATATACTTAAAAGTTTATCGTAATAAACATTGTGATACTGTAATAATTTTTCCATAATTTTGTATTTCCAATGTATTTTTCCAATGGGGCTCTTGCAAACTAAAGCTACAGGGGATTGAAGAGTTGATTCTTGTATAAAAACCTGTAAAAATGACGATGAGTAAACTGAAAAATCACGAAATTCACCCTCAGAATTGGGCTTATTGGCAGAGAGACGCAGGTATCATGGGAGATTCCTATCTAATTTAAGACATATCTCTGTGTTTCTGAAGAGAAAGTGACAAATTAGACAGGAATCTCCCATGATATCTGTGTTGAACCTCCATTATGATCTTACTGTTATAGCAGTTATGTGAGTGTATCACTGAATTTTAGACTTGCTCGGTGTGATTTTCGTGATTTTTGCTGGTTTTTACATCAAATTAGACTATTCATTTGCTCACAGAAAAAGTTTGCAAGAGCCCCATTATTCAGGTTTCACTGTAAATATCTTGAGCAACATTACTATGGTAACGTGTTTAGTTCTGAGGTACTCCCTTTCAATTAACAGCTGATTTGCAAGTTCATAGACTTATTACTCTTCACTTTTTTAACCACTCAGAACTAAAAATAATACTACCAACTGCGTTTACTCCTTCAGACTTAAAATCAGTAAAATCAGGAGGAAATAAAAATTGCCTTCATCCTACAGCTGCCGACCCCCGCAGGACAGTGCCCAAGGTTTCATTCTCCAAATACTGCCCTTTATTATCAACTTGAGGAAAAAGACCCCTCAGCAAAATGTTTCTTTGGGAATTTTCTGCAAGTAAAAGAAAACTTCAAGGTGTTTTTAGAGTACTTGAAGATGACACAACAAACACTAAAGATTTAAGTAATTGAAGTTTTGAAGAAAAGTGAATTAAAATGTATTAATTTAAATCAAGCATCAAAGATTGGAAAGTCACAGATAATTTTAAGACAGCTGGTGAGTGTAATAATATAATTGTTCTAGGTCTTGCTGCGTAAATTTGAAGTTAACTAGCGACTGGCTCGTGGCCGGTTATGGCAGTGGACATATTAGACTTTTTGATCCAACCAAACAGTCGAAAGACTCTGGTCAGTTCCCATTATTGGTAGAAGTGGCTGCTCATGCAAGATGGATTAGCGGTCTTGATATTTCTACTAATCTGCAATTCATTTTGACCGTGTCGGAGGATTCGTTTGCCAAAGTTTGGGGTATCGAAAAAAAAAATGACTCGTATGTGAGTAACACTTTTTTTTTACAGCTCAATTTTCAAACCAAATCAGGAAGTCTTTGAGAATTGAGGAAACACCTGATTTTTTTCCGATTTTTCCTCCAAAAGTTCTCAATTTTTTGCAGTTTCCAAAATGGAGTGTACACTGTACAGTGACAGAAATCTACTATATCAGTTCATTTCACGTTCCTAAGACCACCAGAACGTGTATTTTTTTTCACTGACCAAGAATATCCAAAATCAATCCAATTGGCTCCCAGTCTTTTCCTTGAGTACATCATGTTTACAAATTATATTCTGAGGCTAAATTCAGTGATTTGATTTTTTTTTTTTTTCTTCTAGATTATTACACACTTATCCTCAACTCATGTAACAGACAACCTATTAGTCGGAGGGCGATTTTTGGCATCAAACGGGTCGCAGTTTTGTGTAACTTCATACGATAACAACAATGTGTACTGTTTTAAAAAGTAGATAAAAAAATCATAGAAACCGCCTCCATTTTTTAATTTCACAAAAAACAAGAGACCACCCCTTAATTTAGAAAAGAATACAATTCATCTCTGAAAAAACAAACGAATTGAATTGGAAATTGTTGGAGGAAACATTCAAAGTTTTAAAAGCCAGTTGAGAAAATTAAAAATAAATTTATTACTTTGATTCCATCACAATTTACAAAGCTACAGGATTCTTTTCATTGCAAAAATAAGGTAGAAGACGTAAATTTTTGAGAAAAATATAAGATACATGGAAGTGGAAAGTGACAACAAAACATTTTAATAGTAATTATGTAGATTGGCTGAGAGTTGAGTTGAAAGGCTAATTTATGTAAAAAGGGACGCGATGGAAAACAATTGAACCCAGAGACAACAGAGACCACACACTAGCCAGTCGCGCGGTTGAAGATTGTATTTTTGGGGACTCAACAAAATAACATGGAGAACAACATCCAACGGCTCCCATGTGGATTGTTGACCAATGACCAAAATATTGATGCTTTGTTCTGATTGGCTATGGGCGAGATAGATAGTGCGTGGTCTCTGTTGTCTCTGATTGAGCCCTACATTTTGTAATTGAGGTTAGCCAAGGCCATTTGAATGCTTCCATTAAAACATAACAGATTAAAAAGAGGACTCTGAATAATCGGTCCTCAAAACACAATTAATTTAAACTAAACGAGAGTAACCTGTTCCACCCTGTTCCATTCTTGTTCACGAATAAAAAAATTAGCCTTTTGATAGATGATGGAGAAAAATAGGGGGAACTTTGTGCAAGAGTTTCAACTAAATAATACTGCCTCATCATGTTCCTTTTCTCAGAGAAAAAACATAGTACAGTGGAACTTCGATTGATAGGACCGGACACCATCCAGATAATCAATTTCCGGGGATCGCATGACGGGGAAAATACGTTTGTAATTGCGAAAAGTGCACTGTTAGGGATGCATTAACGAGAACATACATTTGTATACATATTTACAATAGTAAACTCCACAACTACTGAGTGAAAACTGAAATCTTGATCTAGAGAAAGTAAGTATGACCGATCAAGACGTATTTCCCGATCAAGACGTATTTCCCGATCACAGTTCCGTTTTCCCCGGTTTCTCTCGTTCAAGTTTTGAAAACAGGTTCTAGACCCCGTCCGGATAGTTGATGTCCGTATAATCAAGGTTCCAGTGTACAGTAGGAGACTTTCTCCTCCAATAAGATTTGTTTGATTGTCAAGGATTCAGCACAAATTGTAGATACTATCAAACGCAAAAATTTAGGCAGCCAAGAATTTCACTAAGCGCAGGAAGGAAGCATGAAATGTTGCCTCACGGTTGAGAAGTCCTGTTTTTTACTTGCGTTTTAGAAAAAGTATACGGAAGTGGCTTCTAGCGAAAACTCGACTATCTACAATTTTTTGCAACCCTACGCGCCTACTTCCTGCACTCGCTGGAAATTCTTGACTGTCAAAACTTTTGCGTTTGATAGTACACCACCGGCAGAACTTTCCAGCGAATTGGTAATAAACTTTAGGATGTATTGGCTCTGTGATATTGGCAGAGAGGCTACATCACGAAAATACTTGCAGCATTTACATATAAAAGTAAATGATCAATATACCTGCAAACAAAAAAATGACTGAAGCATCGGTTTGAAAAATCATGACGATATTAAAAAATTTGCAATAAAAGAGCACAATCTTTTCTTTCAGCAGTAAAATTCTGTAAGATGATAACACACATAAGAGCAATTGCAAAGTTGTTAATAATTGACAGCTGCAAAATTGCGAAAACGAAACAATTATTTCGTCTCGTCTTGTTGAAAAAAAGGCGGAAAAACAAAGCCATAAAACTGGGCTCATCATGATCAATCAGATCAATACAGACAAAAACTGTGAAAATAGTTAGGAAGGATAAGTTCATTTATCTTACATCTTTAAAGAACTCAGTTTCATTACTTATAGTAAATGTCTTTATCTTCCTTTATTAAGGTGATTCTTCAGCGTTTAGTGCCGATTTATGCCACCAGAGCACTACCGTTTGATTAAGATTAAATTACAGGCCGAAAGTAATTAATATTTAAGAAAACGGAGTGTCAGTTACTAGATAATCACCTGAAGAACGTCTTTGCAAAATATCTTGTCAATGCCTTCAAGAATAAGGCAGAAAGTACTAAAAAATGAAATATCCCTTTTCGATACAAGAATCGATATTCCACTTTTTGGTATTTTCAGCCTTATCATAAGTGGCGGTAGCCTCCAGGCCAAGTCCAAAACCCCCGAGCAAGAAGGTGGCGTCCGCGGACACTTCATTGACGAGATATTTTGCAGAGACGTTCTTCAGATAATTATCTAGTAACTTACACTCCGTTTTCTTAAATATTAATTACTTTCGGCCTGTTATTTGACCTTAATCGAACGGTAGCGCTCTGGTGGCAGAAACAAGCACTAAACGCTGAAGAATCACTTTAAATTTTATGATAATGAATAACAGGAAACATTGATTTCAAACATACTATTGCTGGAAAAATGAAGGAATTGCTTATAAAATTTAAACTTGAAGAAAAAAAAAAATACCAGTTCAAAAACAATAAAATAAACAACAAAACAAACAGAGCATCAGATGGAAACTTGAATTCTGACGAAAGGCAAACTTATATTTTTCAAGAGGCGTCACCTGTACTTGCTCCGGCATCATTATTGCCCGAATCACGATCATCAGATGAGCTGGGCGCCAATTTCCTTTTTCGCTTTTTATCCTTTAATTTAGCCAAATATTTTTCCCAATGTTTATGATTGAAGCTGGTAAAATCGTCATGCTCAGAGATGAATCGTAGGTATTTCGCTAGTTTGAGTAATTCTACGTCTTTGTCTCTGTTGATGTGTGCCTTTTTGAAAGGTCGAATTTTCAAACCGTTTTTTGGATTCATCAGGAAATTCCTATTGATGTCATCAAACATGATTGTATTTGATGGTTTGTAATACTCCGGAAATTTTCCCCAGATGACTCCCAACGGTTTCACCTGTCAAAAAAAAGAGAAGTTATAGTTAGATTATTTTTGAACATTTATACCAGAGACAAATAGAGACCCAGTACAAAGCTTGCGACAGGTGGCCACTTTTCGGGGCTCGATTTTGGTCGGAACTCATCGAAACAACAGTCAACAGTCGCCTATTGTTGACTGATGAGCGCCTGGTTTGCATTCGACAAGCAAAACCTGTTTCCGTTTCCGGGACCGCGGACCAATCACAGCCTTTTGTTGAGCTCACTACTCAACAGTAGGCGACTGTTTATCGTTGCAGCCGGTGACTCCCGAACAAAACTGTGACCGCTAAACTTGCTTCACTTTTCTAACACGGGAGCATAGCATACGGTGTGCTGGGTCTCTATTTGTCTCTGATTTATACTATGCTACAAGCAGAGAGGAAGTTGAGTCAAAGCCTTACGAGAGAAAGCCATTTTTTGAGGTTTTAAATCATTCCAACAGTTTTCTATAATCTTATCAGGGTCACATTGGCCGAAGGATACAGCAGGACAATTCCCGGTGGGCTGTTGCCTTCAAGGGCCAATCGGTTCGACACATGAGTAAAATTCAGCCTAACACAAAAGCATTAAATGGTTGTCAAATGAGTAAGTCACAATGGGGGAGTCCCATCTAATGGCAATCTTCTATGCTGAGGAAAGTGATTCATCATAGAGAAAGCTGCAATTAGATGGGACTTCCCTGTTGTGACCTGCTCATCCAAAACATTGCATTCATGGGTCTGTTGCAAACTTTTGCTACAACTATAGAGATAGTCAATATTGGTGTAGAATCACTTGAAAATAACCTTGGGAGCCTTAGAAAGTTCCAAAATTAACTCCCAAATTCAATAAATGTATTTAACAAAATA
This sequence comes from Trialeurodes vaporariorum, assembly GCA_011764245.1. Taxonomy (NCBI): domain Eukaryota; kingdom Metazoa; phylum Arthropoda; class Insecta; order Hemiptera; family Aleyrodidae; genus Trialeurodes; species Trialeurodes vaporariorum. The sequence goes on from VMOF01000035.1 coordinate 50,108,114, forward strand.
CAAAAATGGCTGCCAAATGAGCGAGTCACAATGGGCCAGTCCCATCTAATGGCAACTTTCTATGCCGAGGAAAGTGATTCATCATAGAGAAAGCTGCAATTAGATGGGACTTCCCTGTTGTGACCCACTCATCCAAAACATTGCATTCATGGGTCTGTTGCAAACTTTTGCTACAACTATAGAGATAGTCAATACTGGTGTAGAATCACTTGAAAATAACCTTGGGAGCCTTAGAAAGTTCCAAAATTAACTCCCAAATTCAATAAATGTATTTAACAAAATACAAAAATGGCTGCCAAATGAGCGAGTCACAATGGGCCAGTCCCATCTAATGGCAACTTTCTATGCTGAGGAAAGAGATTCATCATAGAGAAAGCTGCAATTAGATGGGACTTCCCTGTTGTGACTCGCTCATTTGATCGCTTTCTTTGTATTTTGTTGAACACATTAATTGAGTTTGTGAGTTGATTTTGAGACTTTTTAATGCTTTCATTGTGATTCCATTGTACACATTTTATGTAAAAATTGACTTACTATTACACTGTAGCAAAAGTTTGCAACAGACCCATTCAGCCCAACGCGGACGCATGTGTAAAATTTACATCAACGGCACTGCGACTGACTGCGGCCCTAAGATTCATATTTAAGTCATTACAGATTCAAATTCAGAACAAAATAAATCTGGATCTATGGGGCATGCGTTCAATACTGAGGAGTTGCTCAGTGGGACTTCTAGTCTGCAACACATCATAGTTACCCGCGCCACGGCTACCATATTTTGCAGCATTTTTTTTTTTTAACATTTTTTGACTTAAAATTACATCTTTGAGGGGCAAAAAACTAAAATTTTACCGGGGGGAGGCCCCCTAAACCCACCTCGATTCAGAGGATTACCCGTCAGTCGGACCAGTCCCAACTCTGTTTTCCCAGGAACCCTTTGGACCTCAATTCAATTCTGTTTATTAGGTCGATGAGAATTTTTGCTCAGCAATACAATAAGAATTAAAGTAATATAAGCTCATTAAAATGGTTTCAAGCTCCCATGCGTTAAGCGTGGGGTCCATGTCCTTTGCTAGCTACCTGGTCCACCGCACTGAATAACCCCACATGGCAAAAGGATGAGAAAAATTGAATAGATATAAAAAAAGAAGATTTATTCTGAAGAGACCACTTACCTCTACAACTCCATATTTTGGTGCGTGGACAGTTATCATTGCAGAGCAGTCTAGGTGGAAACAGATTTTATAATTTACATTTGAACTCACTCCCAACAGTTTCATCTTTTCCTCGATCCACTTCATACTGGTTGCAGACCATATGACAATGTCATAATCCTGGAATTGAAAAAAAAAGAAGCCCTTTATGTGAGAGGATTCATGAAAAAGGTATAAGAAATCTAAGAATCATATGGTAACGGGTAGGGTTGTGCGGTACTGATTTCGGTATTTTTCGGTATTTAGCTATATCTCTGACTGCAGCCTCTAAACGAGTGAGACTGATAAAACTGCTGTGGGTGACGTAAGTCAGAAGTCAACTAAATACTATGAAACTGTCAAAGTAGCATTTCTATATCATAATACCTTTGAATTCCCTTAAAGTTATGTAAAATACCGAACTGGCTGATTTTTTCCGTATTTTACATTACTTTTAAGGAATTCGAAGGTATTATGATGCGGGAATGCTATGTATCAATACTTTGACAGTTTTATAGTGTTTAGTTGGCTTCTGGCTTACGTCACCCACGGAAGTTTTATCAAACTCACCCATTTAGAGGCTGCTGTCAAAGACTGAGCTAAATACCAAAAAAATACCGAAATCAGTACCGCACAACCCTAGTAACGGATGTTACTCAACACACGTCAAGCATGGAAACACACTATTCTTTGTACTTCCAACTGAGAAAATCTTTTCGAATTTGCAATAAAGTGGCATTTATGACCTATCAATTTGTTGAGAAAATTCTGCTAAGTCGATCTACAGAATTTGGAACCGTATAATTCTTCTTCGCTTTTGAGAAAAATGACAGAAAGACCCCATGTTAATTTCTATGAGGCCAAAAAAGTTTGAAGCCATGCATTTCCCTCCATTTTCAGCCAATCAGAAGCCGACTTTGAATTAGGCTCTTATCAGCATTGACTGCACTAGCTCTCAATGCTATTGCAACTCTTTTTTACTCTTTGGTGCTCATCTTGAGCTCAATCAATAAATAGATAGAGAGATAGATTTATATATTTGTAAAGAAGAAAATTTGTACAAGCAACAAAAAAACTACTCTTTTTGCCAAAAGTCAGACTTGTGCGGCAAGTTTCACATTAAAAAATAGGTAAATAAAAAATGATTTTAAATCGTTTATTTGTTATCCCTCCATCATTTAACACCTGTAGGCACAGATCAGTTATTCCTGGAATCTCTGATCTGGCTAATAATTGTTCTGAGTGGATCACATTTTTTGGCATACCCATTTCAAGGTTTAAATTTCTTGTCAAAGAACACTTTCTTGTTTTTTAATTTTTGTATTCTAATTTAATCTTTCTTGTCTGTGCCATTTCTTAAGTTGCTAATTTCTTAGTTATTTTTGTTTTGTAATTGGGACTTGTCCCATTGATAAATAATAATAAACAAATAAATAAATAAATAAATAAATAAATAAATTAAATAGAAAATGAGATGGTATCAGTCCCGGTACTTCTGGAGCTGCCTACGTGAAACTAAAAAAATAAATACTAAGTGACTCACTCGGTAGGCAGACGTTAGGAATTCATGTAAGTAAGGCCGCATTAGTTCCACTCCAGTCTCAGCTGGCGAGTGGTGATCAAATAAAGTATAATCAATGTCTAGAACTAAGAGTTTCTTTCCTTCTCTAGGAGGGTTTATTATATTTACCTGAAAACAAACAGTAAAGAAAGAGTATTAAAACAACGTCTCATTGACAAAATATTCGACAGATTTGGTGTACAAGGTACAAAAGAACTTTTCTTCACTATGGGATAACCAGAGGTTCAAGAGTTGGTATAAAGTGAAACGAAAAAAGGTCAACTTCAACCTATTAACTTAGTAAATTTTAATAGGTGATTGGTGACTATTATAATTTTGTAACACGGTGCTTTCATCAGTGGATGAAAAGATTACAGATCAGAGTATTTTTGGGTCAAATCTCATTTCAAGAAAATTACTGTCCCGGAGGCTAATCTCTGTTAAAAATTAACCAATTGAAAAATTATAAGAAATTTAAAAAAAAAAAGAAGAAAAAATTAGAACTAAATTAACTAGTATGAAATAAAAATATTTGATGGTGCGTTTTTCACGGAGTTTTCATTTCCATTTACTAGGATCCATATACTTATTTTTACGCACTAAACCTTAAAAGTTTTAGGTCAAAATTCATCATATAATAACAAAACAAACAACAACAAAAATTGTTCGTGTTGTGACACCTCAAACAAAGAATTCTCATTTGAAATTACGTCATTTGGACCAAAACCACACCTCTAGAACTATGAAACCTAGTTAAAAACCAAAAGAATCCTTGTTTTCTGCTAACTAAGTACTTTCATTTGCTCACTAAAAAAACACTGAAATTAAGACCATTGCAACTGCTTTACTACACAAGAATCAAATTCATTGAAAAATATCTCAATCAAAAATTCGCGAAGAAAAAGTCAACTTGTAAACTTACTTGGAGTTCTTTCACTCGCTTTTGAATTTTGGCTAGGTGAACTTCTCTGTTTTCTAGTAAGATTTCTTCCCCTTCTGGAATATCAAAATCATCAACAACTTCTGGTAAGTCTTCTGGCACTGAGCTAGCATCAGCTATGGCTTCTTCTAAAGATCCCATCATCATAATTTTGAAACCAGGCTTTAATTTCAGCTCTACTAGTTGGCAATCATTTTCAGGCACTTTTCCTGTCCGAAAAAAGAACCATCAGTTGCGTTATAGGATACCAAACATTTCAGGCGCCTTTCAGGCTTCCTCCGCATCAAGAATCCGAAAGACAAAATTCAGCTGGTGTGAGGTAGCACGGCATAGAGGTAGATCTACAGGAATCACCAGTAGCCACAAAAATTGCATTTTTTCAACAGAAAAGGACCAGAAGTGCTTCTGGCAGCGCCAAAAAGTTCTACTTACAAAAATGTACCCTCTCCCCTCTCCTCTCTCCGAAAAACTTTTTGGCTCCGCCATGGTGTAAGTTGGTAGATGTAAAGGTTCAAGTAGAACTATTTTGAGTATCGGGTTCTGATAAGTAGCAGTGCCTGCTTCCTGCATCAAAGCGAATCGTAGATCGGTTGATTATCAACGATTCGAAACTCTGCACTATCCAACCACTCACCAGTGCCTTTTGATGCCCATTCCTACTTGTCAGAACCCTATACACAAAATGGCCTTACTCTAACATTCCACAATCTGAAGCCAAGAAAATCAAAACGGGATCCGATTTGCATGCTTTAAGAGGACGTTTCACAAAAAATGGCCGATGACAGATGGGTTAGTTTACTGTGCAAAGACAAGTTTGTGTTTTGGCGCCAGTGCAAGAATGCAAACACGTCTTTGCGCAGCAAACCGCATGATCCGTCATCGGCCTTCTTTCGTGAAACGAGCTCTAACATTGTGTAAATGGCCCTTGTCAGACAAGCACAGTGGATTCAGTGGTCAGACGACAAACTATCACGCGACACTTCACGGCGCGACATTTCACCGCTGGAAAAAAATAAATAAAATAAAGAAGAAAAGGAAGAAAATAAAGAACAAACAAAAAAAAAATTAAGAAAAAAAAAAAAAAAAAGAGTAATGAACAGAAGAAAAATCGCAAATATTCCTACACACTTTACCAAGCTTGGGACTGGCCAAAAATAGTAAGTATAAATTAATTTTTTTGGGCGTTTTTCGCCTGAACCTTTCCCAATTGCGGAACATGGTTATGCACTCCGACCTCTTTCACCACTTTTTCTCCGACGGAAAGAATTCTGCCACGGCATCTTTCATCTCGCCTCCAAAAATTGACGCGCATCCATATATCTTTGGCACCAATGCACTTTTCGTAGGTATACAAGTAACCTTTGTTACCTAATGTTCCCTTCCTTTTACCACTGTTAATGATCTCGGCAATTTTTTCCATAATGGTACTGACATAAAAAATAAAGTCCGTCAAAAAAGTTAAAAGCTGTGAGTAAAAAAGATTTTCAGTCCGTCTAAACTATTAAAAACTATTCAGAAAAAAATTAAAACCGTTAAAAAACCCTCTCTGTCTCACCTCTCCGCACTCTTTTTAATTCATCGCTTGTCTTCTTACCTCCATCTACTGTACCTTCTTTCCCTCTTCTTACATTATAAGCTTATTCTTTTTCTTCTTCTTCCTTTTCCTTTTTTTCTTTTTGTTCTTCATTCTCTTTTTTTCTTTCCTTTATATTTTTTTTTCGGCGGTGAAATGCTGCGCAATAGGTTGTCATGGAATCGGATTCAGTACATCATATGATCCCACAAAGTACTACCAAATTCTGTGAAATTAAGCGATGTGTAGTTACCCTGATGCAAGCTAATAGAATGTGCGCGAACGGACTGAAGGGCTAGAGGACTGACAAGGTGTAAATGGACCTTGGGCAGCATCAATGACAAGAGATATTAGAGTAGTGAGAGAAAAGTTATACCTTGGTGCTTCAGATTCAACAATTTCTGTCTCTCAGGCCGCACGCCAGTTTGCTTGAATATGGTATTCTTCAGATTTTCAACTGAGTCGCAAGCAGAAAGAGAGCTAATTTCATAGTCTTTGCCACTCCATCTTACAGTAATTTTTAAAGGGTCTTCCATTGTGACTTGACGAAAGAAAACAAATTAAGAAAATAAAATTTATCTTCAACGGTGGCCAGGAAGATCAGCAGCAGCAGAGGCGATTTTAAGTCTTGGTCCTCATTGAATGAATTGAATTAAAAGTAAAAAATAACTGAATAAAATTAAGAAATTTGATCGAATGAAACACACTGAGTAACTTGAGCTGAATTCAATAAGAATGAATGAAGATTACAATTAATTCAAAGAAGCAAGTAATTTGAACTTTAAAACAACCCTTTCTCGTGCACCGCTCGTAATAACGCAAGCACAAAAGTAAACAAAACATAAACAATCGGACTCTAACCTCAAAACTGTGGATGATGATAAGAAGAGAAGAAGTTTGTGCATCGAAGTTATCATTCTCATTTTAGAATCAACTCGTTTCATATTTTACATTTTGTTTTCTACCTTTCTTTTGGATAGTTCCATGCAAAAATTGCTCAATCGAGTGTCAACTTGTATGAGTTATCTAAATGTTGTTGATAGCTCTATTTACTGTCTACAAAACTTTCGTTGTGTGTAAGGTGTTGCAAGATTTTCTTCTTTGTTGGCTAGCTCGCATAAAAAGATGAAGTTTCTTCCTGCACTGTTCTTATATTCCATCGGTAAGTGTGGTACAATTTTGTGCATTTTGTTTCATTGCTTTACTTATTTTCTCCCTCTGCAGAAAGTCCTGTAGGCCAGCACTCTTTGCAGCACATTTAATAGCCGTATACCATTCTTCAGATGAATGCCAAAAAGGGAACGCATACTTTTGTATCTACAGCATATGCTCACTGTTCAAGGAGATTTAGCTTATTTTCTACTCCCTCTCATCAATATGGAACGTTTTTCTCTCGCCCGTAGAGGTCGATTGACGGAAGATAGCAGTTTTCCGCGCTGCAGGTTCATGGATTTCTCTGCACATTGAAGTCAGAGCGCTGTAGAAATAGGAACTTGCCCACTGGGCTCTATACAAGCGGAACTGTCATCTGCCTGTGTTTATGAAACGACCTCTATCTGAAGGCGGTTCCTAATGGAGGTAGAGCTAGTGCATTTTGTATTGCAGAACCACTTTGATGAAATTCAAAGTGTATCTATGAGCAAAGGATTGCCTGCTTGCATTTATGTTTCGTCTCTGACTCAAAGCTTGTTTCTGATAAGTTGACATCAGACAGTCGCTAAGTAGGTACTTAGCCAACGCTGAATTTGACTCATAATGGTAAACTTTGACTCTGATGCGCAGAGGTCATGCCACTGTCTAATTGCAAGGCGGTTTCTCTGTCGAAAAACATTGCGAATTAGCCGGCCAGGTTGGTCTAGTGGTCAGGGCTCCTGACTCTAGATCAATAGGTCCCGGGTTCAAATCCCGGTAGTGACCCTAATTTTTACAATAGAACTGACGCGGAGGACGCACAGACGGACTTCGCGGCCTTAATCTCGGAAAATTAGGCGTCTAGAGCAAGGGGGGTCGGGTAGGGGGCTTCTGAGCCATGGACTCACGCTGAAGCCCAAACTTGCGATGCCGTTGACGTCTCTACAGATGCTGCCATCTGTGAGACATGAGGTTGAAACAAGTTGACTCAGCAGAGATGGGAATCCCGAAATGTGCCTCAATTACAGTCGTCTTGTCAGCATAGATGAGAGGAGAGAGGTTGATAAGATGACTCGCCACGCACATCGGCACAAACCGGATCGTGAAAGCACAAGAGAACTGAGAAGGTCGCAATGCGATACTCCTTTGGGGGCGGTCCTTAAGTAATAAAAAAAAAAAAAAAAAAAAATTGCGAATTGTCCAATGCCAACTTGTTTTCAACATTAATGAATTGACACAGGTCAGTCTATGCTGCACTCTTTGATGTATCTTCGACATCATGCATGAAGTGAATTATCAAATCTTGAAACTTGTGGAAGCGTACTGTTGTGCCAAGGAAGATTGCTGTATCTCCTCTGCACATGAGATTGATTAAAACGTGTTTAAAGTTGAACGCATGGCCCTCCCGACCGGTTTCGATTTTGGCACGATTTTGTGCGTGAATCAATTGTATGTACTTCTGTTTGATTTTCAAACTTGTAGAAGGGTGGCAAGTCAAATATGTGTGCTCCAAGTAACGAAAGATGGAAGGATGGTTGCACATATGGCTTGTCCCTATCTGGCGGGGCATGCATTGACTTGTGAAGGATCGCCGAGGAAGCGTCCAATACACACGTAGAACCACATCTCCGCTTGGCTCGGCTGGAGATCCAGCATTCTGCTTTTGTATGTGGCTCTTACGTTTCTCCAGAGTAAAGGCACTGATTTTGGCGTTCCTATGGCAGGCTCCTCCCCTATATCTCAGAAACTAATGGAGACAAGTGAATTCCGATTCCAGCACAAGAAAATGCATGCCAGAAATAGTAGGTTTCTGTGTCTTACTAAATTTTTTTTTGTTGGCGTTTTTCCTTAGTATGGCAGCGTTGGGACTTAGTGATCTTGAGAGCCCACTGAAGTGTGGCCACATGTTAGCTGTATTGTTGTTAGCTTCATTTCATCAATTAAAAATAGTCTATAAGTTTCTATGATAGTTCAATATTATTGTTTCTGACCCTTTAAAGCAAGAAAATACTGGTTGTCAAGCAACAAGTAGTTTTGTATATTTCAGTACTCTGGAGAAACAACAAAGCGAACAATGCCATTGGTATATCAAGAATGTAACCTCCTAAATCATAATTTTAGGCGCAGACAGTCAGATTCTAATGTCAATAGGTCAGCAACTCAACGCGTTTGCTTTACCCGCTAATTCAAGATTACTTGACTCATTTGTGACTGATAAAATTCTTTTCCAGTCTTTTCGTTGTTGTTCATCTGTCTAAGTGGAGCTGAAGATATCGAGATCACTCATACATCCGAAGAAGTCAATGTAAAGGAATCGGATATTAAAAGCAGTGATACAGATGCTCTATCAAATGTGGCGTCCGTCAGCAAATTCATAAAAGAATTTCATGTAAGCTTTGATTTCTTAACATTTAAGATAAGATAAGGTAAGATAATGTATTCATTCAAAATATGCTATAACAGCTGATAATCAAAAACTACCCTGCCAAAAGAAACTTGTGTGGCAGCGGTAGGGGTAAAATGTAACGAAATATGTTAATAATTTAAAATATGAAGAAGTTAATTGAAATATAAAAATAAAATAAAAATTTAACAATTAAAAGCCAAATAAGTAAATAAAAAATTAAAATATCCCGATTACTGGTAGGTGCTTGTGGTACTCGAGTGCTACCCCGTTTGCCCAATTCTAGTTAAGGGACTGTTTTGAACTATTTTCAATGTTGATTCTTGAAACCATGGGCGCGCCCGCAGTGGAGGGCAAGAGGGGGCACTCTCCCCCCTCCCCCTGGAATTCAGAACAGTCAAAATTTCCCGATAAAAAATGAAAGGAAAAGAAGAAGATGACTTGTTAATCAAAGTAGTAACTGTTTATGAATTTCATTATTAGTTTACTTTGTAATTTTAAGTAACTCACTTTTTGTAAGGAATAGTAGCAGTAGGTATCCATTTTTTCTTACTATCATTATCATCTTTTGTCACTTATACATATTATCTAACTCATCAAAATTATTATTATTATTTGATACACCTACAATAGCTTAAAATTGTACCAAATAGAAGACGGACTAATTTTTGTCTCCTTTTTGGGGGGGGGGGGGGGGGGGGGGGGAGCCTAGACCTTCCATTGGGATTCAACAATTCTGCCCCATCTAGAAATTTGTCTGCGGGGCCCATGTATGAAATCTTCTTCTGGAAATATTTTTTTTGGTGCTAAAATGAGAGGAATAAACAATGACCAAAAGCACCGTAAAATACTTCTTGTCAAATCTCGAGCTTCAGCTTTACACATTTAGTGTTCTCTACGTTTTCACAGAAGCAATTTGAGGATGAGATCATACCAGATAATGAAAATTCAAAAGATGAAACAAACGAAGAACCACCTCCCAAAGTTGAGTCGAAGATCTCATCAAGCAATGCCAACACAACAAACTCAACCTCCTGGAACATTAACTGCCTTGTCAGTCCAGGTAGTCCTTCCAGTTCCGTCGAGGTTAGTACAGTTTCATTCTTATCTTTCTATCAAAATTGTACTTTACATTCTCTAAAGAGCTTAAAAGGGACAGTAGATTTTGTCCAAAAAATACTTTGAAAATCAGCTGAATGATCTTAACTTAAATGTTTGCTGATTGCACCGTCTTTGGACGATGGATGCATAATTTTCGTTCCATTTGAATTATTACTCATTTTTTGGAAAGCAGTTTCTTGCATGAGGAAACAGTATAGATTTGGAGCTTCCATTAAAATTGACCAGTTGATCAAATGGTGTTTAGCAGAAAAGAATCAAGAGACATCAGGCATTGTCATATTTTCTAGACAATCTTATTCTTAGATCCTCTTCAACCCTTTGACTGCTCGGTCATTCATAACATTTCAAGGTGATTCCAGTTGAAACTTTTCCAGATATCAATCCGATGGATAGCGCCTCCAGTCGCTATTCGGAAAAGTCGTTTTTTTGGCGTTTTAAACTGAAACCATAGATAAAACGCAAAATCCAATAATGTCAGCACCTGTAAAAATTTTTTATGGAATTTTTGAGCCCAAAACGAGCAAAATTGGTTTAGAATATAAGCCGTAAGTTATGAAATTCACTTTGCCACAAGCTTAGTGAGTGAGAGTGAGTGCGAGTGATAATACGTCTATCTGCCTCACTTGCACTCCTTGAGGCTTTTGGGAATTTTCGTATTTCATCATTTCCGGCTTTATTTTTGAGTGTTTTAGCTTGAAACTTTGAGGGTATTTTCCTGAAGTATGCTCGCAGGTGCTAACGTTCCTCAAATTTGTGTTTCTATCGTAAATTAGTCAAATTTAGCCAAAAACTGTTGACTTTTTGAGCAGCGCGACGGGGTGTCCATGGTTAGAACTAATCGACCCTGGAATCATCTTAACATTTTCAACTTGTAGTTCATATATTTTTTGACAGATAGAGTACCAACAGTAATAGGTTCGCTTTTACTGTAACATTGCCACAGCAGAATTTTCGAATCTAGTCAAGATTGCGAGTTTACTCATACATAGCTCTATGGGGAGCTTTCTCCACTGTGAATATACTAATCTGTAGCTGTCAAAGGGTTAAAGAAAACTTACTGTGCATACTTCATCGATGATTTGAAGAGTGAATCTTGATGATAAAAGAGGAATTGTCTCTAAAACTGTGATGATGATTCGGTTCTTGTCTCTTTTCAAGGGAATTGGAATGTAAGGAAAATTAACTGTAGGGAATATGCCACAAACACCTTACATCAAACTTAATTGGGGGGGGGGACCCCTTATATTTTCTAAATGGAAATCTCCAGTCCCCCCTTTAATATTCTGAGGGACCCCCCCCCCTCTCTAACGGGGTTAATTTTACTGTAGGTAGATTGTAGAATGTTTTTGTAAATTTTAATGAAAATTCAAACAACTGTATCTGAAATATTCCAGGCTGATTGCAGAATGTTTTTGTAAATTTTAATTAAAATTCAAACAGCTGTATCTGAAATATTCCAGGCTGATTGCAGAATGTTTCAGTGTTGCTGCTTCCCCAGGGGCCACTCGCGAATTGCGCCTAAAAATTCGGCGTTGGCGCCTAAGAAACAATTGCTTCGGTCAAACGTGGCGCCTAATTGAATGTTCGCCCGTATGCTCATGCCAGTAGAGCTTGGAAAATTTCGGGACAGCGAAATGCCGAGAAATTTTTAAAACGGTCGTATTTCGATCTGATCCTCACAGGAGTATCAGTTATAACCACTTGGGTTCAATTTTGTAAAGTAAATTTTCGCGAAATCTGCGATTTCCAGCGAAATTCTGCGGGAATCGGCGAATTTCCCGGAAAAAGCCGCGTAATCGACTATCCGGCAAATCTGGCGAGGTAGCTCGTACAAATCGCGCCTTTTACCGAGGTGAAAGCCTCCCCCCCCCCCCTTATGGGAGGAGGCGGTGGCTTGAGTTCATGTAAATAGACGATATAAAATTAGAATTGAACTGCACAATCCGTTGAAACATGCCGTAAAAAAAAAAAAGAAAAATCCAAAAAATTGCCGCAAAAAAATATGAAGTTGATGTTTTCCTTAAAAAAACACCAAAAGCGCGTGGAGAAATAAGAGAATAAATATTAATTATTTACTTCTTTACTGTTATTCTATAGCATATTCCTTAGTTATCTGGGCTTATCTACTAACATTACATTACGCGTGTTTTCTTTTCAATGAAACATCATGCGCCGTGATCAGTATGCAAAAAAATCACTACGGCTCCTAAAAAATTGTAGATGGCCCCTATTAAGCAAACGTGCCGGTCAAGTGGCTCCCAAAACTGAAAAAGGAAGCAGCAACACTGGAATGTTTTTGCAAATTTTAATCAAAATTCAAACAGCTATATCTGAAATATTCCAAGTTTTCCCTAAATTTACCCATTTTCCCATTAATTTTAATGGAAACCTTCTACCCTCCATAACTCGCTTAAAATTCAAAATTTCGGAAAAACAAAAAAAGTCCCTTTGTGGAACGTTAAAAGCATCTTTGCAAAATTTGGATGTTTATAGACCATTGGCTAAAAAGTTATGCTGGGATACAGACAGATAGACATCTGTGCCATTGCAACACTCTCTCAATTTCTAACTTCGTTAGATTGAGAAAGTAAAAATGTACAGTCTGATATTTCGTGCTTCCTATCTGCAAGACACTGTCAAATTAGTACTCACTCGTGATTTACACCAACCTCTGCAACACACATTGAATTTGCACCAAAGATTCACTCTAAAATTTAGCCGTGTATATATTTTATAGATAAGCTTCATAAATTGTCCTTTACAACTGTTTTCACAGCTGATTAATTCAACGCGATTACACATCCTCCTGACAGTGGACTCAAATATAACCAGTCGCACCACTCCAGCAGAATGTGCTGTCATTCTATTCTACGCGAGTACTTGTCCCTTCAGTGTGATGGCAGGTCCGCATTTTAATGCCTTACCTCGTGCCTTCCCAACAATCAAAATGGCTGCTTTAAATGCATTGAAGCATCAAAGGTAAGAATCTATGAAAGCTTTTGATTGTTTTGTCATTTCTTTTTAAAACATGGGACTTCTCAAAAAAAGTTTACTTTTTCTTATCTCAATATTTTTGTTGTGGACATTGTAATCAAGGACAAGAAAAAAGCATCAAACAAATTGTCTCCCATCTGAGGTATAGGCATAAGTTGATTTTTGCAATTTTTCCTGAGAGCAAAAACAAAATTGACTGACTCCTTTGCTATAATGAGGTATTCCTGTACGTTTTCTGTTGTAACTTGAGAATTATTGAGGATTTGGCATTTTTGATATCATAGTTCAAAAGAGCGTCACTTTTTTAATCAGGAATCGATGAAAAAATAAATTTATAACATTTTCAACATATGCCTATTGGTCAGATGGACAACGGAATATGTCATGAGAACTTATCTTGTTTGGAAAAATTTTGGAAATCAATCATCGTGGACAAAAAAAAATATTCAATGAAAAAAAGTGGACAAAAAGTACTTTACCCTCAGCTTGAGCTTGTTTCAGAAGTGCAGGCAGAACCCGACCTAATCTTTGGAACTTTTCCATTGTTATTTCTATTGTACACAATACAAATGAGTAAAATGGATTTGAGTTTTCAATTTGCATAAAGAACGCTTTAAAACCAGAAAGTGAAATGTTTAAGCAAGTTTTGTTATGATTTGAATTGAAGAAAATTGAAAATTCGCCAAAGATCACTCTAGTGCTTGTGAAATACTGTGCAGTGAATTGCATAATATGCAGTATCCGTGCTCAAGGTGCATTTTGTTTTGCAGAACTTATTTCCAGCTAAAAAGGTGCACAATGCGGTAAAATATGGTAAATACGGTATTCATCTAACCGAATCGTGATTTGTTTCTTGTCTTTTTTGTTCTTGGTTGAAAACTGTCCAAGTATAATACTCTAATTGATTTGGCAATTTTTTTTTTCTGTAGTCATAACACACAATTTGGTATCCTTAGCATTCCAACTTTACTTTTGTTCCACAACGGACGCCCAGTTGCAAAATTCAATGAAAGTGAATTTACTCTCGATAGTTTTGCAAAGTTCATCCATCGAATGACAGGTAATTTTATTTAATGTTAAATTAGAAACGATTAATTACGTGTTGATTATTAGTTACTCAAATTTTCATCGATTCGATTCATTTTGCTCGTTATGGGCTCAAAAAATCCATAAAAGAATTTAGCAGGTGTTGAAGTTATTTGATTTTTCGTTTTTTCTTTGGTTTCAATTTAACATGCCAAAAACACAACTTTTCCAAAAAGCGACGAGTGGTGCTTGCCATCGGATTGAAATCTGAAAAAGTTTCGCCTGGAATCACCGTGTAAGCAATAACCTAAATCAGTAGCGCACCGAGAGTTTCTTCATCTCTCTCTTTTCTCCATTAAGAAACGTATGTTAGACAAGGATGGACAAGGGGATAAAACCCCCTCCTTCTGTCCTTTTCCTACTCATACATTCAAATGGGAAATGAGAGAGATGGAAGATATCCTGGTTGCGCCAGTGACGTAAATCCCTGCTCCATTTGCTTGTAGAAGCTTATTTCAGTCATATTTCATAAAGGATTTATTAAAGGAATGTCTCTTGCCAGAAAGAAAGACTGAAAGTTTCCATAGTATTGATACCATCTTTTTAACACGTTGACTGCCAGTAGGTTTATCGGTTTAGTGCCCCGTTTTGTCGGCCTGGTAAGCCCGACGTGGCGCTGCGGGAACTCGTGGGTGTCGGGCCCATGAGCCCGACATGAGCCCATGAGTCAACGTGTTAAGATACATATTTTAGCGACTTGTCACGAAATTGAATTTGAAAATTCATTTACTCTTGTCCTGCCCTCTTTTCATTTTTCTTTTTTTCTTTTGATACCTTTCGATTTTCCACAAAGCTTTGTTCTCATTTTCTTTTTCTTACCTTTATCTCAGGAGTTCCTCCGAAGGACAAAATGTTTGTCTCATCTGCTGATTTCGGTGGCCCAGTACCTAGTATGCCTGAAAAAGAGGTGGACCCTTTCTTAATTGCTGCATGGATTGTCATCATTGCAGCTGTCGGAATCGGTTTCCAAAAGTCCAGGTGCGCTCTATTTTTTTTTTGTATTTCATCATAGTAGCTCCTAGTGTTATTGGGGATCGTCTTTTTTTTTTTTTTTTTTCCTGCGATTATATAGAAGTTGTTTCAGAAGTGTTTGCCGTTCACAGCTCTTTGTACACGTACACAAAAGGGTGTATTTTTGTCTCTTGCGCAAAGCGCAGACAGAGCAATCATTAGAAACTTAATGTACCTTGCGTAGATTTTGGTCAAGACAGCCCGAACAGAGTACAAAAGTACGCTCATCTATGCAGGTGTAGAAAGAGCTGCAAACAGCAAACTCTTTTAAAACAATCTCTATCACGAGAAAATAATATTTTTAAATTTGTGTTTTTTTTATTTGTTGCTATTTTCTACAATTGTCAAAAAAAATATCAAAGTTTTGACAATTGAGGCCAAATTTTGAAACCAGACCTATAAAACAAAAGGTCTGCTCCTCAGACAAAAGCTTCTATTCAATCGCAATGCTGATTTCTCTGAAAGAGCACTCCTGTTGTTTTTTGGGCCTGTTTCCCAAAAATGGCCTAACTTTAAACTCTTCTTTGTCGGGTATTTTTAGCCAACTGCACTTCTCAGTGCTGGGTTTTTTTTTTTTTTTTTTTTTTTTCTAATTGTATCAATTAGAGGTGTACGAGTATTGAAATTTTGAATTAATCGAGTCGAGTTGAGTTTTGTCTATTTTTACAAGTTCTGAGTTTGAGTAATCGGAATATTGCAAAACAACAAAATAAGTTCTCTAGAACTGAAAGGCAAAAAAGAACTGAAAATATCAATAGTGGTTGTCATACTATCATTTCATTAAGTGGGTGGAAAAAAATCAATCTTACTTTTAGTCAAAGTTTGATGCTGCTTTGGTTGGAAGAAATCAGTTAACTTTCCGGTTGTTAAAGTTTTGCTTCCAGCTATCTTCTTCTTTGCTTTGAGTTTCTGGAACTCTTTAAAATTCTTCAAGCCGTGTCCTCTAACCTCAACTTCAGGACAGAGTTTTGGATTTTGTGAATTAGTGTTTCACAGACTGTTGAATCTTCGCAAAATGAGCGATAAGACATGCAAGAATTCAGGCGGGATGAAACGAATTTCACGAACTCCGATTTTTTAAGCCCTAAAAAATTGTATGATTTTCAAAGACTTAATATTTTTTTTAAAAAAAGAAAGCTTAAAAATTATTCGATTTTTTTTCTTCTTTTGAGTGCCTGAAAACTATAAACTTGGATATTTCTCGGATAGTTGAACACCTCTAATAGAAATTCTCATATTAAGAATCCACTTTGTCTACATGTTCCGAGACCCAAGAACAGGTAACATCAGTTCCTGAGTTAATAATGTGTAAGTAATTCTGAAATACTTTTTGCAGATGGTGGCAATTACTCGTTGAAGCATGTAAAAATTCTTGGAGAGAAGCTGAAATACAGCATGAACACAATGAATGAGCAATGAGTGCAAGAATACGAAGACTAATACTTTTAGTTGGAGACCCAAGCCGGTCACCGATGGAGGATATTCTTGTGGAGAGAGTTTTTAAAAACCTTCCTGTGATCTCAAGAAACGCGCTTATTCCTTCTGGTTGTGCGTTCCTAGTCATAATTAAATAAGAACATTTTTTAGAGCCCAAAGTGTTGTAACCATGAATGGATACGAACCTTCTTCAAAGATCAAAACTGGAAAATTCGAGCGTAAATGAATATGACAGTATGGAAAAAAGGATGTCACCTTCGCGTAGACCTAAAATGAGGTGTTGACACTGTTTCATGTGGTCCATTTAGTGCACTCTTCAGCTATGAGAGCATTGAAAAGCTCCAAAGCTGTAGAAAATTTGAAGTTCATTGTCTTGAGGAAGATGTGCTTAAAGTTAAACCCAGAATTTTGACTGTCAAGGGGGAATTGAAAAAATATTTGAAAATTTCACCATTGTCTCATGAGATGAACGACTATTAATTGAAAGATATGGAGAAGGCTGCCAGGAGATCAATCCTCAAAATTTTCGAATTATAAATGAGCTGGTTAAGAATAGAAAACAGTGATTGGTGGAGACAAATCTTGGAGCTGCCAAGTTTGATCAAAATATGGAATTTATCTAATTGGTTATCAGATGCTCAAGACTTACCAATTGCTAATTAAATAAATTTTAATTAATTAATAAATTAATTATTAATTAAGCCTTGGCAATCACGTGACACGTCTCTACCGATCACTGTTTTCCATTCATATCCGGTCCACTCAAAAGTCGGGAATCCTGAGGATCAGCCTCTCTGTGGTGTTTTAAGTAAAAAACGGAAGGTGTAATGTTCTCACTGAAGAATTGAAAATATTAGTCCGTGAAAATAAGACCCTTTTTCCTGAGCTATATCTCTGAAAAATAAATAAAACAGGAACAGATAAAATGCTGGAATTCAACCTAAATTGACGCGGACATTTCGGCTCAAATCGCAGCCATTTTCAACTCAAAAAATAATGAAACAAAATTAAAAAACAAATTTCAAAAGGCAGAGAAAGCCTTCACTCACAAACCGTAAACACAGGAATGGAAACACGTTTAAGGTTTGTGAGTGGTGGCTCTCTCTGCCTTTTGAATTTTTTTTTTTTTTTTTTTTTTATTTTATTTTATTATATTTGGAGTTGAAAATGGCTACGATTTGAGCCAAAACGTCTTTGCCAATTTAGGTTGAATTCCAGAATTTTACCTGTTCTTGTTTTATTTATTGTTCAAGTTGTCGCTGGTTTGTTTTTTCTGTCATTTTTCTTTATCTCAGAAATGTATATAAACAAAAAAAATTTTTGGGCTTTTTCTGAACTTGCGTATTTTGAGTATCAAGTTCTGACGAATAGTGGTGCCTACTTCCAAAATATATGAGTGGTTGGTTAGCAAGGAATTAAAACTCTGTGCTAACCAACCACTTACTGATGCGTTTTGATGCATTTCAGAAGCAGACACTGGTACTTGTCAGAACCCGATACTCAAAATATGTGAGCTCAGATACTTTTTTTTTCCATAAGTCCTCAGTTAATAATGGACTGACTGTTTTCCCTGGGATCTCTGTCTCTACTTTCATGTTCACTGATTTTGCAGAATATGTCTCAATTCTTGATTTTCCACTTGTATTCATCTCCCTTTACACAGCTGGGACTCAGATCTTTTTACCCGTTTTTAAAAATTGTAACAGATAAATTGAATGATTCAATGGGGCAGTTGCAAGGGTCTGAAATGTTGTGTTTTATATGGAAAAAATAAAAGTACTTGATAAGCTGAGAACAAAAATGCCTGTGGTTTCTAATTATAATTAAGTCACGTAGTAATATCACTACCCACACAATTTTTTACAACTCTGCACTTGTGTATCTCCAAAACTGGGACACTTAGCAAAAAACCAACATTGTTCACAGCTCATCAAGTACATACTATCATTTCTTTATAAAAAACGCCAACATTCAGACCCTTGCCACTGCCCCCATTGGCTTAAAATGAATATAAATCAGGTAAGGTTGGCAAATTAAATTATGTCAGTTG
The DNA here is from genome assembly GCA_011764245.1 of Trialeurodes vaporariorum. Classification (NCBI taxonomy): domain Eukaryota; kingdom Metazoa; phylum Arthropoda; class Insecta; order Hemiptera; family Aleyrodidae; genus Trialeurodes; species Trialeurodes vaporariorum. Next base: position 50,126,616 of record VMOF01000035.1, read on the forward strand.
ATACCTTAGATTTTGTTTCAGGTAGGCCATCAGCAACAATGGAGTTCATTGTGATACATAATGCTGGTTGCCTACTTTAACTAAAATCTAAGGAGCCGACTGATGTTCTTTGATTCGTAGACTGTACAGTCAAAGGTAACTCTTTGGGTGCAATTCAGAGATTTTACTTGAGATTTCCGTGACTTGGTTTGGACTTGAACTGTCCTCCAGATTTAATTTGCAGTTCAAAAGTGCTTCTGAAGCGCTCCAGAATTGCTCAGCAGTGACATCAAGGCAAATCTAAAGAAGATAATTTCATTAATTCGCCAGCTACCTTAAACGAAACTCAAGACTTCTCAAGAACTGCCGATATTCATTGAGTGTCTTTGAATTGCAATTTTTCTCACTTGACTCAACTTGACGTGAAGATTTCTCAATTCAAGCCAAGTCAAGGAGATTTCCCGAACAAAGTCTCTGAACTACATTCGTTGCCTCAATCAGAGCTATTTTCAGTTTTATAAAGTGTCACAGCATTATCTTCATGAAAGTAATTTTAGTAATCAGGTAAAAGTAACTAGGCGCGGTTGCCATCAAAGTTTTTTTCTCTTGTAGATCTGTTTTTCAGTTGCCATGTACATTTGAGCCGTTGGATTCGTAAAATGTGTAATTCCATTTTCCAAAAAATTAAGTTAATAACTATCATGGCTCAAGAGGCTCTTTACCAGTACTTAAAACGATGAAGATCCCTGGGGGCTGATTCTACTCTTTTGGACAAGACGAGACGAGATTGCGGGACCCGATCGTTCCCATCGGTTTAAATGGCGTCTCTTGACAAATTTCGAGTCATACGATGGACCGAGGAGTTATTTTTCTGAAATGAACAACTCAAACGACTTCAAATCTGTCATGTGACACATTTAGACAAATAGGAATGATAGATTGTCTTGTCTCGTCCAAAATAGTAGAATCAGCCCCCCTGGAAAGTAAAAAACTATGCCTTTCAAAAGAAAGTAGCCTGATTGAAATTCTTATTGTTAAATTGTACTGTTGTTTTCAATAGAATTTTCGATTCTTCATGACGTACTTTAAAGTGTCATACTGTCTAGTTTTTAAATACTTGAAAGCCGCAAAATTGTTTCAAGGTTGCCAAGAATTAAATTGGTAAAAAAATTTAACTAAACTAAATTAAATTGGATTTGACTCTTATTGACATTATGTAAAGTGCTATTTTGCAAAATCAGTCTCTTGTTAGATCACTTCTGCAAACAGCTCCCTCATTTGTGATAATTATCTTGATTTTAAGAAAATGATGTTTTTTTTTTTATTATTATAATTTTTATTGTTTGAAGAAAATTTTGTTTCAAATTGGTTTGTGCGTGCGTTTTATTTTTCTCTTCATTATGACTCAACACTCACGTCTCGTGGGGGCAATATCAACATTAACTGTAGTCATGGCAAACAGAGTATTGTGACGTTTCCATAAACTCAACTACCATTCCATAAGACTAAAATATTCATTAAAACATTTGGCACACTATACTTTAACTTAGCCGTGTTGCCATTTTTTGGATAGTTATCCGATTTTTTCCATTGACTGAAGACTAAATGCAAAAGTTGATAATTTGTAGGAAAATCTGACAACATTGCTACTAAGTAATTTTAGATTTGAAGGATTTGATGTGAGAACGAAATTACTTTAAAAACTTATTTTTGTCAATTGGAATGTTCCATGTGATCAAAGAAAGAGAGAGAGAGATAGAGTGGGAGGGAGAGGGAGAGAGAGAGAAAATCTGATTTATAAATTTATTCAATTTTTATCAAACAAAATCCATAGTCGTGAAACTGAGTACAAACATAATTTTGATGCCTTAGGTAATACTTATGAGTCCTAGAGATGATCCATTGCTTGGGTGAATTCATGGTTTGCAAAACACAAAGAACTACAAAAAGAAAAGAAAAATCTTTCACTATTCGGCTATAAAAAAGTACAGATGAAAATCCTACGATGAAAACTATGAGGAACCAATGTTTAAAAGGAATCATTAAGAAATCACTGTGTTTTCACTACCATGAGGCTTTTAAATTTTGACAGAGAATGATTATATCATCTGATAAGATGATTCCAGGGTCGATTAGTTCAAACGGTGGACACCACATCGCGCAGCTCAAAAAGTCAACAGTTTCTGGCTAGAATTGATGAATACACGCAAAAAGTACAAATGCGAGGAACATCAGCATCTGCGAGCATCCTTCAGGAAGATAGCCTGAAAGTTTCAAGCTGAAACACTAAAAAATAAAGCCGGGATTGAGGAAATTCAAAAATTCCCATAAGCCTCAATAAGTGCGAGTGAGGCAGATAGACATAGTATCACTAACACTCACTCGCACTTATGGCGAAATGATTTTCCTAAATTACGGATTTAATTCTCAACCAAGTTTGCCCTTATGGCTCTCAAAAAATCTATGAAAAAATCACACAAGCGCCAACATTTTTAGATTTTGCGTTTTTTCCTTTGTTTTCAATTTGAAATTCCAAAAACCTGAATTTTCCCAATAGAGACTAGTGACGCCTATTCATCAGATTTAAATCTGGAAAAGTTTTGCCTGGAATCACCTTAAGGCCCCTTCTTTTTGAGAGCACTAAATAAGTGTCAACCAAAACCATGCATGATGCAGAGCTTTTTTCCTTGATTTAGAGTCTCGATTATTCCTCTTAATCAGCGGAACTCAAAATTCTCGTCACAGTAATTTGCATAAAAAAAAATGTCACAAGACTTTCTGTACCCTAAAGGGGGCGTAAGAAAGTAAATAATCCATGGTATCAATTTTCGAATTTAAGATTGAAATTCACAAGGGTCAATAATAACCCACTCGGATCAAATGGGTTTGAGTATAATAAAACATAGATTGTAAATAACCATCTACTAAAAATATTGAAAAGATATAAAAAAGCTTTCCATTTACAAAAAAAACTATAGTTAATTTATCGTCTAGAGTCTAGAAGAACATAATTACATAGGAAAATATTTTTGCTTCTTGCATAATTCTTGGTGAGCACGACTGAAAATACCAATTATTTTGATACCGTCTAAGTTCTAAAGAAGTATTTACTAGAGACGAGACAAAAATACAACAACAGTAGACAACATCGGTACTAAACAGTTTCTTAGCACTGATTGTGAGTAATATAGATACTAGCAGTTTTGTAAAAGTTGCGGATCCAAAAAATTGTCCTTCTCTCTCTTTTCCCCATTAGAACGCATACGTTAGAAAAGGATAGAAGAGGGGGCAAAAATCACGTGACTGCCCCTGGTCTATCCTTCTCTAACTCACGCATATTAATGGGAAAAGAGAGAAAAGGTTAAAGTTCTGGATCCGCCAGTGTTGCGGCTGAAGATAAGAATACTGCCAAAAAAAAAAAAAAAAAAAACAATACAAGTAAATAATACAATTTAGAACAAGTCTAAACAAACTTAAAATGAAATGTCAAAGGCGTTGATTACTTATTGGGTACATTAAAATCAATAGCACACCACTTACTCCTCATACTGATTTTATTTATTACTTTATGGCTGAAGCCTACAACTTCATTGATTTTATTAAAAATGCTGTCTTCTACTCCCCAGATTAATTTAAAGGACAAGTTAGCCCAATTTTTCAAAGGGAAAAAAAGCAATACCGTCAATTCAGAAATTACGCCGATCAGTAGTACAGCAAAGTGAAAGGTAGAGAGGGTTAAAAACAAAAGCTGTTAATCCTTTTCATCGTTTCAGAATTTCTGCTGACATTTTAATTTCTCAAGCTCAGATGAATATGTATAATTGAATGACATTTTAGCCATTGAATTGCCATTGCATTGCGGTTGGTATTCCAAAAAAAATGTTATACAAGGATCCGAGCAAACATCTGAGCTTAAAAAAAGGACTTTCTGTGCTGAAATTCTGAAACAATGGAATGGACTAAGCAGATTTTGTTTTTAACCCCCTAGCATGGTTACCCTTATAAACTTTGGTTTTTTTCTCTCCTACTACGCTTTGACATTAAAACACTCCTGGAACAAATATCAATGGTTTAGATAATTACATATTAGATAGAAAGTGGTTCATTTGTAGACATTAGCCTTAAAGTGATTGGTATGATCAATTTGAGGAGTGGTTGGCATGAATCTTGTTCAGTAAAATAATGATTTCAAATCGAATAGAAAAGAATCACACAAAAACAATAAGTAGCGAGAAATTTTTAAGAAATTGCGACTGGAGAAGTTTAACTGCCAAGAATAAAGGGGGCAGGGGTGAGAGCAGTGACGATCGATAAAGGGGGAAGGAAACGTGCCCTCCCCCCTCCCGGAAGCCTCAAATTTTGCCTTTGTTCAATAGAAAGTAGCCCAAATTTTTTCCTGAGATGCTTCAAACTTCATAGGCATGCCCCCCCCCCCCCAGAAAAATTTTCTGAATCCACCACTGGGTGGGAAATGAGTTAATTTGTAATACTAGAAGCTGGACAAGAGCTTAAACACAGAGATTTGTGGCATAAGTATCACCACGATGGCCCCTGGGAGCAGCATTCCTTGTTTGCACCACTGGAAGCAGTGGCAGATCCAGGGGGGGGGGGGGGGGAGCACGTGCTTTATACCAACAGTACAAAACAGAACCATTAAACCTAGGGGTCACCAGAATATTCTGCCTTTTGAGTAGTTGGCATTTCTCTAAAATTTTTCTTGAGACCCTTATTTTCTCCAACTTTCTTGAAAACTTAGGATCTTAAATAATTGACATAGTTTTGGAAAGGGGGGCATGCATTATAGAACAACCGACGCAATGGTAGACCAGAAACTTAATAAATTTTTCGGGACAGTCCAACACTTGTCATTAATACTTGGGCAGATCTAGCAATGTGGCAACCTTGCACTCTTCCCATTTAAACACATGAGAAAAAATCGATTCTTTAGAGGGCCAAAAGGCCCTTTTACTATTCAATTGTTTCTTATACATTCAAATGGGAAGAATCCACAGTTGCCAGATTGTTGGATCTGCCTTTGCAGGTGGAATCGAACGTAGACGGGTGAAATGAATAAACTTTTCTCATATCCTTTAATATGCATGTTGATTGTGTTGAAAATTTTTAGGTCATGATACACCTTGAGTAAAAGGTTTAAACATGCTTTACCTACATTGGATACAAATAGAAAAAAAAGAAACAAAAAACAAAAAAAAATGAAATGAGCTCAGAAAAAATTTACAACAAATGTTACGACACTGACAAAACTAAGATGAAAAAACTACAGAGGAACGACAAAATATGAACGCAAAAAACAAATAACAATGACTGCAAAAGAACAAATACAAAGAAAAAAAAAACAGTCAAGACATCAGAACAAAATGAATAATGGCAAACATAAAACAACCTCTCTAAAAATAAAAATTAATCCGAAGAAAAATAAAAATAAAAAAATTCACCACCAGACTATTCATTTTCCATGAAAAGAAAATAAATAATTTGATTTACTAACGAGATCCTATACTGGTTACATCTCACGCTGATAAGTCCATGGCTAAAATTTTTGAGGATAGTAATATTTTTTCCGATTTCAGGCACGCATTTTAGCTTAAATTCTTGAAAAATGGCTAACACTAGCATTGCTAACTATCAATTGAATGGAGGTGATTCTTTAGCGTTTAGTGCTGATTTCTGCCACCAGAGCGCTTCCGTTCGATTAATGTCAAATTACAGGCCGAAAGTAATTTATATTTGAGAAAACAGAGTGTCAGTTACTAGATAATCATCTGAAGAATATATCTGCAAAATGTTTTGTCAATAACTTCAAAAATAAGACTGAAAGTACCAAAAAATGAAATATCGCATTTCGATTCAAGAATCGATTCGCGATATTCCATTTTTTGGTATTTTCAGCATTATTTTTGAAGTTATTGACAAAATATTTTGCAGATATGTTCTTCAGATGATTATCTAGTAACTGACACTCTGTTTTCTCAAATATAAATTACTTTCGGCCAGTAATTTGACATTAATCCAACGGTAGCGCTCAGGTGGCAGACATCAACACGAAATGCTGAAGGATCACCTTAAAATCTCTAAGAGTTTGGCCTGGAATCAGGTTAAATTTGAAATTTTGAGGTTAAAAAAATACTGACAAACTTCAACTTTTTCGTGCCAGCATAGGACCTTATACAAAGTTGAGCCCCTGTATGTTAAGTAGCTCAAAGTATACTATTCTTACGATGATTTCAGCAAAAATCATTTGATTCACATAATTTCTAAGTGCTCACAAGAGCACAGACCTAAGAATACAGATAATTTTCTTGATAAAATTAAAGGACTAGCAAAATTCAAAATTCACTCAAGAAAGTGAAAACTCATGAGCAAATCAACTCTTAATCTAACATCAAAGACATTGTTTTTTCTGTACATTTTATCATAATTTTCTAAAAATGTACGTGACCAACTAGAAAAATGAAAAAGCACCAAAAATTGTAAACTTAATTTGAGAAAGTAAATCAATACACAGTAGTTTTCGAGTTTAACTATTTTGAAAATAGCTGAACACGACATGAAATTGAAATTTTCACAACCACAACCATCGACGCAGCTTGTTGGTTGTTTTGGAATGGGATTATAAAGTTATTTGAAAATGATCAGGGCCTAACAAATGTTAGGGACGAATAGGCTTTGTGTTGTACCTAGAAACGGAAGCTCTAAACTCACATTTCTTTAACGATATATCGAAATGCTGGAAGCCCTCTCAACACGATGTTACTTGGGGAAGGTCCAGTCAACCCAACTCCCTCTAAGTGCAGCAATTTGTTTGTTTACTTTACGTGATTCTCATTTTGAGGTTAATTTGTGGAGGCAAACCGTCCGTCCCGAACATTTATTGGTCCCTGAAACGTCTTGTTTGATATCTAAGATAAAGTTTAAACCCAACTTGACAAGACAATCATTAGATAACGCTTGTTGGATGATCTAGGGCTTTCAATAAGTTAGCTTAGTCACTAGAGACTAAAAAGTAGCTGTAGGGCTACCTTCGTGGCTATAACAATTGAAAAGATGAATTAAGAAACAGTGGAAAATGATGTAAATAGGAGTGTATTTACTGGATATTTTATCTTCATGAATGAGGAAATTTCAAACCTCAAAATAATACTATCATCAAGTGACGAATAGCAACTTTTAAATTTACATTTTGCAATTAGAGTCACAATTAGATTGAAAGAAACGAATAGAGTTTCCCGTTGTAAAGATTGTTGCGGCAGGAACTTTATCATACGATGATGCAATATAAACTACAGACATTTCTCTATCTAAGAAGACATATTCTTTTGCGGAGAAAATATAACAGAGTATGACAAACTCACCTATCTAAGAAGACATATTCTTTTGCGGAGAAAATATAACAGAGTATGACAAACTCACCGTAAAATCTTATTTTTCAATAAGTCAGAGGTCCTGAGAGAATTAATTTTTGATGAACTGGAAACTTGATTAAACTAATAGCAAAACTCTACATTTCTGTGGGGGATGAAAAAAACTTCAATGAGTTTTACAAGAAAAAAAAACTATCTAAATCTTCAGAAAGATTTGATGTTATAATGAAATTAAATTATTTCTTCTGGATTTTTCTTGCGATGAAGGAAAAAAAAACCGAGTGGCTACCAGCGGTTGATTTTCATTAATTCTTCTGCTACTTTTTTTTAGCTATTTCTTACACAACCGCAAAATAACGTAACAAAAAGTGGCTTGCACAGTCAGTGTGCCTTTAATGATGAGTCAAATTTTCTTTATTCATTTTCACGAGCAGCAAATGTAGAAAACAGCGAAGAAAGACAAAAAGAATGCACTGTATTAGCCTACGTCATGACTTGATTACTTTTTGACTAGGTGATGGACCTCTGAATTTTTTTGTAAGTATATCTCATTTATAGGAATTTAATTAGGTACTTAATTTTTAATTTTTTTTTTTAAATTTTTATTTATTCATTTTTTGCTTGTTTGTTTTTTGTTTTGTTTTTTTTTTTTTGTTTTTTTTTTTTTGTTTGTTTGATAAAGATACTACCTACATTAAATATTTTTAAAAAACAAGTTTTAAAACAGTTCATACACCAAAATTAAAGGACACCTAATCTTTTCTTATTTCTTTTAAAGCTAACCTCAACTTATAAAACAATACTCAAAAATTTTACCTGGATTAAAAAATATTTTATCCAACAATATCACAGAAAATTAAAATAGAAATATTAGACAGTTTAAAGATTAGTGTGAGTCACACTCAACACCAACATTTACATTAAACAAGAGGCAAGGTAAATTAATACAGGTAGATACATAAAAATACAGTGGATAAATCCAGGGATGTTGTCAACCGACTTGCGTCACAAAATGAGCTGTGATTAGTCAATTTAGGAGGTCAATATATGCGAGGACACAAAAATTTCATAAATGACGCATGTCAGTTCACAATCACAATCGCTGATTGGGTGAGCCAGCTCAGGTGGACCAACTGACGTTGCCAACCTATAAGCTCGCAAGAGAAGTATATCTCATACGACCCTCCAAATAGGCTGATGCATCTACCTGAATTAATCCACCTTTAAGGTGATTCCTAAGTAACCTGTAGTGACATTCAATTCCGCTAAATAGCATCACTGTCAAGCGCTCTCTGAAACCATAGGTTTTCCGCCTTTGACCACCATTTGCGAGAAACGGAGTCAATTTTTCAAAAATCTTTGAACATTGGGTTCAAGATCAAATTTGAAGGAACATTTTGATACCATTCCGAGCTTTCTGCAACCAATTTTTTGGTTCAAAAGTGTTGGCAAGAAACTGCGAGTTTGAAGATGTAGATTGAATACACATGGATTCTCAAACTCACAATTACCGAATAGTCGCGCGTGTAAGCCGCACCCCATATTTTGAGAGGGTCGTTCAGGAAAAAATGAGTCTCGCGTATAAGCCACATCCTGTTTTTCAGAGAAAAATATGGCACCTCTTGCGTATCGCTACTTGCGGCAAGGGTTCCGATGCACGCTGCGCTGAGCCCCGCCACATGCCGCGTTGTTTAGATATAATATGACCTTGAGATGCCACCAGTCTCTTTTGTTGCTCCTTGGTCTCTCTCACTCTCCATTGAGCTCACGCAGAGAGTTTTTCTTCAATTTTGGCCCATTCATTCTTGCAAATTACGGGGCTTATAGATGAGAGTAGGTCATTTCTGCCCACAGCATCCAAAGCTGAGCTTGAATTACGTCATTTGCCGAGTGTTACAAAAAATAATTCTATAGGTTCAGTCAGATAAGCCGCACCCCGATTTTTGAGGGTCGAAAAGTGGAAAAAAAGTGCAGCTTACATGCGCAACTATACAGTACTTGCCAATACTTATGACCCCAAAAATTTGTCGTAGAAAGCTCAGAATGGTATCAAAATGTTTCTTAAGATTTGATCTTGAACGCAGCGTTCCAACATTTTTGAAAAATTGACTCCAGCTCCCCCAGATGACGGTCAAAGGCGGCAAACCTATGATTTCAGAGAGCGTGCGACAGTAGCACAATCTAGCAGATTTGAATGTCACTATAGGTCGCTGAGGAATCACCTTAACAAGAAGATTCGACTATCACTAAACCAAACAGGTTTTGTTTTCAACAAGGCAATGAAGCACATTCCATAAAAACAAAGCTGAAAATAAAAAGAAAGAAGCTCAAAAGAAAAAAGCAGTAGGTTTGTTTACATTTGAAAACACACTCAAAACAACGCAGAAGGAATTTGTTGGTTTGTTTAAGCTATTCTTTTCTTGCAAATTGTTCCTGCTTAATTGCTGGTAACCAAATATTTGCATAAGCCTTAAAAGAAATGTCAAAGGCAAAAACTCAAACCGTTTTGAGCGTATGAACAGAACAAAACACAATGCAAGACTGACTTAATAGGACAATCCACTACTTTCTGCTAAACGTGTACAAGACACTGCAGATGGTTTGAAAATGAAGATTCTCAAAATGTTGTTTACAGAAAAAAAGAACAAAACACCGATACATTTTTAAGTGATTGGCAGGTATATGTAATTGTTTCAAAAACAAGTTATCTACTCAAGATCAAAGTTGTAATTTTTTTTTTTTTCTCTGAAACACCGAAACAGGGAAAAAAATCTTAAAAGATAGAAAAAAGTAAGTAAAGATTCGTTTAACGGTAAAAAAGAAGAAAAATAATAAATAAACTGTAGCAAGAGTAAAAAATTGAGTTTGAGAAGCCAGACAATGATCGTCTATTGAACGACACAAGTATTTTTGTTCTGATGAGTGACACCAGCGCGATTTAGATCCCGTTCAATTTCATCGTCATCTTCAATTCTGGAAAAATAAAACAATGGTTATAATAATAATTATAACAACTCTTTTTCATAATGGGGCTCTTTCAAACTTTCGCTGAGAGCAAATGAATAGTCCATTCTGATGTAAAAACCAGCAAAAATCACGAAAATCACACTGAGACTGTTTAAAATTCAGTAATAAACCTACATAACTACATAAATAGCAAGATCGTAATGGTGGTTCGGCGCAGGTATCATGGGAGATTCCTATCTAATATGCCACTTTCTCTTTGGAAACACAGAGGTATGTCTCAATTTAGATATAGGAATCTCCCATGCTACCTGCGTCGAACCGCCATTAAGCTCGATTCTGAGAGTGAATTTTGTGATTTTTTAGTGTACTCATCGTCATTTTTACAGGTTTCTATGCAAGAATCAACTCTTCAATCCCGTGTATCAAAAGTTCGCAAGAGCCCCATTCGACAGTATGAGAACATAGAATAGTGTTGAAAAGCAAATATGTACAGTAAATTAGGAAGACCAAAAAAGGCAGGGATAATACATTTTCTTTATATAGGAATAGAGAGTTAGAAATCATCAAAAGAGTACAGGCATCTCTCAATTGAGGGCCTGGGTGCGAGAAGGGCCCTTCTGCATTACAGTGTTTCATTTTCTCTCCAGTTTATTTTATCTTTCCAAGGAAAGCGAATAATTGTATCTTGCTGAAAATTTTACGGAGAATTATTCACGATTTATGGGTGTTTTTAGTGCAATCTCCAAGAAAATTAAAAATCCATATTCTTTTAGAAAAATAAAGGAGGAAATGAGATAATGAAATACTGCAATGAAGAACTGCCCTTTTTTGAAGAAGTCCTCAGTTAAAATATTTTCACAACCTCTCTTAAATATGTTTAATGAAGCCTCATTTTGAAGTACATTCAAAACACAAAAAGCGCGCCAAAAAGTAACAGCAAAATCAGCCTAAAATAACCTCCAAATCAGCAAAAAATAACATCAAAATCAGCAAAAAATAACATCGAAATTTGGAAAAAATAACAGCGAAATTTACTACCCTCAAGCCATTACTTATGGCTCATCAATAAAAGCGGCTTACACAATGAGTGATGTGTAAGCCAATCAAACACAATAATAACCGATCTGATAATACATCAATTTTTTAGTGCATAAGAAAACAACTACATTTTCCAGCTATAAATTTGGCTCCTAGCTATCAGTTTTAATATTTGACACAGTTAAAGACACATTCCTCCAAATTTACAAGTTTCTTCATAAAAAACAAATTGTAAAATTATTTGTGGTAAAAAAAAAAAAAAAATAAAATCTTTTGCGAGATGGAGTTTTACTTCTTCGTTGTTGTCTGGCACCAAAGGCTATGCATACTGAAAATAGGTTAGCAAAACTATCGTACAGAGCACCATAAATTACTTACGCTTTTTCTTGCGAGTCCAAATGATGCACAAGTTCATCTCGCTTGTTCACTATGTTGATTAATTCTGCTAGGAGCAAATTCTCACGAATTTTTTGTTCTTCCGTCTTCTGCCAATCTGTTAAATTTTCAGATAGTTTATTGAGACTTGGAAACAAAAAAGGGACAAGAGCTCTCAAAGAGCCGGAGCAGCTATCAGAGAGGCCAGCGCAGCTATCAAAGAGCCGGAGCAGCACAAAGTACCAGAGCAGCACAAAGAACCAGAGCAGCTCTCAAACGATACTAGCTCACAGCTTCGATTGCAATCATTTTGACTGTAATCTTTTAATTTAATATCCAGTTGTGCTAAACCAATTGTAATCAATGGGGCAGTTGCAAGGGTCTGAAATGTTGTGTTACTTATTAAGAAAGTGATAGTACTTAATGAGCTGAGAACAATGGTGCCTTTGGTTTCTTCTTAAGTGTCCCGGTATTGGAGATACACACATGTAAAGTCGTAATGAATCGTGTGCGTGGTGACATCATTACACGCAATTCCCGTTTAAAACAATATATTTTGGGCCAAAATCTCATCTCCGGAAAAATGGGACTTAATTAAAAACCAAAAGCATATTTGTTCTCAGCTCATCAAGTATTTTCATTTTCTTTATAAAAAACACACAATTTCAGACCCTTGCAACTGCCCCATTCTTGAATGCTAAATTATAGGTCTGAAAGCACTGCTACTCAAATCTATACCATGATAGAAGCAAATTTTGATATTGGCTATCAGTGGCATATGCAGGATTTTCATTGGTAGAGGCTTGCATTGACGATTGTTTGACAGAAAATTATTTCCCTCTTCCCCTCCACCCCTAGAAACCGGAGGTCTAGGGGAGGACTGTAGTCCATTTAGCCCCCCTTGCATATGCCACTGCTGGGTATAATTCTGGCTCCAAACAGACCCATGGCAGCAGTGCGACACTTATTATTAATTAAGCCATCCAGTCTCGGCAAAATTAGCGAAGTTTTCAATAAGTGGAATGCTTGAGCAAATGAATTCTCTACGTAAACCTTAAAATAAACTAAATCATTCAACACCTTCCTCTAGACCTTAAGTGCTTTTGTAACTTTAGAATTTATCTCAAAAACAACGGTAAATTAAGGATTTAAGGATTACCTTCAATGGCTAGAATACTTCTAAGTTCTCGATTCAGCAATTCAAATCGCCTCTCAAGGTCATCTTCTTTTTCTCTGTAAAAAAGAGTAGGAAAGGGAAAATGGATGAAAAATGGACCAATTGATAAATAAATTAATGGATGAATAGAATCAACAAAAGATGGTTATTGAGAGCAGATCAACAAAGCCTAACAGAGTACAAACTTTAGATCAATAAATAAATGGATAGATACATAAATAGATAAATTAATAAATAAATATCTAGTCGCCACAATGGGTCTGTAGCAAACTTTTGCCACAGCGATATAGAGTGTTAAATCTTAAGTTAAATCACGTGAAAAGTCCATTGGTGGTATCAAAAAGTCATAAAATGCAGAATTAAACTCACAGGAGGCGTTTAACTGAGACCCAAGATGGCGGTAAAATATCGAGCAGCCTGTGTGCACGCACCGTGAACATTCATGAAGGCCAACGTTAACAACCTCACAGCATCGGAGGTTATGAGTTTGTTTGCTTTGTGATTAGTTGTGATCGATGTTGTGAGGTTGGCTATCTTGGATGTTCATGGTGCTTGCTTACAGGTTGCTCGATATTTTACCGCCATCTTGGATTTCACTTAAAAGCCTCTTGTGAGTTTATTATTGCATTTTATGACTTTCTGCTGCCACCAATGGACTTTTCACACGATTTTACATGAGATTGATCACTCTATAGCACTGTAGCAAAAGTTTGGAACAGACCCATTGTGGTCCTGAGTGGTACCACAATCGTTATATACTTTCCCGCTTGTAATCTCAAACTGAAAATTTCAAAAGGGCGTATCTCCAAAACCATTCGACCATTTTCGCCTAAATCTGTGAGGTTAGGTTAGATAAGGTTAGGCTATTGATAGGTTAGGTTAGGCTATTGATAGGTTAGGTTAGGCTATTGATTGGTTGGGTTAAGTTAGGTTAAATGATGTTTCTACTTTTTGGAGACCACAATCGGTAAAATATATAAAATTACCGTAATTGTGGTCCACTGAATTTGCTCCGGACTACAATCGCAGCGACTGAGCAGTATGAATAAATATACAGACTTTCAGATTAGTAAAAAAATAGAATGAACAGAAAAAAGTCAAGGCGTTTTAGGTCTAATACAAATGGGGAAAAATTTATCTGAATTTTATTCAAAAAACCTGGCTATTTTGATTTCCTGCTTGATCCCTGATAATTTCAGTTTCAACCAAATTTTTAGCTTAAAAAATGACGTAATTCCTTCCCCCTTCTCCTCCCATAAATTAAGTGAGAATTTTAAAACAGCATGCAGCTGATAACTGAACACAAAAGGTGCACCTCAAAAAATGTTACAGGCAAGAAAGTACTTACAAAATATTTAACTGCATTTGCCTGCGGAGTAAAGCGTTCTTTTTATTCACTAAAGTAAACCATTGCGCCATCAAGCGCTCTTCTCTTTCTTGTTCACTTCCTGAAACGAATAACATTAGGAGAATGATTTCAGAACAAGGCAGTATTATTGATGGTAGTATTAGTACAGTTCAGTCGCCCCAACACTATGATCGCTTCATCACGCTGATGTTTCATAGCGAACGACTGAACAGAAATAAAAAAGGGAGCAGAACAGGATGAAAGTATCAGCTTTGAAAAATAGTTCCAGATTACACTTCGATCACAGTTTAAAAACTTTAAGAATCTCAATTACAAAATGTAATCGGAGTCAGCTTGATTACAAAAAGTAATCGATAGACCTTGATAATCATGTCCCGTTTGGCCAACTTTGATAAAAACTATTGAAGGTAAAAATCAACACACTTCTCTCTCCAGCGACTCTTCCAATCTGAGAGATGATCAAAAATGGCCACACTCGTGGTACAACTCTTTATATTATACGATTAAGTAAAAGATCATGGGCGTAATTTGGGGGGGGGGGGGCAATTGTCTCTCCCCCAAGGATTTTGATCAACAGTCAAACTTATGTCTTGAATAGTCCAAATTATAAAATAATCGATACTTTAGGCAAAAAGAAGGAGGGCCTTACCCTGTCTTACATTAATTCACATTATTTTAACTGGTAGAACCTTTTTTCTTGGGTATCGTTGGATCAGGCCTTTTTTTTTTTTTTTTTTTTGGTGGTTGAATCAAACTTTGCCCCCCCCCCCCCAAGAAAAATTTGAAATGACGCCCCTGTGAAATATTAAAATGGGAACTAGGCCAACAACAAATAAAAACCTCCGAGACATTTCAGAGCTCTCTAAGCGCCATTTTCAATCGAAGAAAGTAATGAATAAAATAACTCAGACAAGGAGTGCATTCCACTCAAGTTGGAAGAGGAACTGATTAACGAAAACCGCAACACCGGTTACATAAAACAAACGAAACAGACCAGTCAAACACAGACAGAGCCTCAATCAATTGTTAATGTTTGGAAAAACTGGAGGTATACACCACTCAACTTTTCCGCATCTGCCCGGTAGTTGCATATGAAGTCTCTGCTTGCGTGGTTGTTGTCTCTGTCCATTGTTTTAATACATGGTTATGGTTGGAGTACAAGAAAGTTATTTACCTTTACTCATTACTCTTCTGAGTTCTTTTTCCAGGATGGCAGCTTGTTTATCTATTTGATTTTGTTCCCTCTCGAGGGCAACTAATTCATTTTCTAAATAATCTACACCTTGATCATGGGTCTGAAATTATAATACAATCAAAATTTACTGAACAGACATGAGAGGACTCAAGTTTAAAATAATTAGAATTAGAATTACACCTTGTTTTCCACACAGAAGAATGAAATATAGCCCACTAAAATTTTGAAAAATTGTTCCAGAATTCAGATACTCTAACAAGGGGACCTTACGGTGACTCCGCCTCCGATTTTGATCAAATTTTCAGGGATGGTAGTTCATGACGAAATATTAGACCCATATTTTTCACTTTTTGTGAATAGGCCTTAGTTTCGTCGCAAAAAATTTTCAAAGTTTCGGAAAAATTACGACGAAATCGTCGCCGAGACAGCGCGCAGCGTTAAGTTGGGCAATTTCGGCCGTACTGATCAACTGCCGCGGTGGCGCGGTCAGTAGCGTCTCTGACTATCATACTGGTGGTCGCCGGTTCGATTCCCGCGACTATCGCTAGTTTTTAACTTTTTTAAGCACACTTATATTAAAAAAACGACACCACCATCACCACTAACAACAACAACAACAAGATTGACGCCGAAAGTCTCAAATAATAATAATAGAACGCATGTTTGATATTTTATGAATGGAAATACAAACTCACCAAAGTAATGTAGTTTAAAGCATTCATTCTAAAGAATATTCGCCGTCCAATGAAAAGCATACATTCAACCATTCATTGAAAACCACAGCTATCCCACCATCCAATGAAAGCCGTTTCACCCATTTCAGGCCACTGTTTCGTGCAAACTTCGGTTTTTTTTTTTTTTTTTTTTTTTTTTTTTTTTTTTTAGTAACACAAATTAAATTCTTGAAGTAAATTTCTTCGTTAATTTATTTTTTGGATTTAATTTGTGTTATTTAAAAAAAAAAAAAAACACCGAAGTTTGCATGAAACAGTGGCCTGAAGTGGATGAAACGGCTTTCATTGGATGGTGGGATAGCTGTGGTTTTCAATGAAAGGTTGAATGTATGCTTTTCATTGGACGGCGAATATTCTATAGAATGAATGCTTTAAACTACATTACTTTGGTGAGTTTGTATTTCCATTCATAAAATATCAAACATGCGTTCTATTATTATTATTTGAGACTTTCGGCGTCAATCTTGTTGTTGTTGTTGTTAGTGGTGGTGGTGGTGTCGTTTTTTTAATATAAGTGTGCTTAAAAAAGTTAAAAACTAGCGATAGTCGCGGGAATCGAACCGGCGACCACCAGTATGATAGTCAGAGACGCTACTGACCGCGCCACCGCGGCAGTTGATCAGTACGGCCGAAATTGCCCAACTTAACGCTGCGCGCTGTCTCGGCGACGATTTCGTCGTAATTTTTCCGAAACTTTGAAAATTTTTTGCGACGAAACTAAGGCCTATTCACAAAAAGTGAAAAATATGGGTCTAATATTTCGTCATGAACTACCATCCCTGAAAATTTGATCAAAATCGGAGGCGGAGTCACCGTAAGGTCCCCTTGTAAGAAGATTTCCAAGAAGTTCTGTCAATTCAATTTGGATAAACGCAGTCAAACAAAAAAATTTGATGCTATTACTATTCTATTAAACTTCTAGAATAAAAGCTTGCTGTGAGGAACCTCCAAAAAGTGAAATTTTGTATTAAATGGAATTATTTACCATCAACGTTAATCCTCCCATTAGAAAAATATCCAAATCTATCATCAGAGTGGAATTAATTTCACTATTTGGAACTAAAATTCTGGCATAGTCAATCTTTGTTTTTTTTTTAATTGGAAGGGTCTACGGTTAAAAACAAAACCTTTCTCTAGACCACCATGCTCCTTAGGCCCCACTTGAGAAATGAATAAATATACATAAATAATACAAATAATTTAGAGGAAAAAGAGATGAATCTTACCAATTTATTAGACTTATGTTCAGGGGAGATCCGTTCAATAAGGGATGTAAAGGACTGAAGCGGAGCCGTATTTTTTGTAGTATCCGTATCCGCATCAGCAATGCCTTCATTCGTTACGGAATTTGTTACATCCCAGGAACGCAAATTTCCATTTTGCTCAGTCTGAATGAGAGAAATTTTGATTAGATTACTTCACCTACACTTTGATTTTGTCTCTCAACATTATCCTATATCTTAAAGTTGAAAAATCTCCCCCTCCTATTGCCTCACACACAGAAAAATAAGACACTTTTCGTGGAAAGGGCTGTTGACTTCACAAGACAAAATTTTCAGGTGAACCATTGAAAGAGGATTTTAGGTCGAAAATACTGATTTATAGTTTTTGCTGCCAAATCCTCTCTAGTAGCCTCCAATTTAATTAGACATCAACTTTAGTTCATATTTTTGACTATCGATGGCATAGCAGGGCATTTTTTGATGGGATACAGATTCGAAAAATAGTAAAAACAAATTTGATGGTAATTTAGTAAAACTTTTAACTTTGAATAGATCAAAATTGCAATTTTCTGTTGTTTTTTTTTCTCAAAAATTTAAGAATTAGATGAATTTTCGACGGCATTCTTTGCGTCAATATGACCAGTAGTACCATCCGTATAGAGTGCTACCAAAACCTCAATTTTGACCTCTGTGAAGTAAAGGGCCCTTTCCATAGAACGCATCACAAATACAGGCGGAAAAGAGGCAGAACTTGCCGGTTGCAACAGTCAAACTGCCTTATGTTCTTGATGCAACAAATCCAGATTCTTCAATGTTATCTGTGCATACTACAGCTCTAGTTTTTTTGATGCAGACACAGCTCATGTACTCTTTTTTGTATAGATATTTGCCAAAAACATAACAAAACATAGCACAGATTTGACAGATCGCTCAAAAAAACGTGCTGTTCCCCTCCAGCGGTTCTCCAAATGCAGAGCTTGATAAGGTGAGCAAAGGCCTGCTCCTTAGACTAGCAGATTGATTGATAAAAATTACTAGCTCTTCAATTAAATAGTTAATAGACATAGTATCTATCAAATACGTATACAATGAAATAAAACATGTAAAAATAAAATTCTCAATACCTTATTGTTGTTTTCATTCAGACTGTCACCAATAGGAGATAAGGGTGAAAGTGGATTATTTTGAATATCTACAGAATTAGATGGGGATTTTTCGTTGACTGGAAAAAAAAGAGAGAAAAATGGTTAACAAATATGTATAAGAAAAAACAACAATTGCCAGAAAAACAAGACAAGAGCAAAAACCGCATTTTGAGAAAAACAGGTTAGAACGTTTAAAGTGTATCAATTGGCTACAGTGTATCTAGCATTCAGTTACAAAAAATCACAGTTAATCACAGAAAGACAATTAAAGTATTCTCAAAACAAAGGATAGGAAAGAGGAGAGTAACGGCGATCTACCAGGCACTCTCAAAATTGGGAAGGAAGTACCTACAGCACTCAAGGAGGTAAAGTGCGCTCAAAATACATTTTCCTCTCTCTTTTTTCATAAGAAATATGAACCACACCACAACATATGTTCCACTCTCTGTTTCTGCTTTGTTTCTCTATCCATTTGCGTAGCTCCAATTTTTTTGTTTTTTAAAAATAAATAAATATTAAGGGCAGAATCAGCCCGCAGGGCGCAGGTCCTTGAAAATGAAGAGATAAAGTATTACATACTTGATGACAGAGAGCCTGGGGTGGTGACAACTCCTTTTCGAGCCTCCGCTATTAATCTACGAGCTCTTTCACGGAGCAATTGTTGCTTTTCTTCTTCCTGGAAAATAAAAAATAATAATTAATAGGCTTCCCAAAAAAAAAAGTTTCACTGAGCAGGTCTGTTTTAGATACTGGCAAAAAGCTAATCAAGAGTCTTTTGAAAACCCAATTTTTCAACAAAGCAGTCATCTGACCACAAAAAAAAAAAAAAAAAAAAAAAAAAAAAACAGTAATCCTCCTTTATTTTAACAGGTGTACCATAAGGATGTTATCTGACAGATGTCTATTTAAACCACGCCCCTAAAGATCATGACCAACCACGTCTCAGCACTGACATTTTTTGAGATGTCTGCTTGAAATGCTAGCATTCTAACGCGCTTGTGCTCAACATTGAGCTCTAGAGATTGCTGCTGTAGGATGACATTTGACGGATTTTTGACCTAGTTTGGCACGGTACCGTACCTCAACATCCGAAATAAGCCAACGCCCTTAATCTGTAAATAGAGTGGGAAAGATGCCATTCGGATGACATAGAAGATCGAAATCTGTCAAAATAAAGGACGACTAAAACTTGTTAATGAACATCCCTCTTACATGAATCTACTTCATGATAGGGGGGAAAAAAATACTCCAGGATCAGCGTTAAACCATAATTGGAAAATTGTTACACAATGTCATTTGTGGTTCTTGGCATTGCTCAAAAGAGGCTCTTCAGAAGTAAATGAATTGGATATTTCTAACGGTTATGAAGCCTTGTTTCGGGGCACAATTGGCTTACAGATTAGGAAATTTGAAATCATTAAGCCATGGAACGATAGCAACAGTATTAAAGTGGTAATAGTGGTAAATGTATCCAAACACTACGGTTCATTACACTGGTATTTCACATTGAATGACTAAAATTAAAAAAAAAACAAATGGAGCTGAAAGCGATGAAAGTAACACAGTACCCTAATATAAGGAGAAGAGGGGGGAGCAATTCCAAAAATTGCGAGACAACCTCCAGAAAGGTGATCTTTCAAAAGTCGTCTTTTTTCATGTCCAGAATTGCTCAATATGGACTGATGCGGTCCACAGTCTTCATCTTTCTATTTTGTGGACAACCGCAAAAGGACAGAGCTTCTCGAGCACTAACCCTGCAGGATTTAGGCTGGTAGCACTGCTGCAGGCGATTGTGGATTGTGGACCACCATCGTCCACATGGTTTGGAGCTCGCAAACTATCGTGGATGGAGGGATGAATATCATGCGCAGTGCACAATCGGTACTCTGATTTATCAAACAATTTCCACTGGTTGCCTGTAATTACCGTATTTACCCACAGATAGAGCGCCCCCGCGTATAGTGCGCACCCTAAATTTTGGAGCTAAAAAAAAAAAAACCAAAAACCATAACCCACGTATAGTGTGCACTAATACAGCCCACCAAAGCAATAAATCAAACACCTGTCAATCAAAACATAACCTTAATTTGCGTAACAATACGAATAGATGGCAGATAAGATAGGTAACCCTCCCCTCTCTGATAAGAAACCGGTTGACCTTGACTTCCGCAACCCGTGACATGTGGCGCGTGCAAGCGCTTGCAGGCAGAGCACGCATCATAATGCACGGCACCCTGTTATCTCTGTTGTAGCCACGCCTACACCCTCACGACGCGCCACCCGTCTCGGGCGAGGGGAAGACATTCTGATTTCGTACGGGCCTACGGGGAGCGGAAATAAACAAAACAAGTTGTATACGCGCATTTGAAACGTGATCTCACGATCTAGTTCCCAATAAGAAACTAGTTTTTCGTCGCGATAACGGGAGTGCTCCGCTATAGTTGAACAGAGGAAAGCATTGGTGTTTGTATTCATGCGTCACAGACTGTTTACGGGGCTGATTTCGCGAAGACCCCGCGTATAGTGCGCACCCCGATTTTTCGGCAAAAAATTGATTTTTAGGTGCGCACTATCTGTGGGTAAATACGGTATGTGACTTTTTAGGCAAAGCCCTCAATACATTCGCAGTTCGCGCTCACAAAATTGTTGTGGACATAAATGAGACGGCTAATGAGCACACAGGGATGGTTACAATAAAATTTTCATTACCTGAACTGGTGACTGAGGTAGAGAGCGTTTTGCAGCCTCTTTACGAGCATGTTTCAACAACTTCCTGGCTCTTTCTCTTAATTCATCATTTCTGTTTAGAAGTAGCTGTTAATGAAAACAAAAACCATGTCATGCCACAAAAAAACCAAGTTTGTTTTTAAAAAAAAAAAAAAATTAGGCAAATGAAAAAAAATGAGCTATCAGTGTTATATTCTTCGATGAAAATAAGAAAAAGCACACGCAAAAATTAAAAAAAGGAAATTGAAAAAGAAAAGCTGATTAAAATCAAATAAAACTTAGATGCCATGAGAGCAAAAAAATGAAAAATCAAACTATCTGTTGATCAAAATAAGGTTTCAAATGACTATTTTCATTCCAAAAAAATTAGTTTGGCAACATTTGATAAAAATGAATTGACTCATCAGAGTTGGGTAAATCAAAAAGGTAAGTTCAAAATAAACCAATCAAGGTTAAAACAGTTCAAAAAAGAGAAATTTATCCGCTTGTTATATGAAAACTTAGATAAAATAGGAGTAGGCACTCAACGAAATTTAAAGGTTTTACTTACTTGCTGTTGTTTTGTTATATATTCATTGACTGGAGCGCCGGTAGGTGACTGGACAGATATTTGAGATTGACTATTTAGTATGACATCTGATGATGCTTGTTTGTTCAACTTAGAAGAATTTATACAACCCTGTAAATAATTATGATAATACATTATAGAAATATCGCTTAGGCAAGAGATGAATAATAAAATAGCTTTGAGCATTAAGTCAAAATTAATTGAGGTGATGGGTACAAACTACAAAGAAGGCATCTCTCAGGAAGTGCCCCCTTTGCATAGAACATCTTAAATGATGTCTTGTACTCTCAATATACCCTCTAAATATCATTTCAACCGCACACTAACAGCATTTAGGAGAGTAAAACCTTTGAACGCAAGGAGAGCTATAATTGTATGTTCCTCAAATATACGCAAGGAGAAGATCGTTATAAGTCACCTTATTCTTGTCTATACTGCAAGCGCTGCCAATTTGACGCTAGAACGCATGCTCATGGCTTCCCTCCACCCTTTGCCCAATTGCGCTCATGAAATACAAGATATTATGATAACTACTGCATCGTTTTTCTGCTCTAATTGGCTAGTTCTGCATCAAATTTAAGAAAGTATTTACCCCCTAATAGATCTGCTTGTATGCTGTAACCGCGATTGCTGAACTTACTATTCAGAATTATCGACTACAATGGAATCCTGCTGATTTGAACCCCTTTAATTTGAAAACCTTGATAAAATGAAGAAATAGTCATTTCCTTTCTGTTCGAGTCCTAAAGCCTCAATAATTTGAAGAAAATACGAGCATAAATTGAAGTCGTAAAATCTCGGAAATTCACCTCTACAATTTGAAACTCGTAGGCAGATACCTCTGTAATTTGAAGTGGACTTCTATCATTTGAAAGATCAGCATCGAAACCATGGTAAATTGAAGCAATGCATTTTTTATTTGTTGTAAATTCATAATAAAATAAATTCATTTCGTACTGATCAAACGATGGGTTTGTTGCAAACTTTTGCTACAGCGATATAGAGTGTTAAATCTTAAGTAAAATCACATGTAAAGTCCATTGGTGGTATCAGAAAGTCCTAAAATGCAGTATTAAACTCACAATAGGCGTTTAACTGAAACCCAAGATGGCGGTAAAATATCGAGCAACCTGTGTGCACGCACCTTGAACATCCATGATGGCCAACGTTAACAACCTCACAGCATCGGAGGTTATGAGTTTGTTTTCGTTGTGATTGGTTGTGATCGATGTTGTGAGGTTGGCAATCTTTGATGTTCATGGAGCTTGCATACAGGTTGCTCGATATTTTACCGCCATCTTGGATTTCAGTTAAATGCCTCTTGTGAGTTTGTTATTGCATTTCATGACTTTCTGCAGCCATCAATGGACTTTTCACGCAATTTTACATGAGATTGATCACTCTATAGCGCTGTGGCAAAAGTTTGCAACAGACCTATTGCATTTTCAAATCTTCATGCTCTGGCAGATTTGCATAAATTGAACCTCTTTAATTTGAAAAATCGTATTTCCACCTCTCTAATTTGAAACCCTCAATAATTTGAAAACTGGACTAAATATTAAATTAAACTATTTTCTCGTTCCCTTCAGATTCAAATTAGCGGGGTTCCACTGTAGTTCCATTCTGTTCCGTAACCTTCTGTTCCATTCCGTTCTGATGGAAAACTCGCAACATGCTACCTCACTGCAGTAAAGTTGTAATGTTCAATCTTGTTCTATTGCGTTCTATTGAATTCTATTGCATTCCAGTTAAAATTTTTAGCCTATTGCCAACCATCTTCCTACCAATGCATCTCCATGCATTTTTAACCAATTGATCCTCTTGTCAAAACCCAAAATTCAACTTTCATCTGTTCAACAATAACAAAGTTTAAATTACTTACGCTATCTTGTGACTGAGATCTGGTTAATTGTACACTTCCTTTATTTCTGAATTCTTCATCCTCTTCATCAGAGCCGAAAGGATCCGTTAATTGTCTACGAGTCATCAATACAGGTTTTTGGGCCTGAGACTTTATCTACAATGGAAAATGGAAAATGAGCATTGACTTCGGTTCCAAAAGCAAATCAGTAAATTAAAAGTGAAGGATTGAGTTAAACTTGGATCTACTCACAATCAGTAATGAACATTGAACTTGGAGTATTTAGCAAAATTTCTAAGGTAGCAAACATACACTTTGGAACAGGGGCATCGCGTGCAATTTGGCAACGTTGTACTATGTCCCTTTAGACCCATGTAAAAGGTGAAATGCGAAGGTGTTTACTGAACACTCGATAGTTCAATCTTTTTCATGGGTTTAAATGGGCGATCTGTGACGTTGCCAAATTGCATGCTACGCCACTGCTTTGGAATATTTTAGCAAATGTTGGCGCGGCATACACGCTTTCTAACGTATTTTCTTTGAACGCTGCGTTTCCTCCCCACCGCCGCTAGGTGGCGCGGGGAGTCCCTTTTTCCGATCTAATTCTGCGCGCTGCGTCCTGCGATGTCGTCGACCGCGCGCTCGATTCACGAATTCCCCTGTCTTTGGTTAACCCCCTCCTCTCCGCCTGGTGCCGAACTTCTTCGTCACTGGTGCGTCTCCCTTTAGTCTTAATCTCGTTTCGCCGGCGAAAGCTACCTCGCCTTTTTTTCCTAAAGTGTTCGTTGCGTTAGTAAATGGTGCGATTTTAATAAGTCAATTTAGTGCTTTCTCGTAAGTGCCTCCTTAAGGATTACCTTCATCTCCAGCATGGATTGATCCCTTTCCTCCCTCTTTCTCCGGTGAGATCAAACCAATTTGTTCATCATTTATTTATCTGATTATTGAACCTCCCTCATGATGATTGATCAATCTCCCTCGTTTTAGGCTCTCTACAGAATATGTTTTAGGCCATGGATAGTAGGAATTAATCACTTAGGATTTTAGGAATCCCATCTCCCTGTAGGGTCTCCTCCCTCGGTTAGGACCCTATTTCTCTTATCCTCCCTCTTGCACCAACCGAAAGAAAGGTATTATGCACTTAAACATGGAAACCATGAAACCATGTGACTGAAACCTCCCTTTGCGACCAGAATCAACTCTCTGATGGAATTGGATCTAATTTAACTATGGTAAGGTTTGGCTCCTACTCTTTTTATTGCACTTGCTCAGATGTTCTCTCTCTACTTAGCTATTGTTTCTCTCTCATTCACCTGTGTTAACAAGCACCTGATTAGGCTCACCTGAAGCCATCACAAGGCATTCATCTTTTGTTCTGAATCGAGCCGACGAATGGTCTCCTCTTAGTGTTAATCGATTCAGAGCTGGTCCTTCGGTTTTTCTCTCTCTCTCTGTTCTCTCAGTTTATCCAAAGCCCAAACATAAAGTTGCCAACATACCCCCGGCGTTGCATCGCTTCGTTTCTCGCCGAGGCGCTCCCTCCGATCTCTACAGCGACTGCGGAACTAATTTCGTAGGCGCATCCAACGACTTTGCTAAAATTGCTCGCAGCGATAATCCAGAAACCCGAAAATTCGCTCATGACCATTCGATAAATTTTCACTTCAACCCCCCTGCTGCTCCCCATCAAGGGGGGCTATGGGAGAGCGCGGTCAAAAGTGCAAAATCGCACTTAACCCGAACTATAGGCGATACCGTCCTTTATCTCCAAGAATTCAACACGCTCTGTTGCCGGATCGAGGCCATGCTTAACTCGCGCCCTCTCACTGCGCTATCAACTGACCCAAGTGATCTCTCCCCCCTCACCCCGGGGCACTTTATCATAGGTAGGCCTCTCAACGCAATACCTGAAGTCGCGCCGGAAGATCTCCCTGCCAACCCACGAAGGTGGCAAGCCGTTCAAAAAATGTTTAGTTCAATATGGCAACGATGGCATTCCGAATATATTCAAACTCTACAGCCGCGTGGAAAATGGTTACGCGACCCCCCCTCTCTGGAAATTGGTACGCTCGTCCTCGTTCACGAGCCCAATGCCTCTCCTCTATCATGGAAGCTGGGCCGCGTCTCTGAAATTTTTCCCGGCGCCGACGCACGCGTGCGCGTCGCTCAAGTGCGTACAGCTAAGAGCGATCTCAGAAGACCTGTTCATCGCTTATATCCTCTCCCTCCCCCCTTATGACTCGTAATGCTTTGTTTCAGGATGTCTCTTGTGCCGTATGACCTCACGTCGGACTCCGACTCCGACTTCTCGGACTTCTTAAGCATTCATCCAGGAGAAGACCTGGATGATTTCTTTACTCCGGTCTCATCTCCCGTTCCTCCCTCGGATCCGCAGGTCTCGAGCCCTCCCTCGCCGAGCCTGTCAACATAAAGTTGTGGTCCTCCGGGCCGGATGACCAACTTTATGTTTGGGCTTTGGATAAACTGAGAGAACAGAGAGAGAGAGAAAAACCGAAGGACCAGCTCTGAATCGATTAACACTAAGAGGAGACCATTCGTCGGCTCGATTCAGAACAAAAGATGAATGCCTTGTGATGGCTTCAGGTGAGCCTAATCAGGTGCTTGTTAACACAGGTGAATGAGAGAGAAACAATAGCTAAGTAGAGAGAGAACATCTGAGCAAGTGCAATAAAAAGAGTAGGAGCCAAACCTTACCATAGTTAAATTAGATCCAATTCCATCAGAGAGTTGATTCTGGTCGCAAAGGGAGGTTTCAGTCACATGGTTTCATGGTTTCCATGTTTAAGTGCATAATACCTTTCTTTCGGTTGGTGCAAGAGGGAGGATAAGAGAAATAGGGTCCTAACCGAGGGAGGAGACCCTACAGGGAGATGGGATTCCTAAAATCCTAAGTGATTAATTCCTACTATCCATGGCCTAAAACATATTCTGTAGAGAGCCTAAAACGAGGGAGATTGATCAATCATCATGAGGGAGGTTCAATAATCAGATAAATAAATGATGAACAAATTGGTTTGATCTCACCGGAGAAAGAGGGAGGAAAGGGATCAATCCATGCTGGAGATGAAGGTAATCCTTAAGGAGGCACTTACGAGAAAGCACTAAATTGACTTATTAAAATCGCACCATTTACTAACGCAACGAACACTTTAGGAAAAAAAGGCGAGGTAGCTTTCGCCGGCGAAACGAGATTAAGACTAAAGGGAGACGCACCAGTGACGAAGAAGTTCGGCACCAGGCGGAGAGGAGGGGGTTAACCAAAGACAGGGGAATTCGTGAATCGAGCGCGCGGTCGACGACATCGCAGGACGCAGCGCGCAGAATTAGATCGGAAAAAGGGACTCCCCGCGCCACCTAGCGGCGGTGGGGAGGAAACGCAGCGTTCAAAGAAAATACGTTAGAAAGCGTGTATGCCGCGCCAACAGCAAAAGTTTAACAATGTCGCAGATACTTTACATTATGACACTGACTTAGTGTTATTTTCTGTTTTACATTTATAATCAGCAGATCATGCATGATGCTCCTATGTGGTTTGCAAGTTTGAATGATCATTTTAAATTTTTAGACAAATCACTGTAAAATTTGAATGTAGAATGTAGAATAACTACATTCAAATTTTACTGTGATTTGCGACTGTAATATTTCTACTCACAACTTCTAAAAATTATCTTGAGCTCTGATCTCAAATTTATGAAGATCATAATTTAGAATATAAACATTCGCACATCCCTAAAACAAACAAAAAATATTCACAAACCTTATCTTTGTTAGTACTGTTGAATTTATCTTTAGTAGGTGAGAGTACTTTCCCCAAAATTGTTTTTGAGCTGGACAATATTTTATCGGTGACATCTTTCACAGATGTTGGAGACCGCTGGCTGCTGTCAAAGTCCTTGTCGATAGAGCTGTCTAACTGAAGCTTTAATTTCATACGATTTTCTTTTAAATTTTCACCGGTTAGGTCTGGCCTATCTTTGCTCCTGAAAAGTCAAAATTGTTACTATAGTGACCGGCATTTAATCTTGGATCCAAGAATTATGTATACAACTTTCAATCAAACCAATCAAGAAATGGCTTGATTCTAGAATCTTCATCTAAAAGAAATATTAATGTGAATCCTCATGTGTATTAATGTGTAGTTCCAGATTTGCCAATAAATGGTGCAGTTGTTTGCCACCATTCAACTAATGGAGCTCTTGCAAACTTTTTGCTACAGGGGATTAAAGAGTTGATTCTTGCATAAAAACCTGTAAAAATGATGATGAGTACTCTGAAAAATCACAAAATTCATTCTCAGAATTGGGCTTACTGGTAGAGAGACGCTAGTATCATGAGAAATTCCTTTTGAGACATATCTTTGTGTTTTTGTAGAGAAAGTGACAAATTAGACAAGAATCTCCCATGACACTGCATAGAGCCGCCAAAACGATCTTCCCGTAAAAGTAGTTTTGAGAGTTTATTACTGAATTTTAGACTTTTATGATGGGGTTTTCATGATTTTCGCTAGTTTTCACATCAGGTTGAACTATTCATTTGCTCACAGCAAAATTTTGCAAGAGCCCCACTAAAAATATTTAAATGATATTTTCCAAAAATGCAAAAATCTTAACAGTTGCAAAAATGTTAAAAAATTTAAGCTATAAATATGAATCTCTGAAAATCTGAATTGATTGAATCATATTGATATTGATGGTACATAGGGATGCTTTTTACACAAAAATAGAGGAGAGACACATTTTCACTTTTACGGAAAGAAAAAAAAATAAATTTTGTTTACTGGCCAGAAGTTGGATTTTCAGAGGATATTTTACAAGAGAGAAATACTTACTCTTTGATGTTCTTCTTATCTACGTTTCGTTTCTTCAAATTCATTATTTCTTGCTCAAATAATTGTACAGAAATTCCTGTCTCGGAGTCTGTGTTAAACCTACCAATCATGTAGGATGACTCATCTGACGTTTTTCCAATTTGTTGAACTTCTAACTCATGACCTGAAAAGAGCGATTAAAATAATAGAAATTAAAAAAAAAAATCCAAAGTAAACTGCACAACTAGAAAAATTAGGCAGGTTACAGTCGGGTATAAAAAGAGTGTCAGACAGCTCCTTCTTTCCGCTTAGGTAGGCATCATACAATGCTTAAATTCATGGTGATTAGTATTGCGAATAGCCTAGCTATGGTAGTAGTTTACAATTATTTTTGTCCCCAACAGTACAAAATGGACGTAAAAAGAAAACAAAGATTTTGCTATGGTTGCAAAATCCGTTAAACTGAGGTAAGATTTCATTTCCTTGATTAAAAAAAAACACACGGTAAATTGAAGAATCAGGAAAATCACGATCCAGTGAATTGAACCAAACAAGAGTTTTATCTGATGCTGTCAAAATTGGCAGATCACAACCCAGTGAATCACGGTTTTACTGTTTATTCCTGGTTTCCCTGAGGTTTATTAGATTTTAAATTAATTCACAGCAAGTTTAATAAAATCAACCTTGTAAATTAATAATTGAAAATTCATAAAACTAGGCGAGACATAAATTTCAAGTGAATCAAGGTTTTAATGTTTATTCTGGTTTACCTGAGGTTTATTAGATTTGAAATTAATTCACGGTAATTTAAATGAAATCAACCTTGTGAATTAATAATTGAAAATGAATAAAACTAGACAAGACATAAAAATCTCAAGCTTACCAGTAAAATGCGCTCTAAGCTGATACAAGTAAGTCATTACGGCTAACTTGTCAGGAACAGTCAATACATCCATATCACCGGGCTCAATAACTCGAGAAATTCCCAAAGCCTCACCAGCATCGAAAGCTTTCTTACAGTTATTACGAATATCCCGAGGAGATAATGAATCAAAATCACTGAAAAATAAGAAGGAAAAATACATTGGAAAAAAAGTATTTATAGTTTTCTTTGAACTTCTAGTTAGATAGATTGATAAATAGATAGATAGATAGAGCCTGTCTGCCGCCCCAGCTGCAGTCTTAGCTCTTGTAAAGGTCTTCCACTGTGAGCCAGTAGCGCACTGAGAGTTTCTTCATCTCTCTCTTTTCTCCATTAAAAAACGTATGTTAGACAAGGATGGACAACGGGATAAAACCCCTCTTTCTGTCCTTTTCCTACTTATACATTCAAATGAGAAATGAGAGAGATTCATTTATTTATTTATATTTTATCTATAACACATTGGTACATAGGACGGGAAAAACTGTATGGTACAGGTCAATGATATTAATAATAATGGCCAAGTTACAGAGTATTTGGGTTACATAGTATTTTCCCTGCAATCTAACTGCGATTACACATGAGTTACTAGTTGAAAATTAAGTTTAACAAAGGAATTTTTCCAGTGAATAAAAGGCTTTAGCCGTAACAAAGTTTTTAACTTTCCTCATATAGGGTCTACTGTTAGTCTCCAATTTAATCGCCTTGGGTAACTTGTTGTAAATTTTACCCGCAGTGCCAAATAAGTTGTCATAATATGAGTAGATGGAAGACATCCTGGTTGCGCCAGTGCTGTGAGCGACATACTTCTGCTAGGTTCTTTCATACCCGTTCAAACTGTTTGGTCAAGCAAGGATATCAGTATACTTCAGGTGCACTGATTATCATCCAATAGCATGTTAGTTGATGGGCACTCAACTCCCATGTAGAGATTTACTTGGCAAATTGTTATGGCTTGTCCCAGAAAAGATTGGATTTGACATGCACTTCTACGGTTTTCATTGAAACATCAGCTACCATCCTCAGATAGGGCAGCCTGATTGGCTAAGGAGCAGTAGGAAGCTGATGTTTTCATTCAAACCTATTGTTCTCAAGTCCAATCATCCTTGGGACAACCTATAGCACGGGGTGAAAGCATTAACCAAAATCAGCACGGAGGACTTCCCTGCAAGCAGTAGATCCTGCACAGGAAAAGTCTTCCTACAACCAACAGGAGGGCATCGGCTGTGGTGCTCTGGTATTTTATATTCTACTCTCTTTAGATTCTTCTGGTTTAAGGGTGTATACCACCCAAATTTAAAAAAATCGCTCCTGATGACTTAGAGCCCTCAATTTTTTTTTGGTAACACATACTGATGTAAATTAGAGATCCTGAAATTTTTGTGAAGCTGGTTGCATACCTGCCCCTTAAAAAAAAAATTTCCTGAAAAAACGTTGACAGCTTTCAAACAGCTTTTTTAGAGTTAGAATTGCTCAATCACCTTGGTCTTGGTCTCAAATGAAAGGTATCAGTGTCCTCTAGGGTCTCTTGTATGGATTTTTTTTTTTGTCGAGAGGAAGTATTTTTTTCTTAATGTTTCTTCGATGTGACATTTTTTTCATGGTTTTTTTTTTTTTAAACATTAATAGATATTTGAGATGTTAGGTTGAGGGCAAATCCATACAAGAGTACCTAGAGCATGAAATTCTGCACATTTTAAAAAAACTCTGAAGTCTCTAGCTATCATAGTACTCGAGAAAAGCTGTTTTGAAGTTGAAAAAACAAGCGAAAAATTGATTTTTCAGTACAAGCAAATTAACAAATAGTACATGAGAAAAAAATAAGAAACAGATGGTTATCAAATGGTTCTCAATTTCGCAATGTTGACTCATAAACTTTAAAATTAATTTAAAAATACTTTCCGACCTCCTAAAAATTAAAAAAAAATATCCTCGTATTCCCTGAATTGTCCTCTACAAAATTGGTGGAAAAAAAAAAAATCAAAAAAATCAAAAAAAATCGAAAAATTTGGGTGGTATACACCCTTAAAAGGGGGGGGGGAGCCTACGTACATACTTCCCTTGTGTTAAGTTCCAAAAAATCCAAAAACTTAAATGATCAGAACAATTTTGCTGACTCTAGATTAGAGAAGTTGGTTGTACACATTTTTAATAAAAATATGAGGTAAAGAAAACTCACACTAAATCAGGACGAAAGTGATGGATGACTGCACAAAATGCCAAACCGTTTCTCCAAGATGTCGTCAAGTTAGTGACTTTAACTCCTTGGTAGGAACGCGTGATTTCCTTGCACCATTCGAGTAAATCTTGACCTGGAGTGGTTTCTTCGTGCTTTACATTGGTATTCTGTAACATTGAGGATTAAAAATAAACAAAACAGAAATAGTAGTAAAGTCCAGTTGCCCAAACTATTTATTCTTTATACTGATAATGATAAGACAAAATAAGAGCAGGGCAATTTAAGGAGCCCAGTAATTTTGAGGTAGTTTTGCACACTTAGAATACACCTAAAAACTTTTTCCCAAATTAAAAAACCGCCTGCATCAAATCTTGAATCAAGCTTCCAGGATGATGATTGGTGATTACGTTAGATTGAGTCAAGATGATGGCATGGCAGTCTATGGTAGCGTTCTAGAATTCATCCCTTTATTGTCTCGATGCAGAAAAGATTATGAATAGCAGCACTTTTCAATGTACATGGATATGCTAAATCACAAGATAATGTAATCTTTTTTATCAGAAGGATTCAAGTCAACTTGATTGAAATACTCATGTTACGACCTGATTTGACCGTAAGTCCATTGATCAATTAAAGAGGGAAAAAAAAATTGACAAAATTAATTTTTAGAAGAGTTTGAGTACCTGAAAAATACCTGAGTTTCGACTTTTCAGATACTCGAAAGAGCTACTTGAACAGTAAAAAAATTCGAGTAAATTTTGAGTTTTTTTTTGGTGAAAAATTTTTTTTGAAAAAAAAAAATAAAAAAATATCCGAGTCTTTGAAAATCATAATTGCACGTTCAAAATCAGAGTTCGTAAAATTCGTCTTATCCTACCTGAATTCGTGCATCTCTTACTGCTCATTTCACGAAAATTTGACAGTCTATGAAACACTATAATACAAAATCCACGACTCAGTTCCGAAATTGAGGGTAGAGGACACAGCTTGAGGAATTTCAAAGAATGCTGGAAACTCGAAGCAAAGAAGAAGATATCCGGAAGCAAAACTTTAACAACCCCAAAGTTAACTCATTTCTTCCAACCAAAGCAGCATCAAACATTGACTAAAAGTAAGATTGAACATTTTTCTTCCCTTTTTCTCCTTTGCTTTTTGAATAATAAAAGTAAATAACAACCAGTATTGGTATTTTCAGTTCTTTCCTGCCTTTCAGTTCTAAAGAACTTGTTTGACTGTTTTGTAATATTGCCTTGAACTCAAACTCAAAACTCAGATAATGGGCAGAACTCGACCCAACTCGACCCTAAATGTTAGAACTCAAACACTATAAATTTTGAAATCTCTATAAATTTTGTTAAGTTTTCAGAAAAACAGCAAAAAAATGCAAGTAGGAGATCTTACCTTTTTCAGATTTAAAGGCTGAAGGTTTAATCGAACGCTTTGCTGCTTATCACTTCCATTTGATCTGTAAAAAGAAAAAATTTATTGAAGGGGGTAAAAAAAAAAACAATGGGTTATTCGCAGAGATTTTAATTTAAATTGCCTTTTTTCCTGCAATTTTAGATAAATTTTTTGAAAAGGTACAGCAGCAACAAGAAAAATGATTTTGAAATCACGTTAAAGACAACATTAAAACCAAACCCTAGAGTGCAAACAAATGAAAACAAGAGGAAAGTGGATAAGAATAAATAATAAATTAATAGAATAAAATAGTGCTTAAAAATACTCACTTGTTTGTATTGTTCAACTGCTCATTTGAATCACTGCTGGATTTTGGAAATCTTTTCTCTTCCACTTCTAGGGTTTTACTTTCCTTATCATCGATTTCAGGAAACTGGCTGGAGTCACCAATAAACGAAGAGGTATCCTCTCTATTCAATGTAGACGTGAAGCTTGTGACTGAAAAAAACCAAAGGTATTAGTACTACCTAGTTATAAAGTCTTAGTGCCCAAACAACTATAAGTTCGTTATACTGTTGTTTCACAGTAAACAACTGAACTGAGATAAAACAAGAAAGAACAAAAAAGGATAAAATCACAGAATATTACAATCAAAGCAGAAACTTCCATGACAGCCAATGGAAACAAGATTTCAAATTTACCAGGACAGACTGGCAGCAGTGTTTGCTCACTTCTCAAGATGGCAGACGTGCTTTTCCAGGTTATATTTACAATTAGATTCAACGCACAACCAATCACAACCCGGTCAGTTGCCAGAAATGCTCACTTTCCAACATAGAGGACCCAACCAAAGTAAAGATGATTTCAAAATTAGAGTTTCCACTCTGATTAAGGTGATTCTATGGCAAACTCCCGGAAATTTTAATCCGATGGATGGCGTTGCTTGTCGCTGGCTCTGAAAATAGCCGTTTTTTGACGGTTTTCGGCTGTTTTCTCAGAACAGACAAATTTTAGACAAAAAATCGGACTGTCAGCACCTGCTTAATTTTTGCTTGATTTTTTGAGCCATAAACGGGCCAAATTGGTTCTAAAATAAAGGCGTAACTATGCAGAAAAAAAATCATACGTAATTTGGAGCTGTATTAGTAAAGATTACAGGTTTCTGTTTCACCTGAAACGCAAATTGGGGGTCAAAATGCAAATTTCACCGCTAATTTGGGATTTTCAAGTTGCAATTAGAAGGAATCTTTGAGCAAACTTACTCTCGCCATTACTCATGAATAACTCGCCATTACTCGTGAATAATTTGCCATTACTCGTTAATAACTCGCCATAACTCGCAAATAAAAAAAAAAAAATTTAAAGAGCAGTCGGCATTAGTCATTTTAGCCCACAGATTTTGTCTCGGCACAACCGATATAACCTACATATGAGGATGTAGCAAGGTGATAACTACTGATTATAAATGGACGTAAAGGCATTTGTATTCCGTTTGTAACCGGCAGTACTGATAGAGAGGAAAAGCTCATTTATTTATTGAAACTAGAGCTCATTTAACTTTTTCCGGCATTGAATTTTTCAGCACTTCTCAATAGCAAAGGGTTTATCAGCATTGATTCAGGTATTTTTCCTTCCACTTATTTTTGAAAAAGGTAAAATACAACCATCCAGCAGATTAAAATTGAGAAAAAAAAATTGAAAAGAAATAATGTTAATTTTTATGCTTGGAATCTAAACAATTGAGAACAAGTGAAAGCTGTGCCGGAAACGGTTAAGTAGAGCTCTAGTTTAAGTAGCTGAGCAACTCAAGTCAATTTATGACCAACAAAATGTCTCTTTCTCGGACTCTTGGCACATAGCTCATTCTACGCTGCTATTGGTTTAAAATTTATATTTTTTCCAAGTATATAGGCTCCAGCAAATCCTGCAAAAACCTACGGAGATTTTCAATTTCACTTACCACTCATTGGACTAGTTGCAAATTCTGAACCACTAAGACTATTCGTCAGCTGATCTAACTGATTCGTTATCTGTGACACTTCGTGCAAACTACTCAGAGATTCATCTGCAAAATTAATAAAAAAAAGAGAACAAACATGAAAAAGGTGCGTTTGAGTGTGAGTGAACTCCTAGAAATACACTATTAATTAATAGAACTGAGTAATGTGATGTGGGTTGGTTTTTCACTGATCAATGTGAAATTTTACTAAGATACAGTAGGAGATATGGGTAATTACATGGTAACAGGACTTTTCCAATAAATTTTAATGCCGTTAATTAGCACAGAAATTGCATCATAAAAGCATCTAAAGCAAACAAGAGAAAGGACATTTCTGTTATTGACGTTTCTTTCAACAAGATCTAAACTAAGGGACAGTCAATTGAATGAATCGTTGAAATTAGACAGCTTTGTAAGAGTCACGACAAGCAGAAGGACCTGGCCAAGGTCCCTGTACATCAGGTCTGGTCGGTAGCTTTTGGCTCCCTCCGATGGTCCATCCTTTGGAAACCCCTTAGCACAAAATACCCAATCAGAATCTCAGAACTCACAATCAGAACTGCGCGTTTTGGATTTGTTTACATTAGAGGCCTGCTGTCTACGTTGCCACATTTCATTAATTTAAAATCAACTAATCACCTCTTGAAAACAAAAAAGACACTAAAAGTTTTCCTCCCAATCTTCTTTAAAAGTTAAAAGTGTTCAAACAGTCAAATACAAACATTTAATAGCAATTTGTTTGTTGTTTCGGCAATGCGCACTTCATGCGTTAGCTGAATTCAAGATGGCAGCGAGATCAGGAAACAGTGTTTCCAAACATTGGGTTTCCCGCTTTGGCACTACCGGCCAGACCTGATATATATGGACCTAGGACCTGGCAGAATGACCAAAGTCATTCCGTCATGGCAGAGTGACCTTTTGACTTCTTAAAGCAGTATGATTTCAATTTATCATTAAATTTATGGTTTGCCTTTGTTAAACTTGCAAAAAGGAGCCTGTTTGACAGAAATATTGGTTCGCTCCACAGCTTTAAACGTTTGAACGATGCAATTTCCATGACAAATGTTGACGACAGCAAAAAGTGCTGTCACCATGGAGCTACCTTTGCAGATGGACATCAAATTTTTGGGAGAGTCAGAGAAGTTACTCAAAACGCAAATATTTTCTGACATGAATTATCAGAGCTTTTTACGTTCTCTTTCCGAACAACTTCCGAGAGTTAAGGTTATTTGTTCAAAATTATTAGGCATTGCACTGATTGAATGCAAAACAAACAAGAATAGATGACAGAAAAAAGATGAATCAGAAAGTCGGGCACGCATTTTGTCGGAGCAGAGTTTCTACAAGATTAAGGGGGAAGGGGGGGAAGGGGGGAGCAGTGGGTATCCGACTTTCCTAGTTTATCACTGCCCGACCAAACAAAATTCTTTAACTTCTAAGGTTTAGCGCCTTGAAATTTAAAACGTAATATGCATGTGTTCATTGTGTTTCTTAGCAAATGAACTTGGAAGTTTGTCGTCATTGATGAGAAAATTCCTAATTTAGTATATGAGCAACTCGGAAAATGAGTAAACAGCTGATAACACAAATCAACACCATTCTCTGTCAGCAAATTCCTGCAGTGAGTAAAACCAAAAAAATAAATAATACAAAGTAACCTTAATAAAACCAAACACTAAATTGTTAAAGGCTGTTCCACGAATGATTCGATTTGACAACTGTACGCTTTGAATAAAAACAACAGCTTCTTACCGCTCCCGACCAATCAGATTGCCCTATCGGCGGTTTGAAGCTAATGTTTTCATAAAAGCCATAGAACTGTCAAGTCCGATCTTTTCTGGGACAATATTAAAAACTGAAGTTAGGTTAGGTTATATACCATCTGCATGCTCTTCGTCAAAATCATCGAGCCGAGCTATATCATAGGTGGCTGTGCTCATCCAGCTAGCAATACTTTGCATATCTTCATCCCTGAGAAAAGAAAACAAAAGAAAACAATCACTAAGCCGAGAGCAAGGCATACAAGATAATCACGCTAACAAAGTTCAAAAGAACATTGACAACTAAACATCAAGGTAGATGAAATAAGATAAGTGCAATACGCGATGTTTGCCACTAGGGTTGTTCTGATCGCTGGCAGGCGATGACAAAGGCTAGTCAACTCCAATGTTAATCAAATGGGAGAAAACTAGCTATGTAAGCTGGTCAATGCTAGTCAACAAAGTGTGCCCAATATGCACTCTCTCTTGACACTAAAAAATCACGAAATTCATTCTCAGAATCGGGCTTAATGGTAAAGAGACGCAGGTATCATGGGAGATTCCCATCTACATTGAGACATATCTCTAACTTTTCATTAAGAAAGTGACAAACAAGACAGAAATCTCACATGATACCTGCGTTGAACCGCCTTTACGATCTTGGTGTTATAGAAGTTAATTGAGTTTATTACTAAATTTTAGTCTTCCTTAGTGTGATTTTCGCGAGTTTTTACATCAGATTGGACTATTCATTTGCTCACAGCAAAAATTTGCAAGGGCTACATAGATTAGATTTTCAAGAACGAATTGATGCATCACAAGTGGTAATTAGATTCAAAATTGATGCACTCATTTTTGGAAGAAAGTGGCAGTCTCCAAGTCTCTAGGATTGCCATGCATGTTGCATTGTAATTATTGTTTATTTACTCTTTGAAACAAATCAAATTTGATAAACGCAACAACAGTAAAACTCTCAAAGAGGATGTTCAAACAGAACTATCAAGTCGTATTTTTTTTTTTTTTTTTTTTTTTTTTAAAGCTGATTCATCTTCCTCTTTGACACTGATATCAACTTGGGGAAGGCCATTCACTTCTCCCCCCCCCCTTTCTCACCCTCTCCCACATGATTATAACCTTGGTTGTCAACTTGAACAACTTTTGCAGTTATAGGATAAACATAGGTCTGCCCTCTCCCCCCCCCCCCCCACCCTCTATTTTGGCTCTCTTATTATTACGATTATTAATCTTTCTATGTGATAATGCTTGTTGTTTTTTGCCAATGGGTTCATTTGTGAGCAAAGAAGTATACAAATAAATAAATAGTAGAAGTAGTAAAGTCTAGCCGCCCAAACACGGTGGTTTGTTAAATGCTGATAGTTCATGGCAAACCACTGGACTGGATTAAAAAAAAGAGAAAGAAAAGACATTTTCTCAAACAAGGATGGGAAAAGAAGAGAGATGTACAGCAGCCTGACTGACATACGTCTTGATAAGCCTTGATAAGTCCAATCACTCGATTGGACTTATCAACTGTAGATTTGAATGAAAACATCAGATTCTTTACTGCTCCTAACCAATCAGGTTGGTTCATCTGAGGTTTGAAGCTGATATTTTCATGAAAGCCGTAGAAATGTCAAATCCTATCTTTTCTGGGGCAAGCTATATTACTCCACTCTTTATGCTTTTCTTCAAATCTCAATAAATCTGAGTAGCTTCACTTTTTTTTTTCTCCCTGCCCAACTCTTCTGACTTTTTTTTTTAGATACATAAATAAATTTATAGGAAAATAGAAAAATGAATGCATAGATGAATAAATAGCTTAATCAAGTATGAAAAATAAATAGGTATTTAGTAATAATTTACTTACGTTGCTTTTCCTTCACGCAAGAAGACACTAGATATGGTGCAATCCATTGATGCGCCCACAATTTTTTTAGTTAGTGGCTTGAAGTCTAAATGTAGCTGATGTTGAGTCGATTCAACACTTGCATAGCGACTGACATTGCAACTGGCAACAGCCAGCGGCCGACGCTTTCCATTAGCGTCACGCTAAAATGAAAGAATAAAATATTGATCAAAACTATTTCACTTGGTTTCGGCACCTAATAAATATTGGTTATCAGGGTGGAAACGAATTTTTTATTGAGCCTCTTGAAGACCCTCCATGTGACCAGCGGAGGGGAATGGGTGCTATGTGTACTCCAGTTTCTAGACCAATCATTTACAGAATACAATAATTTACTGGTCAGTATAAATGATAATCAAAACTTAAATCAGATTTTTTTTTTTTTCATTTTTAGTGAGAAACTAGCAAGTGAATGGAAACTAGCTGACTCCACAAATTGGGAAGGAGGGAGGAGAGAGTGCATCCCTCAAACAACCTCCCTCGATTTTGACTTTTTTGGCTTTTCATAAGTCCCATAAGCTGACAAAAACAATTGCAGAGTGTTTGAGCGTCAGCAGAAATAGTGCAGCGCAAGTTACTTTTAAGCTTAGCAGTTTGTTTCCTGAACACAGAGGTGTTTACCAGACAGTCTCTACATACGATCAGTTTTACTAATGTATTTCTGTTCGTTGTCACCAAAATTGAAATATCTTTGCAACTTTTTTTTCAGAATTAAATTTAATACATTTTTAATACTTCCATTTTTTGGAGAAAAAAAAAAAAAAAAAGAAGTTATTAAATTGACAAACAAATTAGTAAAGTCCAGCCGCCCAAACCTTCGTTCGTTATGCTATTAAATTGACAAACAAATTAATTTTAAAAAAGTCGCTTGGCAACAGAGCATATGTGTTAATTCTACGCCATTGGTGCACCTAGCGGTGAAACTGCAGAAGTTAAGTTAAGCGAGAATCGATATCAATCATAAGTAGCCGCAAGCTCTTAAACATGTCATTCCGTTGCTGAGTAACTGCGGAAAATTGATATTACAATTGATATTACGAATTTCTTCAAAGTGAGGACGGGACATTCACGTCAAAACATTTCAAGAAAGAGAGAGATGAGACTTTGCCCTTCTCTTCTCTCCACAACCCCTGAACTTGAGGAAACTTTGAGCACGTCTGTGTTTATTGTGAGAGATGAAGCAACTCACATCTTCGATGATAAAGTTCCATTCCTTATCCTCCAACTGTTGCGCCCGCGAGTCTTTGTAAAGCGTTATCGACACTTCTTTGTTTTCTGGCACTGGCCAGATGACGACCCCTCGCAGCGGATCCTTCAAAGTTGGTTCCCATGGCAGAGGTTCAGTTATGACTCGTTTACTGCGACGAGTCCAAACCACGCATAATTTACTTGGTGTCCTGCAACAGAGAAAATTCTTTAAACTACAAGAAGGATAGGTAGGAGCATCAATTAATTGTTTGCCTTGCAATCACAGGTTAAAATTAACTATTTAATTTCAGGCACTACCTTCATATATATATAAAAAAAAAAATCTCTCTTTAGGAAAACTCTAGGCTAATTTTTTTTTTTCCTTTTTAGGAACACGATGAAGCACAGTGGAACACAATAGAATGCTATATTCTTTACAGTTATTAGCTGGCACAGCTTGAGTGTTCCATCAAAACAGAATGAAACATACCGTCTACTTTGAATAATTAAACAGGCTCATGCGAAAACGTCCAGAGTCCATTTTTTTTATAATTGACTCTGTAAGCGTACATCACTTTTAATAAGACGCTGCGTCTGTAGAAGTACTGATTAGACTTGTTCCTCTGCTTCTTGCTCCAATTTTCCTTGTCTTGGCAGTTTCCTTCAACTTTTTATTTTTTAATTTGCTAATTTTTTTTTTTTTTTTTTTTTTTTTTTTTTTATTTGTCTTCTCAATAAAAATATTTCGGACATCGGACGTTTTCACAAGAGCCTGTTCAATTCAATTGGTTCTCTGATTGCGGTTACTTTAGACCAACCGAGAGTCACTCTGAGTAACCCGTTCTATCCAGTTCCATAATTTTTTATTAATAAAAAAATTAGCCTTAGCATTAAGTTGACATCAATTAAATCCATAAAAAGATCAAACAGCAGACCTTATTTTCAATTGGTGCTTTCCTTAAAAAAAAAAAAAAAAAAAAAAAACTTTGCCCTACTTCATTTAACAAACGTCAAGAATAAACCAAAAGTTGGAGATAGCTGCTTAGTGTGATAAAACCACAAAAAATAGGAATTTTGAACGTAGATTCCCAAGAAAATTGAGACAAAAGCAATGATGCGTGTTATGAAAAAAAATTTTAAAAATATTCCATAAAACGTTTCAAAATTACAAATTCATGAAAATTTTACATCTTTCTTTTTAAAAAAAATAGAAGAAGTATTAGTGGTAAAGTCTAGCCATCGAGATCATAAGTTTGTTATGCTGGTGTCTCGATGCAAACAACTTGATTGAGGATACAAAAAGGGAACAGGAAGGAATAGAGGTACAGTCGGCGAATTAAACAATGTCAGTTAACTTCTTAAATTTTGGCAAGTTAGGCCACCGGCAATGCTTCAATTAACAGTGTTAGGTATTGCAGGTTGCCTACCTAAACCAAAATTTAAGGAGTGAAAAGACATTATTTAATTCGTTGACTGTACCTACCAAGGAACCTCACAGGAAGGCAAAAGGACAAAAGGATATCGCACCAAGCATGACACCCTGAGGAAAGTAAGAGTCCCCAGAGCATACCATAACCAGTCCTTGCATCGTCTTGAAACTATATTTTTTTCTTTTATTTTTAAACAATGAAAACTTTAGACTAATTTATATATAACTCCCTGATCTCGCTGTGAACAATTTTCTGTCTCACGACTCATCTAAATTTATTTTTAATCATTACTATTATTATTATTTAACGACAAAGATGATGAAAGAAAATAAAAAAACACAAGTATAATCTTTGGAACAGTCAAGCTACTATCAGGAAAGCAGAAGGTGTAAAAGCAATAAAAAGAGAGGAGGTAAGTTGAGGATAATAAGCTTGATACAGCATTAGAAAGAAACCAGTCAAGTTGTAAACTATGTATTAATGATAAGGAAACCATAGAACATTCATTGAATAATCAAATAGCAATTCGACTATACATTGATATTAAAGAACACTCAAACAGAGCTTTACGACCTGTAGCAATTACACCTGAGCCGTGGCAATGCTTTCAGTTTTGTAATTCAAATCCAAATGAAAGGACAGGGAATCAAGGAAATGGAAGAGAGGTATAATAATAAGGGGAGAAACATGCATAAATTAAACAGTCTCAAATAGAGTTGGAACTTCTAAAACCTTGAAAAATGCATTTCATTTAAATATTAAAACAACATGTACAAAATGCTTTTGGAGAAAATTTGGAGGAAAGGTTGACTGATACAGACTTGCAGTTTAAATACAGGATACTTTCGTAATAAAATAAGCCCAAGAGATTTTTTTTTTTTTTTTTTTTCACTGACCACTGATGGACAGCAAAATGAGCTGTGTGCATCTACAGGCTCATTCAAAATGAAATTGCCAGTAAAATACCTCCTTTACCAACCACTATATTAGGGTGATAGTCAAAATGTCTCTAGTGGGTAACAGGTGTTACACAAAAAGAATAAACTTTCAAAAACTTATTTACAAGTTTTTTTTTTCTTCTTTTTTTTTCTTTTCATGAATTTAAAAATACTCAAAAAGTGTCCCTTTGTAACCTGAAAGTACAAATTTGTACCACAAATTAACATGGTTTCAAACGTATTAGATAGATAGATAGGTGGATAGATAGATAGATAGATAGATAGATAGAGGTAGTTTCAGAAGTGTAGGCGGACCTAGACCGATAATCTTTGGAATTTGTCAACATTATATCTGATATTACTCGATGAAAATTAATGAAAATGAAATTGAGTGTTCACTTTTCAACGAGGAACACTACAAACGCAAAAGAACAAAGTCAGAAGCAAGTTTGGTTTTATTTTAAAGGAATTAAATTTGAAAATTCGCCAAAGATTATGATTGAGGTCCGCCTACACTTCTGAAACGAGCTCTAGATAGATAGAATCCGTCTGTCGCCCCAGCTGAAGTCTTAGCTCTTATGCGGATCTTTCACCGCGAACGACACACTTCTGCGAGTCTCCTTCATACCCATTCAAACCATTTGGTCAAGTGAGGATGTCAGTAGACCTGATCATCATCCAATATCATGTTAATTGATGGGCACTCAACTCCCATGTAAAGACTCATGGGCAAATTGTTAGCGCGGGGTCAAGGCATTCGATGATTTTTGGCTCATTCAAAATGAAATTGCCAGTAAAATACCTCCTTTACCAACCACTATATTAGGGTGATAGTCAAAATTTCTTTAGTGGGTAACAGGTGTTGCACAAAAAGAATAAACTTTCAAAAACTTATTTACATTTTTTTTTCTTCTTCTTTTTTTTCATTTTCATGAATTTTTAAATGCTCAAAAAGTGTCCCTTTGTAACCTGAAGGTACACATTTGTACCACCAAATAAACATGATTTCAAACGTATTTTTTAAAAA
The DNA here is from genome assembly GCA_011764245.1 of Trialeurodes vaporariorum. NCBI lineage: Eukaryota > Metazoa > Arthropoda > Insecta > Hemiptera > Aleyrodidae > Trialeurodes > Trialeurodes vaporariorum. Next base: position 50,169,934 of record VMOF01000035.1, read on the forward strand.
TAAATCACTAAGCACATTAAACTAAACAAGCAAAGTTCATTCTATTTATTGTGATTGATAAAGAATTTGTGAGAGGGTTTGCAATAGTGCCGGATTTAAACAGTCGTAAGCAGGTTTTTAATGCGATCCTAAAAGAGAAATCGCCATCAATGAGAATATTAGTCTCTCTCTAAGTTTATGTGTTTTCAAAACAAACACAAACTTGATTTTAAGTTATTTCATTCTTTTTTTAACATACTTAGATAAAAATACTCGGCAAGTGTCAGCAGAGCTGTCTTGTCTAAACTGTCTAAAAAAGAACCACTGTGAATCTTAAATTTTTTTCCCTCAAAAATTATGAGAGCTATTAAAAAGCTAATTAGTTGGAGACCATGTCATTCTAAACTTTAACAAGCATTTCTTCTAAACTTACACCTTTTCAAAATTCAAAGTTTTGAATTGAATTTGTCAAGTGTAAAGATCAGGCTCAAATCAAGCAAAAAAAACAAAACAAAAAATGCTAACTTTAAGTATTTACATACTTAAAAGTATGGTCAAGACAAAACATTCTTGGTTTTACCATTTGAAACAAATAAATCAACCCAGGGCTGGTTTAATTTAACTATTTCAAATGGTAAAATCAAGAATGTTTTGTCTTGACCATTATTTTTTAAGTAACATACTTAAAGTTAGTTTTTTTTTTTTTTTTTTTTTTTTTTTTTTCAGTGAGTGACAGGACACCTGTGAACTGACTTCATGGACAAACTTTTTTTTTTCTTTTAAAAAAAAAAAGTCACCAACATTTCTGACTTTGTAAGTACCATAATTAAGGAAAATATTTCTTTCTATTTGTGTGCTCTGTTAGAAGGGGGAAAAAAATCAGAGGACTCTAACATACAAATTAAAGTACTAAGCCTGTGATGGCTGTGCTGCCCGGCAAAAAATGAAACTGTCCGAAAAAGTCCCTATTATGTTTAAGATTATTTCCCGGAGCCGAAAAACGTCCTGGGAAAAACCTGAAGTCTAAAGCATGCATATGGGCTAAGGTCTGCATTGTTTCCAAAAAATACACAAGAAACGGACATCTGCCTTACTCAAACTGCACTGCAGGCCGACACTAGGACGTTCGCTTCGAAACCGAAACGAAAATCGGATAACATTTGGTGGTTTTTAGGGCATTTTTAGTACCAAACCGGGCGATTCATATTTTGACGGGTGTGATATATGTAACTGTGAAATGGCCCTCGAGAGATTTTACTTTCTCATTTTCTTGAGACCGATAGGCCTAACCATCTGATTTTAGTTCCAAGAAAACTTTCAGCTATTTTCAAAAGATGGGTTGAACAGAAGGAAAAGGAAGCAGACAAACAACTCAGAGCTGCCGTTTTGCGTATAATTTATGGCATTTTTAAATTGACCAATGATTGCACCAGTTGATAAAAGATTACATAGTTCAGCTTACTGTATGACTGTACTACGCGAAAATACTCTGATATGTTATCTTTTCTCAATCGGTGGAAACGCCATTAAATTTATCAAAATATCCGCAAGTTTTTTTAAGTCATCAACAACTCCTTTGGTTGAGAAAATATTACAGATGCAAGTATTTTTGTGCATCAGTCATTTACTGAATTGAACTGAACTGTGTAATCTTTTCTCAACCGGAGGAATCATCAGTGAATTGAAAAAATTCATAAATTATGCGCAAAGCAGCAGCTCTGAGATAACTGCCACTTGGTGCTCTTTCATTTGAAAAAATAAAGCACAGAACACTTGCTTGAGAGATTTAAAGCTTCTAGAATCTTTGACTGTAACATTAGATGAGGGTAAACTAAATTTCAAGAATATTTAAGCTTTTTTTTTTTTTTTTTTTTTTTTTTCACACTTTGGTACATAGGACAGGAAAACTGTATGGTACAGGTCAATGATATTAACAATAATAGCCAAGTTACAGAGTATTTGGGTTACATAGTTTTTTTGTTTGTTTTTTTTTTGGGTTACATAGTATTTGGGAAAATACATAGATGCATGCACAGAAGACTGTACATGCATCTATGTATTTTCCCTGCGATCTAACTGCGATTACACATGAGTGACTAGTTGAAGGTTAAGTTTAACAGAGGAATTCTTCCAGTGAATAAAAGGCTTTAGTCGTAACAAAGTTTTTGACTTTCCTCATATAGGCTATATTGTTAGTCTCCAATTTAATTTCCTTGGGTAACTTGTTGTAAATTTTACCCGCAGTGCCAAATAAGTTGTCATAATATCTGGACCTTCCACTCAAGAGCTTCACATCAGCCTGACCTCTTGTGTTATAAGTGTGGAACTCTCTGAAGGATTCAAAATCCTGCGGATTATTCCGCACCCATATCACAACCTCCATTATATACAAACTATAGATAGTACAAATTTCAAGTTGCTTGAATACATCTCTACAGGATTGTGTCTGTCTAAGCCCTAGCATTTGCCTGATTATTCTTTTTTGCATTTTGAAAACTTTAACGATCAAAGAAAATAAATTCTTTCTTTCTTTGTGAAAAGCAAACAAGAGTTTCAGCTATTGTTTGATTTTTCCATTAAATTACATAATATACATAATTATAAAGCAAAACATCTAAGTTTCTTACAGCTGAAATATTTTTTACACCCTCTCCCCTCAAAAAAATAGGTGAATTCTTTTAATGAGGTAGAGAAAAATAGTGATAAATTAAAAGAAAGTTCAAAATTGACTAACGGCACGATGAAAAATAAAATGAGAGACGGGTAGGGTAGGTGGACCCCCTCCTATGGTCACCTTCATATTTCGGGTTTAAAAATAAGATAATGGGTCTATCTATCAACAAAAATCATTTACCTCAAAGTGATAAAAAAAAAAAAAAAAAAAAAAAAAACAGGCGTGGCCATAAAGAGAACAAACTTTTAACCATAAGAGACACCTTTCAACTTTTTGAGACAAATTCAAACAAAACGCTAGAAGAAATTGACTAAATAAAAATCTAAACGAATCTATGTTTACTCCATCTTCTCCTGCATATTCCAGAATTTATTCAGAATTTTTGCAGCCCCCCCCCCAAAGCAGTGGCGTAGCGTGCAATTTGGCAACATTGTGTTGTGTCCATTTAAATCCATGAAAAAGATCGGACTATTGGGTGTTCGGTGAACACCTCTGCATTCGACGTTTTACATTGGTTCAAATGGACACTGTACAACGTTGCCAAAGTGCACGCTAAGCCTACTGCTTATGAAAGTTAGAAAAAGCTCTAAAAGTGGCCATAGGGGTCCGGGCCCACCTATCCTTGTGTAAAGAGATTGGAATGAAAAAACAAAGAGCACTCCTTACCATTTAGATGTAGTCTCTAAATTAATTTGATGATATGAAACGGTGAATCGAAATTTCGCAGCCCTCTTGTTGACTCGTTGTAGTCTTTTCCACACTGAACTCATTTTCTTCAGTTAGAAAAAGCTAGTACTTTCCTGGAAAATTATGAGAATAAAAAGACAGCATGAGAAAACTAAAATAACAAAAAATAAAAGCTGCTTTTGATTCCACCACCCTGCTCTATCTAAAGGTAACAATAAGTTTTGCCCCCCAGTGGTCCTGTATTTCATTGACCATAAACAACAGAGCAGCCTGTTAGCTTGCAGTTTTTAAGTAGAATTTCTTGTAAAATATACAAAATTAATGGACAATTCTGATGAAACTGACAAGTAGACCTGCTACTCATTGAAAGGAGATGCATATTTTTTAACGTAAGCTTGATGAGGGCTTTTCAGATAAACCAAATAACAGATACATTTAGCGCCTTTTTTGCTGAGGCTTCAAGTTTGTAGGGGCCACACATATTGTACATTACTATAGTACAAAAATAAGAGATTAAGTTCTGTAATTGCAATTTAATTTTTCTTTTCTATTTGACTTTGATGACTGTAATCATTCTTTGGAAAAACACATTTAGTGAGCTAAATGCCAAAAAAACCAAAGCAACTTAAGCAATTTTTTTTTCCTTTTTTTTAAAGGCACTGCAAGGCTTCAATTTTTTAAAGGTGCAAATGACTGATATTTTGGAAATATTCTCTGATGGCCCTCGTTTGGAGAGAAACTTTAGCCTCAGCAATTTTATCAAACCTATTATATCTTATTCGCGCCTACCTGTGTGATCCACTTTGGGGTTCATTTAACCCAATTGATAAAATAATAAAGCAAGGATTTAGACCGTAACTGTTTCAAATCAAATAAGGGCAGCCTTTTCATCCACTTTCAGTTGCTATGTAATGGCAGAAACATGGCAAAACTCTAGGATAAAGTGCATACTTAAATCTATTCAGGGCACATAAGCTTTCAGTGGTTTTCCTTGCAATTTAAATACCGATAGATAAAGGATGTGAATCAGTTCCACCTGCAAACCTATCTTGATCAGGACACCTGAATATTGCATAACATTTCTGAAATTAATTCATCATAACAGTTGCTAAGAAGCAAAGGTCTTTCTCAAACAACAAATACAGACACTGGACAAAAAAGATGATGAGTTTCGTGCAGCAATGAATACAACTTCCGATTTCCCAATTACACTAACCTTACGGTTGAAAACAAAGCCTGACAAAGGAGAGAACAGAACTGCAAATTGTTAAGCAAAAAAATGGTAGTGAGCTTAGTTGAGAGTAAATATTCCCGTTGCTACGTCAAAAAACAACGTTTGAAGACAAAGAGATGCTGAATAACGCAAATAATGGAACAGTCAACCTAGACGTGCAAATAGTACATGCTTTGAAAAGCAGTACAAAGTTCATCACTGGGTCTACAAGAAGAAAATATTAGCTTAGGAGTTAACCTTCCTGATTACTTAGTGGATATGAACCCCAAGCATGGAAATGATCAGGAAAGGACCTCCTTGAGTCATGCTTTGTCAAAGGCATCAAGCCATTGCATAACCTATTAGGGTTAAAGTACACAGGAACTAAAGAGTGTGAAAGAAGCACTTAGTGTCTTTGATCAGTAATCATAATAAAACTGAGTTGAAAACAAAACAGGACTTGAGTTATTCAACAAACAAAGCGAATCGAAGATAAATGTGAAGTTAACCGTGGCAGGAACACTGATTGATGAAAGATGATGGAGTAGCAAACAACTTTATATTTAGGAGGAAAGAGATAAACAAAATGTAAACCTTTAAAAGTTTCGGTGTCTTCTTGGACGTCGCAATCAAACCAAGGATATTGAGGAGCAATTACAATTCTAAAATTAGACAAGGTCAAAAAATTGCATCTGCACCTAACCCCCCGAAAAAAGGTGAAAATTTACTTTAGAAATCATTGGCGAAACGTGTTCAGGAACAATTGAAGCGTCAAATCTTGATAACACTAATACGCGTAAAATTATTGAGCTAAACAAATCTATTCACTGACAATCACAATATCTGTCAATTAATTTGAGTACAGAATACAAGAAACGAAAACAAAGCGAAAACACAATCGCGATTATTTATCATATCTGATGCCCACTGTAGCTGTCATCTGTCATCTCATGAACATGATAATAAAATTCGGAAGCGAAAGTAGCGAAACGTGCGGTGAATCAGCAAACTATTGATCACGTGACCCGATGTTGTTATTTTTTTGCATCCTGATCCTGTGGCCACTAATTGATTAATTGAGGTTAACTTATCACAAATCACGGACGGATTCACTGATTCTAAGACTCATTCACTGTGAATTCACCAGTTATTTGCGTTCAAGTAAATTGTACTCAATTGGTGAAGAAGTAAAGTTCACCGAAGTAATTTTTTGTTATGTAGAAAGTTTAGTTTCCCCATCATTTGTGTTATTTCTGTAGACTTCTGTTTGATCAAAGTTATGCCAGGGTTTTGATTTAATTAGTTGCAAACATGCAAGCTTCTTCCATCAACGATCTACCAGATGAAATTTTGGAATATATTCTCAGTTTTCTGCCTCCATATGAAGATCTAAACAAATGCACGGTTGTTTGTAAAAGGTGGCACAAGAATGTACAAAGTAAGTTGTCCCTCACTCAAACTTCTATCAGTGGCGTAGTCAAAAATGTCACTGCTAAATGCTCTCATGAGGCTAATTTTTTTTACAGAGACACCATTGATCATAACAGAATCCTCAGTTTTTTTACCACAGTTAGCCAGCACGGTTTGAGTGTTCTACCAAAGCAGAATGGAACCTTCTAACTGCTCGAACGAGTTGGTCAACCGATCATCGTCACTTGTGTTTCATTGAGATTTAACCTCAAACCCGCCAATTTTGCTTGAATCTTGAGTTTCTCAACCTGTTGAACTGTTTAAGGCGCAAGTTCTTTTAGGGAAAGCAGCTGAAAGAGCCTCTCCACCAAAAATGACACAGGAAGTAAACCAATTGCGCTGTTCGAAAAGGTAAACAAAACTAGAATGCGAAAATTTGGATGAAGCCTGTTTTTTCTAATCAGAACTCTAGATGAACTAGAATTACACGCAACCACAAGTAACTCGTTTCATCTCGGTCAATTGTGTTCTATGCTTAAAAAATTAGCCTCTAGACTCTATTTGTCTATCACCTAATCTGAAAGATTTTGGATGCTGCTTCGGAATCGGAAGTTTAGGAAAGAATTGAAGAAAGGAGCCTATTTAATCGGTATCGCTTTGTTTAAAAAATGATAACGCTTGGATGAGTAAATAAGTTGCTAGGAGAGATGTTGTAAACTTGTCAACCATGCCAAAACATTTGCAAACTGTTATCAGCCAGCTTAAAAGGACCTCGATTCTGGCATCATCGATACTTTCACCTCACTGACTGATCAATATTCTTCAAGCTCAGCAAACTCTCAATATCTTTCCTCTCTTTCACCTGTAGTTTTCCCGAACTCTAAAGTTAATTTTGAATTTATTTTTGTTTCTTCTTTTCTGTGACAGGTGTTATTCGGCACACACGAAACAAGTTTTACCGGGCCATCAATAGTTTTGATATCAGATGGACAAGTCTTCCGTCAAGTAGTAAAGAACTCACTATTACCAAGAGATACTCTCATTCTGCTTGTTATCATGGTATGTGCTATGTATTTCAGTCTATTATCTATTGTCAGTATGGAGTCTATTTTATCAGTATGTCACCTATGAATTATCAGAATAGAGTCTGTGCTGAAAATGGAGTCTATTATCAGTGGAATGATGTTTGAAGGAATAGAGAGTAGCTCGTCCAGGAGTGTTCAATTTTGACCTCTAATTTTTGGCGCCAAATGGAGATATCCAAAATTTTTAGTTTTACTGCGTCGGTCCAAGAAACCCCCACCCCCCTACAAAAAAATGAGAATCAGTTAACAATGCATAGATTCAGGAATGGATTTATAAAACTTGAATAGCTAGAAACTTCAAATTATTCAAATTCGCACATCCTCTGGAGCTTGTGGATGTAGGAGATGAGTGATGCAAAGTTTGCGATCGGCCCTCTGATGTTCAAATAATATCTACTGGTCTCCTGCAACCTGAAGCGGAGCCCACTGTGCATTTGCAGTATGCGTTTGCAAAATTGTTGTGGAAATGTAAATGAACATAAAAGAAGTGTAACGGGAAAATGCTGGAAACTCTCAACTATAATTTTGGTGAGGACGATTTAGCTCAAATCACAACCAATTTCTCCTCAAAAAATTTAAAAAAAAATAAATTCAAAAACAAAAAATTAAAAGAGCTTAAAAATGTGGAGAGAGCCACTGCTCTTAGAGCAGGACCATTCTGAGTATCGGGTTCTGTCAAGTAGTGGTATGTGCTGCCGAACTGCATTGAAACGAATTGGTGAGCGGTTGTTTAGTGCAGAGTTTCAACTGGTTGTTAATCAATCGCTCACCGATGTGCTTTGATGCAGTTCGGAAGCAGGCACCGCTACTTAACCGCTACCGCTACAGGATACTTACAATGGGCCTGCTCTACTCACTGTAAACACAGGAATAAAAACAACTGCGTAGGATTGCGCATCTGCGTGCTTTTATTCCTGTGTTTACAGTGTGTAAGAGTATCTCTCTCCACAATTTTAAATTATTTTTTTAAATTTTTGAGTTTAAAATGACTGCGATTTAAGCCAAAGTGTCCTCACCTATATTCTTTATGCATGTTTCCAGTGTTTTCCAATCACACATGTTTTTTTTATGTCAAGTCGTCGCTGGTTTGTTTTCTGTCTTGTTTCTTCTTATAAATAGATGGAAAGTTTAAAAGTTTTGAAAGTTTAAGTAAGGAGGAATTTAACTCTTTCCACTCCACCATTTTTCGAGCTGAGCCTTCCTGTACTCCACTAGAACTCCGTGAACTAGAGCTTCGCTGGTAAGTTCAGAAGAAGCCCGTCAGAGTGCAGCACTTCTCAGACACCTATTTTGTCCTGTTGATAGCGTCAATTGCGAGCTACAAAATTTTGTCGACCACAGCTCGACAATAGAGCGGAACCCGTAAATCGATTTTGTCGACTACAGCTCAACAGTGGAGTGGAAAGGGTTAAATAAAAAAAAATTAATATAAATTTAGAGTATAGGTTGAGTTGATATTGCAGTTACTTGGTTATTCCATAAAAAAAAAAATTGTGCTAAAAGAAATAATTAACTATAAATAAAAAAAAAAATATTTTTAAATTATAAATATATGATATAAAAGATTTTCTTGGTTTTTTTTGTATGGTTCATAAGCTATTCAAATGATGTACTTTGTATTGAAATGGTTTATTAACTGATTTACCATTCTTTTTATCTTCTTTTTAGATAATGCTTTGTATGTTTTCGGTGGGTGCACCTGCACTAGCACTACGTTTAATGATCTTTGGCGTCTAAACTTATCAACGCGTCACTGGGATCGGCTTTTAACTTTAGGAACCTATCCGTCACCGAAAGCTTATGCTACTCTTGTGCATTATAAAGAATCCATGATATTGTTTGGCGGTTGGACGCATCCCTCACCGTATCCCTTACATCAGGTTTGTAAATAATCTGATCGTTAATTATTCTCCTCTACTTTGTATCTAATCTAATGGACAATCTATCCATTTATCTAAAGTGGTTATCTGATATGCAGTCTGCTGAAGTAACAAGAAGGATTTTTAGGTTTGGGTCAAATTATGATTTATCAGGGACCAAAAAATGTTTGGGACAGACTGTCCTCGAACCCAAGTCTGCCCCAAGTACCTCAACAAGCATCAGTCACTACCCAACGGACTGCATCAGACCATTTAAAAATGGCAACACCACAAACTAACCTCAAAATATGCATCACGAAGTGTAAACCAATGAATCACAGCGCTAAGGGTGAGTTGGGTAGACTCTAGACCGGCCCTAAGTAACGTGGAGTTGGGAGTGCTCCCCATTTTCAGATGTTCTGCTGAAGAAATGTGAGGTTAGATTCGCCATTTTTAGGTACAACCTAGGGATATTGGACAAACTTTACAAAATTATCATTGACTGCGCTTGGACATTAGGATTAAACTTTTCTCAATTTTACGTGTAATTAATTTCTATGCCAAATATAAGAATTGGAACCAAAAAACATTGGCCAAATTTTATTGGACCACAAATTTGTGGACTACATAAATGAAACAAAATCAAAATGGACCTACCTACAACCCCTTGGCATTGTACCAAAGTATAATCTGAATTTTTCTGTTTTTTCACATGGCGGATTACAGGCTTGGAAAACTTACAATGAGCTGCACATTTATGAAACGCTTGAAAATAGATGGCGAGTCATCAATTCATTATCATCACCGCCTGCAATGGCTGGCCATTCTGCAACTGTTCATGGCAAAACAATGGTTGTGTTTGGTGGACTTCATGAACGTAGTGGCAGGTGTGACCTTTTATTCTGGCTCTTCTTCCTTTTTTTTTTACAAGTAAAGAATCAAAATCTTTGAAATATTGACTTTTTTAGAACCAATGAGGGGTTCTTTTGTAAAAAATTGTATTTGCTTCAGTGGCTTTGCAACAGTAGTGTAAATTTAAATCATTACTATCATTTGTACCCTGGTTCATAGCCGCAGCCAAGAATTCTCTCTTTATTCCCATTTGAACGCATGTGTTAGAAAAAGATGATGTTACGGGCTGTCACGTGACTTCAGCCCCTAGTTCTGTCCTTTTCTAACACAAGCAGTCAAATGGGCCTAGAGAGAGAAAGACCAATTCCTGGCTAGGGCCATGCCCTGGTTAATTCATGCTTAAAAGTCAATGCAAGTACAGGATTATTACGATAAAATTACTGTATGGATAAATTAATAAATCAATTAATAAGTAACTTAATAAAAAGATAATGGTCATCTGATTTTTTCTCGCAGTCTCCATTACAAGAATCTATCGTTTATATTTTATTTAAATGATTCTGGGCCATCATCTTGTAGTCCTGACAAATAAGTAGTGTCAGCTGGGGGTTCTTGCTGACTTTTGCTACATGTAAATGAATTTGTAGTTAATTCTTGGGTAAAAACCAAAAATTATGATGAGGACAGTAAAAATTTACGAAATTCACTCACAGACTTACTAAATGACTTAGAAGTTTAAGGTGTAATGATGTTGCTACGCAGATACCATGAGAGATTTCTATCTAATTTGAGACTTTCTTCTGTGAGTGTAGAGGGAGAGACAAATTAGATAGGAATCTCAGATGATTCTTGCGTAACTATGTCATCTTTGCTCTTAAATGGCAAAGCTACATCGTTGTTATGTGGGGGATTCCTGTATAATCTATTACTCTCTCTCCATAAAAACAATAAATGAAACAGGCGTAAAACGGGTAAAATGCTGGAATCAATCTAATTCGAGAGGATGTCTCGGCTTGAATCGCTGCCATTAGGTCAAAAAAAGGTCATTGGGTTTTTATATCCTCGCCAAATTAGGTTGATTCCAGCATTTTACCTGTTTCATTTATTGTTCAAGTCGTCGCTGGTTCGTTTTTTCTGTCATATTTCTTTCGCCATTGAAACATACAGAACAAAACCTCAAACAAAATAGGAATCCCCCATGGTGCCTGCATAGCTTTGCCTCTACGGCTCAAAATTAAAATTAATTCTGTGAGTCTGTGAGTGAATTACGTAATTTTTAATGTGCATATTGTAATTTCCGCTAGATTTTATTCAAGAATTAACTATTCTATTGCTTACAGCAAAAGTTTGCAAGAGCCACAATGTTTAATAACTATTTTTTGTTGAAATGTTTTGTCTCTTTTCAGTTCCAATGATGTTTGGTGCTTTGACCTGGAGAATCATTCGTGGATAAAGCAACAGACGTCTGAAGAGAAACCTGCTCGAAGATATGGTCAATCTCAAATTTTCATTGATGAGCACAATTTGATGATACTTGGTATGCCGGATCTTTTTTCTCCTTTCTCTTGTTACAAGTATTTTCATTATCTTGTTTTTGTCTGAGTAATGTATCTTGGATACTTGAAGAATTAGGTAGATAATTTAATGATGACTGGAGAGAGAATAAGCACACAAAGATATACGATTGTAGTCAATAGCGTAATTTTGAGTAAAATTACAACTGTACAAGGACAAGGAGACAACGTCTCCGCTGAGGAGTTGCACACAACGCACTCTATATGATAATACATAAACATTACAGTCTGTAACAGAAGTTTGATTAAGAACAATAACAACTAATTCATCTTCGTCATGATCACGATAGATCATGAAGAATGTCAGCGTACGTGAAAATTAACCTGCATAATGGATGTAAAAGATTTTCTAGTCAGGGTTAAGGCAATGGGTCTGTTGCCAACTTTTGCTACAACAATTAAGAGTGTTTAATCTAATGTAAAATTGCCTGAAAAGTCCATTGGTGGCATCAAAAAGTCATAAAATGCAATAATAAACTCACAAGATGTGTTTAATGAAGTCCAAGATGGCGGATAAATATCGAGCAATCTGTATGCATGCACCGTGAACATCCAAGGATGGCCAACTTTGACAACCTCACTGGAGGTAGAGGTTATGTGTTTCTTTACGTTGTGATTGGTTGTGATCGATATTGTGAGGTTGGCTATCTTTGGATGTTCGTGGTGCATGCATACAAATTGCTCGATATTTATCCGCCATCTTGGACTTCATTAAACACATCTTGTGAGTTTATTATTTTATGACTTTTTGATGCCACCAATGGACTTTTCAGGCGATTTTACATTAGATTAAACACTCTTAATCGTTCTAGCAAAATTTTGGAACAGACCCATTCCAGGCAAGAGTTTGGGATCTTTCAAACTACTAGATGGCACCACTATTCATCATCCGAAATTTTGTCTTTCTTGGTTGAGTGGGATAACTGATGATAATCCCAATTAGCAGAACTTTATGGTGTTCCTCAACTTTATATGGATTTTTTAAGCTGACAGTCATCGAAATCGGTTGAGAAATTGAAATGTAATTTTGCGAATGGATTTTGGGTATCTTTTCAATGGGTGTGACTGGTGTGAGTGAGATATACTCCATCTCTTGCACACTCATTGAACACATAGCTGAAATCCATTCTCGAAATTATGACTTAATTTCTCAAGCAATTTTGATGACTAATGACTCGTGAAATCCATAAAAAACTAAAGAACTATGTCAATGCTCCGCTAATTTGCATTATCATCTGTTATCCCATCATGAGTGGATATAAGAATGTGTCTTTCTCTCTCTCTGTCCTTTTGAACGTGTTTGTTAGAAAAAGGCGGAGATGGGGGATATATAGTCATGTGATGGCAGAGTTGGGCAAACAGGGTAGTACTTAAGTACCACGACTATCAGTACTTGGGATTCGTAAATGTTTTGAATTGTGTTTCAAAGGTAATCAGAGTTGATTTTTCACAAATCCAGGATGACCTCGTGTCCAAAATTATAAAATGAAACAGGAATGATCCTTGATTTGTTAAAAATCCGCTCTGATTATTGTTGGAATACGATTATTAAATAAATTTAAGAATCCCGAGTACTGGCACTCGTCGTACTTGAGTACTACCCTGTTTGCCCAACTCTGCGTGATGGACCCCTTTGCTATCCTTTTCTAATGTTTTCAGATGGAAGGAGAGAGAGAAAAAAACAAATTCCTATTTCCACTCATGTATCGCATTCAAATCATCCAAGAAAAATAAAAGTTCAAAAAGTGATTTGTGGCGCCATCTAGCGGAAATATTGAAAGATACCCAAGGGTGAACCGCACCATAAGGGGAAAAAAATTCTTCCAAATTCTTTCTTTTCTTCTCTTCCAAATATGGAGACTAAATTTTTCTTGTATTGTTTTGTTCCTTTCACTCAGGCGGTTGTAAAGAGAATCCGTTCAAGGTTTTGTCTGATGTCTGGTTACTGGAAATGAAGGAAACCGTTTGGCAATGGCATCTAATCAATGTCAGGAATGCTCAGTGGGCTGCTTCTCATATTTGGTGCAATCCGGCTAGCAGAATCGGAGACTATGTCGTTGTTCTTAGCCGTAATCCAAAAATGGCCCCTGAATTTTCGTATTCAAAGTGGGCGCCTACTCCTCAAAATCATCAACAGTCAGTCGAGAGATTAAATCCTAGTTCTAATGACGTTCCTATTACTTTAAGACGGTGAGTCGACTTGATTTTTTGATGAAGCAGTTTAAAAGAGAGTTTTGTGAGAACTATGTAAAATTCTCACTTAGTGTTTTAACAGGCAGGAATATTCCCAGCTGAGTAAATTCTCGATTAGGAATATTCCCAGTTTTATTTTACTAAATCTTCCTCCCCATAACCTTTTACTTTTTTTCTTGGTATTTTTCTCATAAAGTGTCAGAATACAGGGAAAATATCAATCTGTTTTTCTGTAAAACCGATATCCATTGAGTAAATAAAACTTATTAAAAAATTTGAATTGTAGATCAGGCGGTCTGCAGGATTGGTGGACTGGAGCAAACGGTGTAAAGGGGTCTCTCCACCTGCATATTCAAAAGCGCAAATTGGCTGCTTGAGCCAATGGGCTTCTTTGTTGTCGATACATCGGACTCGACCTATCGACTTGAAGGCATCTCATTGGCTCAATCAGTTTATTCGCGCTTTTAAATTTGCAGTTGGAGAGACCCCTTTAAACCAAATTTGCTCTCCTTTCTTACCAATTCAATGTAGTAATCAATTACTATTTATTAGATATTATGAAAAAACATTAAAAGCAGGCTTTAATACTCACTTAAGAGAGTGAGTTCACAGTTGCGAACATTCCCAGGAATATTTCTTGAGAATAAATTTCTGGGAACATTTCTTGAGAATAAATTTCTAAGAATTTAAATTTATTTCTCTTAATCCTATGTCATTAATTAAGGCGATGGATGCAAGGAAGACATTTCAGAGGGGAAAAAAACGTCCAAGTCAAGCCAAACTCGCGTTCCTGGAAGTACGCAAGTGGGGGACCATTGTTGTACAGTCGGGCACACAAAGAATGTCATACGACTCCTTGAAGTAGGCTACCTGTGATGCTTAAATTCATTGAGGTAAGTAATAAGTATTGCAGGAGGCCTATTTTAAGGGGACGTCTGACATTCTTTTTTTTCCTGACCGTATCTATTGTGAACAATACTCTATGATGGAAGTACTCTCTGCCACTGTCTTAATTACATGCTGAAAAAGTGTAAAATATTACGAGAAACCAATATAGATGAAACCAGGTCTGTGCACTTCATGAGATTCGCCGCCAGAGTCGTCTCGATTGCTAGTTTGCGATGACGTAGCCTGATTAATTCTCGTGTTAATCAAACGGGTGAAAACTGGTGACGTTACATCATCAACGTTATTTGCTTTCTAAGCTCCCTGGCTGGAATCAAACTGAACATACCTGCTTTCATCTACCTTGATGACTGCTAGAGCAGGATCATTTTGAGTATCGGGTTCTGACAAGTAGCGGTGCATGCTTTCGAACTGCATTAAAACGCATTGGTGAGCGGTTGGTTAGCGTAGAGTTTTGACTCGTTGCTAATCAACCACTCTCTGATCAGTTTTGATGCAGTTTAGAAGCTTGCAATGCTACTTGTCAGAACCCGATACTCAAAATGATCCTGCTCTACTACTTTTTATATCAGCTGTTTCTACATCAGATTGAGGCAAGGATTTATCCCCAAACAGATCTTTGTTTTGAGTCTCATTAGTGTTTCCTTTAAATTTTAAAGTAATTTTTCTTGTCAATTTGTCCAGATCTACACAAGGGGGAACTATTTCTGCCAACATTTCGCCAGTTGTTTCGGAAAACAAAATTGTCTTGGATTTTCACCTCATTTTACTCAAAATTTGGTTACAGTGCCTCAACAAGTGCTGTCACTTTTTGTTTTATGTAACGCTTGTTTCAGAAGTGTAGACGTGCCTATACCATGATCTTTGGTGAATTTTCAATTTTCATCCTTTCAAATCAAAACAAAACTTGCCTCCGACTTTTAACTTTCAATTTTAAAGTGTTCCTCAATGAAAAGCCAACATTCCAATTCTTTTTCATTCATTTTCATTTGTAACATGAGAAATAATGATGAAAAATTCCAAAGATTATCGGTCTGAGTGTGCCAACACTTCTGAAAATACCTCTTACAGTGCCTCGGAGTATGTTGTAACTTTTTGCTTCTTTTTACAGTGCCTCAGAGAGTGTTGTCACGTTGAAACCAATAGATCGAGATGTCAATGTAAATGGTCGCCGTGGAAGTTTGTCCAGATCAATCGATAATTCTGGAGCGTCTACCAGTGGTCTGCAACCATCTCACAGTAGATCCTCTCTTGCCAGTAGAAATAGTAGAAGTCACGGCAACTCAGAAGAATCGCTTGCTAGTAAAAAAGTAGGAATACCAAGACTCCCAGAATTCTGTAATCAGCCATCGAATACGGCAATGGCAGCGTTCCGAGATGCAACCTCTAGTCATGCGACAAGTCGTCATCGTGATCGTGAGAAACAGTTGGAGGCGATCAAAAGGATGGAAGAGAGAATGTTAAAAATAAAGAATGTCCGAGCGAAAGCTCCTAGAGTATGCGAAGTAGGACCCTCAAAGATGGCCATGTTTGTTTTAGACATTTCGACGATCATTGAACATAAGTATGTAACCTGGTTACCGATCAAATCAGTTGCCAATAGTAGTCCAGCTAATACCATATTGTATTCTTTAACTTTAGGAAATGGCGAGTTAATAATGTTCGGTGGGATTCAGAAGGATCCCTCTTCGATTACTCAAATTCAAAATAATACAGGACAAGCACCTGCAACTAACTCCTCCGTTTCAAATTCTTTGCATTTTATCTCTGCCATTAGAGGAATCATCTAGTTTTACTTTATTTTTTTGGTTTTTTTTTTCATTTTACAAAAGTTTCAAAAAATAAGCCCGTGTTTTCATTTTAAATCAATGCTTTTCCGTTGATAGCAAATCAGGTCATTTTTTCTCTTTTTACTTTTTATTTAAGTAGTTTCACATCATTGCTACATTTTTTTTTTTTTTTTTTCAACGCAAGACACACCATGCGTCAAACTCCATTTCAAATTTTTTGCATTTAATCCTTGCCATTTGAGGAATCATTTAGTTTTAAATTGTGTTTTTTTTCCCCATTTTACAATAGTATAATTATTTATTGATAGCATAAATATATGCTCCTGTTTTTATTAGAAATCAATGCTTTTCAGTTGATGGCAGGCTCAGGTCATTTTTTTTTTTTGCTATTTTCAAATAGAATTGAATCCAAGGTATATGGAAGAACAGGTATGGACAGGAGGCGGAGCCTATCTCAGTGGGTGACGGTTACGTCACAGATGTTCTAGACGGTCGCGATAAAATTCGCCTACTGTTCCAATCTATCTCACTCACTCTCCCGTAATCCCCATATCTCGCTACTGCAGTAGGTGACGGCTACGTCATCGCCAAAGCAAGCGTGTCGTCATCATTTGGCGGGAAAACTTGAAAGCCCCTTAAACCCCGCCTCCTGTCCATACCTGTTCTTCCATATACCTTGAATTGAATCATTGTTATCTATTTTTGTTTCTATTTTGAAGGGTATTTAATGCCAAATTATTGTCCATTCTTCGCCCTTTCGATTCAAAAACATTCCTCTCACTCAAGTGATCTTACAAATCTCAACTCACTGCTTTCTCATGTCCTGGAGCTGCCACTTGTCAAGAATACAAACATATTTCAAATATTAAAAGTACATTTATTGACTGCGATATTTTTGCAAACCATCCTTCACTTTCAATTCAGACTAAAAATTTATTCTAATTAGGGTTGGATTTCGCTTCTATCAAATTCAATTTTCTTAGCAAGATATCTAGAAGTTGACGTAGGTTCACTCTTGACAAGAAGTTCACCAAGCTCCGATTGGCTGACATTAGAAGACTTCCTCTGTAAAAGGTTGGTATAAAACAGTGGGTGTGCTAGTGCTCAAAAAACCTGATTGCAAAAGGTTATTTTGTGAGTAAGAAGTATTGCATCGGGTTCTCTCAGTCATCTGAAGATTCAACTATATGCTCTAATTTTTAGATGATTAAGAAAACCCAGTTGTTCTCAGCAGAGTTTCATGAAATAACAATTTGAAATCAGGACTTTTGAGCATGAGGACACCCACTGTTTCATACACTCTTTTACCGAAGAAGTCTTCATTTTGATTCTCACCTAATGTTGACACAGACTCCACTGAACCTGAAATCAGTCTTGAATCTTCAGTAACTTTCCTTCAAAATTGTCATCAATTTACCCTCAGTGAGCTTGTCAAAAACAAGAGGCTAATTTTTTTTAATTGGAACACCATGGAACACTCAATTTTCTTTACCGTGGTTAGCCAGCGTGGTTCGAGTGTTCCGTCAAAACGGAACCGAACTCTCAGACTAGTTGGTCCACCGATAGAGGTTACTTCTGTTCCACTGAGATGTAACCACTAACCTGTCAATGCCGCTCAAATCTTGAGTTTGTTGACTTGTTTACGGCACAAGTTCCATTAATGAAAACAAAAAAGTTTCTCCACAAAAAATGACACAGAAAATATGTCAATAGCACAGTTAAAAATGGTAAACAAAACGGAATCGCAGCGAGAATTTGTATAACGCATGTCAACTTAGAATAACCTTTCCCATTGTATTCCATTGTGTCCCATGCATAGAAAAATGAGCCGTACAGTTTAAATGTGTCATCAGAAGCTTGATAAATGTTTGCCTTACATACGCCTCTTCTTCAAAGCCTGCAAGAAATGCTTAGGATTGCGACGAGACACCTATAAAGGAAGGGTTTTCTTACACTCACAATGGAGCTGTTGCAAACTTTTGCTACAGGTTTACTATTAGTTGAGTTTGCGGTAAAACCATGTAAAAATTATGAAAAGCGCATTAAAAAATTACGAAATCCACTCCAAACTCATAAAATTCTTTCAAATGCGAGACCATAATGGCGGTGGTTACCGCCTTTTACATTGGGTTCCCCTATCTCAATAAGCTCCATCCTCTCGAAGCGTTCTCGCGACACCACACAAAAAGAAGAAGAAGCATACAATTGCCATCAGATTCAGGCGGTAATTATTGACGTTACGGTCTCGTGTTTGAAAGCTCTTTATGAGTTTGGAAGTGGATTTAGTGAGTTTTTCGTAACCTTTTTGTCATTTTTACAGTGTTTTACCTCGTTATTAACTATTTATAAGCCTACAGCAAAAGTGTGCAACAGCTCCATTGCTGTGGCAGTCTTATAGCGCCTTTCACCTCTCCTACCTACACTCCGAAGATTAATTGCTCAAATTAATTTAAAACCAAAAATATTAATGGAGTTTAGAATTTAAAGGAGCTAAAGCCCGCTTTGGGCTCAATTGAGTCAGCTTATATTATTAATTCTCCTATACATGTTGTGCTAAATTCCAAACTTTTTGGAGAAAAAATGCAAAAATAAAGAAAATATATGCGGTTGTAGGGTTTGTTTCAGAGGTTTAGGCGCAGCTCACCGATAATCTTTGACAAATTTTCAATTTTCATTCCTTGAAATTGAAACAAAACTTGCCTACAACATCCACGTTTTGATTTTAAAGCGCTCTTTAATAAAAAGCCAACGCTCAAATTTATTTTCTGCCTGCATCAACGTTGGAAAATTCCAAAGATTACCGGTTTAGGTCTGCCTGCACTTCTGAAGCGACATCTACCTGTTGAGCTAAATGGCCATTACAATGTAGTTTTAACTTGTAAGTTCTTGTAAAGTTGTCAAAATCAGCTAAAGCCCCTTTCCACTAATCCATGTCGATATCTGTTTGAATGCAACCAATAAAATCTTTAATGTTTCATCCTGCAGTTACGGAGAATGGGTCTGTTGCTTTCTTTTTCTACAGCAATTTGGCACATTGATTTTAATGCAATAGTCTGTTTTAGTAGAGCAATATATTGTATGGATTGCCGTCCAAGGATCTCTGGTTCAAAACAAACTCTAATTCAATGTGTTATCACCATAAGCACTCTTTTGAATGGAAATTTAGGCTATTAAATCAAACGATTTTTGCGATTATGAATACGTCTTTGAAAATGTTCAATTATGCCTGGTTCCTTGACTAAAACTGCCGAAATCATCAAAATATACTGATTAAGCTTTGCATTTGGTGGTTGGAATTTCCCAAATGTTATTGTAGATGTTGTAGAATGGGAGGGAATCTAGCGAGAATTCGGGCGATTCTAACCTCCAAATGCATCGTTTAATCTGCAATATTTTGTAGATTTCAGCACTCTTAGTCCTGAAACTAGGCATAACTAAGCATTTTCCAGGATGTAGAATCCATAATCGCAAAAAGATTGCAAAAATTGTTTGATTTAACAGCCTAAATTTCCGCTCAAAAGTACTCTTATGGGGAAAATACATTATATCAGAGTTTGTTTGGAACCAGAGGTCCTTGAATGGCAGCTCTACTAAAACAGTCTTTAATTGATGCCACTGTCAAAAAAACTGTCAAAATCCACTTGCTAACTCAGAAAATAAGTGAAAAGAATCACCCATTTTGAATAAATCACCCAAAACTCTACACTATTTTTACCGACAATCTACTTCACAGAGGGAACCACTTTATTTATGTTAACACCAATGTTACCTCAAAATGTTGATATTTCCGTTTAAATGCATGAAATATCGCCTGCACTTCCTGTCTGGTCATTTCCGGTGCACCGAAGATTAGAAAACTATGCAAAAATTTATATATCCACATTCCACAATCCACATCAAATATGTATGCAACCTGTGAAAGTTATGCCGTTGTTCATATTTTTGGGTTATTTCTACCTTTGTACAGGTTAGTCGAGAAAATAGTTTACAATTTCGTGAAGCTTGTTCAAAGTGGACAATGATTTAGCGTGATTTCCTGAATTAACAAGTGGATTTTGAAATTGCGCATTGTTATTTTTGCAGAATTTAATGTCAGAATCAATTCATGAGAAAAAAATGATAGTCCATTGGCAAACCACTGCCTATGAGCCAAAAGTAGCAGCACCCAAAATGTGATGTCAAAATGGTACTTCAAATCTATCGGAATGGATACTCCTTGCATTTCCTGGTTCCCCAAATTTTGTTTTAAAACAATATTTTTGCGACTTTGTTCCTAAGCAACCGTTGATATTTTTGAGCCATATTTTACAGCCAAACAAACCGGTTGTCCAAAGGTTCCAATTCAGTTCCTGAGTTAGATCCGAAAAAGAGCCAGGAAATAAGAAAGATGTACAATGTACGCTTGATAATTCAAAATTGGCAGGACCAACAATTTTTTACCGTCTCTTAAAGACTTTGGCTCTTTCAGTTTTCATTCCCATTCACAGCCCTAATCAAAATAGCCTCAAATTAGGAGGAAAGAGGTGAAGAGTATTATTTCAGGTCCAACATCTCAAGGTCAAAGATTAGAAAGGAGAGAAGAAAAAAATACTAATAATTCACATTTAACACTCAATAAAGATTGAAAAATTTACTTATTAGGAAACTCAAGATAATGTTACAAAATCAACGTATATAACTACAAAATAAAGACTTATGCAAAAGAACTAAATTTTTTTTTCCAGTGCTCTATTAACAAATAAATTTAACCCTTGCAGTATATTTTGGTTCTGTTTTCCATAAGAAAGATATTTTCAGTCATTTAACTTTGGAGTTGGTCATTTATAAGCCAGTTTTCATTTTTATTTCCAAAATAGGAGTAGGTCTGAAATATGTACCGTCCATAACCATATTTTATTCTGTCAACAATTCATTTTCATCGTCAACTGATGTAAAAACTTTGTCCCCCTTTTTTCATTAGCCAATTAGAGATTTAGAAGAAAATAAACAATACATCCAAGAGGTCTTAAGGATAAAGAGTGAGTCAATACAAAACTACAATGCAAACAACCAATGCATGACTTGAAACCATATTCTACAATAAACACGTAAAAAAAAAGCAACGAAAGTTACTTCAAGAAGCGTGCATTGTTCAAGAAGGGTCAGAATCACCATTTACAAGCTTTGAAGCAAATTGGGGATTGCTGTCAACAGAGAAGAAAGTGGCGTACCAACCTAATTCTAGCTTGTAACAGGCCATCAGCAGTAAAATAAAATACAAATGTAGTCGACAAATACAAATGGTTGGCAAAATAAAATATGTTTCATATCTTAGGCGATAATTGTGAATGGAACCAGAAAGATTCAGTTCATCCAGCAATAAGAGGTCTTTTTTTGCTGTAACTAGATCACAATTGCAAAGTTTACTTTTATTTGGCCCACTGCAATGTGCGATGTATCTTAAGAAAACAATCTTTCGTTATTTGACAAGGTAGATGAAACAAAATAAGTGCTATACGCGATATTCGCTACTATGTTCGTGCCGATCGCTAGCGGACTATGACGTAGGCTGGTCAACTCCCATGTTAATCAAATGGGAGAAAACTGGCCACATAAGCTGGTCAACGGAGTTTGCTCGCTACACTCCCTCGCAGGAATCAAACTGCACATACCTGGTTTCATCTTTTTTGGATGTTTGAACTCCAAAAGTTAATTCTGAATAGATGGGGGAAACCTTAGCCATCTTTAAAACAAAGGCAAATCCTGATGTGTGCCAAAAGCCTTTACTACAAAGCATCACCCTACAAAGGATCATATTTTTTTTTAGAAGAGGTGGCAAAATTGGCTAATCTTTGCCCTAGAGGAGTCTCATTTTTGCCAGCAAACACGCTTTTTTAGAAAATTTACAACTTTACAGGATAAAAAAGCATGCAGGTGACAGATGGACAGTAGAATGTTCTTCATTTATATTGCTTTCTAAAAACCAAATTACAAATTCTAAGGTCAAAATTGGCCCTCAATATCGCCCCTCCTTCAGTAAAACAAAATGAAAAAATTGGAAAGTCAATTCTTTTCCTAAATTAGTGCTAATTTCATCAAAAACACACAAAAAAAGGAGCTTAAAACAAGTAATGAGTTTTAGTAGCACCAAATATGTTGAATAAAGAAATAAAACCGTTTACTAGACTAATGTTTTTACAAATGAAACATAAATGGAACACAGTTCCACAGCTTTGGAGCTAGAACAGTGGCCAAGCGCACAATGTGGCATCGCTGTTTTTACTCCATTTAAACTTATGTAAAATAATTTATTTTTCTGGATGCAATTTCTTCCAGAAGTATCAGTTGATTTACTGAAACCTAAATGGAGGAAAATTACTGAGGCCAAATCGCTCACTTCTCCAATGAGTTAGAAAGGTGATTTACTTATTGTTAGTTAATTTTATCTTTGTTTACTTTCCTTTTCTGCGTGTATGCTCACTAACCGTGGCATGTACATGACACCGTGTTTAAAAGAAAAAATCATCTTATTTTGACTTGCAAGATTAGCTCCAGGGTTTTCCGACGTTAAACATGAAACACTTTGTATAGAACTGTTACTGTTAATACTAGTGTTGTTTCATGTTAATTTAAAATTTGTTTCTATGTTCTTTAAGGTAGTCGAGGATAAACTCTGTCTTGTAAAGAACTTTCCATCTTTAAAGAATGAAACCAGGAGAAACAATCTGATATTCCAATTGTTCTTTTCAATTGTTCAAGGAACTAATCCAGGATCTAATCAGGCAAGCCAACCAGGAAGCAAGAAAACAAACAGAGGAACAAACTAACTTTTTAGTTAGTTCCTTTGCTTGTTTTATTGCTTCTTGGTTTGCTTGCCTAATTTGATCCTGGATTAGTTCCTTTTCTTTGAAGCAAAGACGTTTCTCTTTCCAAGAACAATTGGAATATCACATTGTTTCTCGTGGTTTCATTCTTTGAAGATAGCAAGTTCTTTATAAGACAGAGCTTATCCTAGACTAATATCAAGCTTATTGAAACAAATTTTAAATTATTAACAAAAAACAACATCAGTATGAACAGTAACAGTTATTTTTATACAAGTACGATATAAAGTGTTTCAGGTTTAACGTCGGAAAACCCTGGAGCTAATTTTTCAAGTCGAAAAAAGACGAGTTTTACCTTTAAACAGGGTGTTGTGTGCACGCCACTGTTAGTGAGCATACATGCAGAAAAGGACAGTAAACGAACTTAAAATTAACTAACAAGGGGAGTATACGATTTTGATGACATTTACGCAAAAATGTAGCTCCAGTGATGGTGATACTCAATTCATCGCCCCCTGGCTCCGCAATTACCCCCAAAATTTTCGGAAAGTCAGAATTTTTGGGTCAAAATGGCAAGCGCGCTAAAGTCTAGAATTTACCGCTCACCGGAGCTGGGTAGCTCAATTGCCTACGGCACCACCCTTTCATGCGAGAGGTATCCGCTTCGAGTTCTATGCTCGGCGCTAACTTTTTTGCGATTGCCTTTTAAATATTTCTACCTATTAAAAGATGTTTCGTCAAGAAGCATGAACACAAAAATAAAAACCAACAAAACCAATTCGAAGAAACAAAGGAAATGACAAGTAAATGAATGTTCACTTAATCAAGCAATCGCAAAATAAAGAGAGATATATCTTAACAAATATCTTTACAGACAAGGAAGACATTTTAACAGGACTACACAGGTTTTTGATGAGCCAAAGAAAATTTTTCAATAGACATTAAACTTTAGGAAGAGAGCGAGTAGGAAAAAGGTATTTCAAGTACGGTTTATAATTACATACTTTTTAATGAAAGAAAAAAAATAAAAATAAAATAAAGTAAAAAAAGGGGGACAGCTAATTACAATTTTTTGGATGGTATGAATCATAAAAGCAAAAAATAATACAGAAATTTGTGCTTCTTTACGCAGCTCCGGAGATTGGTGAGCGGAAAATCCTAAACTTATACGCACACGCCATTTTTACCCAAAAATTCTGAATTTAAACAAATTTTTCGAAGGCGTTCGGGAGGCCAGGGGGTGAGGTTAGACAATAAATTGTGTATCAGCATCACCTAAGCTACATTTTTGCGCGAATTTCATTGAAATCGGCGGCGGACAATCCGTTCACTCCCCTTGTTAGACTTAAACGGAGCAAAATTACTGAGGCGAAATTGCACACTTCTCCACCGAGCTGCTAGAAAGGTAATTCTGGAGCAGCAAAGTTCCATCAATGAATTTGCAGATGGTAATGGTTGCAGTTGGGCACCTTTGGCAGAGCTTCATTGCATCTGTCCAGACGCAAGCTCAGTGGGCGTTTTGAGTTGAATTACGCTCATCCAGCCGTTGGGGTAAATAAAAACATGATTGATATAATGCCATAGGTAGTTGATTGTTTCAAAACCTTTCTTTTCTCAGTTTCACCCAAATTAGTGCCAGCAATGTTTTTCAAGGTCACACAAAAATGCTAATTGTGAATTTTTACGATCAGATATTTACAAGACACATTTTGGAGCACTTTGACGAAAGGATTGAGAAAAAAAACAAAGGGGAAGATAGTGAAAATTAATCCTTTTCTTGAAAATAACTTCATTACGAGCTATAGCTTTCGACAAAATTGCATGGAACTATGTTGACATTTTTTTAAATCTATGGCACTGAAATGTACCCGCAAAAAACAAATGCAGCAGCTTTTACAGTTTTTTGTTGTTGTTACTTTCGTTAAATGGCACAAGAAATACAATGGGTACCCATTAAGTTTTGAAAACTTGCGTCCCAAATACATTGACTGATACCACAATTGATAAAAACACTCAGTACCACACAGCTTTGTTTGAACTAGTAACACCAAAAGTTTTGAGAGTCAAGAATGCCCACGGAGAGCAGAAGGTTGCTTTGATTACACAAGAATAGGCCACTTATCTTGAATTCTGGACTACCAAAACTTTAGGGTTTGATAGTGCTTGACAATATTAATATTATCATTGACAAGGTACTTGGCTAAATTTACCTTGATCTATAAGCACAGTTCTATAATGATCTATAATGCACAGTTTTATTTCCCCGCATTTTATTCTATTACCGTGTAATTACCCTTAACACTTGAGGCGTGAAAATTCAAAATATTGTAAGTGCCATCCGACGTTGCAGAGGTTGTGCAACTTTTTCTCTCTGTAAAAAATAATTGA
This sequence comes from Trialeurodes vaporariorum, assembly GCA_011764245.1. NCBI lineage: Eukaryota > Metazoa > Arthropoda > Insecta > Hemiptera > Aleyrodidae > Trialeurodes > Trialeurodes vaporariorum. Next base: position 50,195,347 of record VMOF01000035.1, read on the forward strand.
AGGCTCTGAAAAGAACGAAAATTTTGGCAAATAATTTTCTTGAATTTTACGAATTTTCTAGAAAAAAATTCCAGCTAAGTTTTCTCAGAGGTTACTTTAGAAAGGATTAAGAAGCTGCACAATCTTTGCAACGTCTGTAAGTGCCTTACAACATTTTGAATTTTCACGCCTCACTAAGTGAAAATACAGGTTGAACAATAGTGCTTTGATGGAGATTGACATAATATTTAAGAACTGATAAGTAATGACATTAACTTACTTTGAGACTTTCCCCTAGTAAGTAAAATACTACCTCCTGATATTTACAAAAATTCTGACAACCCTTAATAAGAAGAAAGTAAAGCATTTCTTTTTTAATGTGATGCAAAGATATTGCAAAATTGTGACCCGCCCGTGAAAGAGTCTGAGAGTCTCTAAATTCTAAAGCTGTCTTTTATTACCTATGTCCACAGAACCTCATTCAGGGCTTATTTTGCCACCCGCTTTATGAGGGATTTCCGGTTTCTCAGGTTAATAGCACCAAATGATTTTTACGCTTTTGCGACATAGATGTCCGCCCCCAGTGAGCATAAAACAAGGGTCCTTAGATACTAAAATGGTTTTTTTTTCTGTTGATTAGACCCTAATTCCTAATTTAGCTTGAAATCTGATGCTAAGGACCTGCCAAGTTTGAATTTGGCCTTGGTTTAGATCGAAATATCCTTGTTTTTCCACAATTTTAACTTAATCTCCAAAAATGCGAAAAAGTAAAATATGCATCAAATTGCGATAAGTTAAGCAAAAAAATGATATCATTTATGAGATCAGCATTCCCCCATGCCGTTGAAGGGCACAATTTAAATGAAATTAATGAGAAAAATTATTGAAATACATGAAAATTTAGTTTAAAAGAACAATGATTTGTGCTTTTTGCGGACAGTTATGTCACAAAGGAGGCCTCCTTGCACTGAACTGTCAAATGATTTTTGCAGGTCGCCAGCAACCACATGACCTTGTAGGTTCAGTCCAAATCAAGTTCATAGGTAACACGAACAGAATCGTTGTGAACGGAAAAAAGACAGCTAGAGGACTTAATTCAAAGAAGTGATGATAATCAATACAAATGGGCGAGAAATAAAAGTAATTGGCCGTAGTTTGCTTTGTTATCAAAAGCTGTTTGATGGCCATTGGCAAGTATAGCTCGTATTTTGCTTTTTTGGTGGCCATCGGAATGGGCGCAGCTTTTTTTAATTATTAATTTAATTTCACACTGTGGCAACGCTGTATCATCGAACAATGACGGATCGTTAGTCGCGCGCCAAGCAGTCATGAGCGTAAAGTTACTTAATTTTAGCACTTTTTTGTGATTGGTCAGAGGAATATTATCACCGATAACAAAGCAAAATACGGCTATTGTAAAAAGAATAGGGAGGAAACAAAATTGAGGTTGGGAGAAATGTGAAGTAGAAAAATTAAGTATAATATTTAGGAAGCTCTGGTGTGTTGAGGAAAAATTTTTACCACAGTAAGAGACCTTGAACGATACAACGTTCAATAAAAAAAAAAGGAAACTCTACACTTGCATGTACTCATTCAGAGCTTGAAAGTTGTTTCCTATTTCTGCTGTTATCTTCAACAAAACTCAACAGCTGATGATAAAAACAGGTTTTTAAGACACATATTGAAATGTTAAAGTAAAGCAAAATATTGTGAAAAGTTTCTTCATTCCTGACTATGTTATGTCAGATCTGTAATTTTAAATTCTACGGACAATATTTCATACTTGAAGCAATTAGTATTGAAATCCGCAATATTCATTGCAATGGTTCCACAATCGTGCGATGTTTTATTTCTATAAGAAGCCTACAGCTTTCAATTTTACAAAATACTCTCTCAATAAAAAGAGCTAGGATTTAGCAAATTTTCAGAGGAAATAGTTCGTGAATTGGGCGCATTAGATTCGGCTATAAAAATGTGAAAGCTACAAAATCATGAAAACGTTGCAAAGGATATCGCTGATTTTGAGACCAGCCACTTCACATGAGTGAAGTAAAAAACAGATCCAAGACCCAAAAAGAAAATTTTATTCTATCGGTAGAAATTGGTCACTTCAGTTCATTGAAATCGTCCATTGATTTATTGAATCCATTGAGGTCAAGAAAATGGATGTTACAAGAATGCAAGTTCAAACAGATATTTTAGTTTTAAACTCTTTCCGGTCCATTTTTTTTTTTTTTTTTTTTTTGGAACTTGCAGCCAGGTCTGATACAATTCTAGGGAAAATTAAATTAAAAATTGAGTCTTGTAAATAAAAAGCAAAAAATGACTTTAAACAAAATTTATAGAACAATATTCCGGAGGAAAAAAACTAAATTAACAAAATTTATTTGAATCTGTCCGGTGGCGCTTAACACTGAAGCTGGCTGTTAGTAAAGACACTTTCCAGCTGTGCAGTTTGACACTGGACCGGAAACGGTTACTGCATTTCTTCCCATCACTAAACAAACTAAAGAAAGGTAAGACCCTCTCCTTGTATTAGTTTAATGGGTGAAATTTTTAAATCATCTCACATATTCTGAGAGTAATTGTAAAAAAAGGACTTAGCAGATTTGACACAATGGATCAATACCATCTCCACTCATAGCAGGTTGCTCTTTTGAGGTTAGGGTCGTCGTGGTGTGGATTTACACGTGCTCTTATGGGAGTTGAGAGTAAAACTGTAATAATGGAAATCGAACCCAACTTTCCAGTTCTTAAACCTTTTCCGACGACATGAAAAGTTTGTTGGAGTTCAATGAGCAAAATCAAATACAATGACTATCTCCAGATGGGAGGGGCGAAGAGAGCCATTGCACCTCCACCACCCGTCCCTCCTGGAGGCAGTCATTGAATTCAATTTTTCTTGGTTTGGAGTTGCAATCATAAGTTGTATTTGCACTGATAGGACTTAAGGATCACTTCCTGAACCGTTTTAAGAGGTCTCTGCCATGAAAATCAGGTTTAAACTAAATAAACGGTGGTTCTCTACTTCGCTCCCATAAGAGTGCATGTAAATTTTAAACCAAGACAAACACTAACCTCCCAATCTCCAACGGGACCGCCTGGTATGAGTCGAGACGGTATTGGACAGATGCAAGGGTCTGAAATGTTGTGTTCCTTATGAGGAAAACGAAAGTACTTGATGAACTGATCACAAGGGCGCCTTTGATTTTTTCCAAGGTGTCCCAGTTTTTGAGATATCCTAGTGCAAAACATCAAGTGTGTTGTGACCTAACGATACAGAGTTCCCATTCACAACAATGTATTTTGGGCCAACATCGCTTTTCTGAAACTTATGAAACCTGGTTAGAAACCAAAAGCATCCTTACTATCAACTCATCGAGTACTTCCGTTTGCTCACTAAAAAACAGCAAAATCCAGACCCTTGCAACTGCCCTCATTTGGAACTTGGAAATAGTTTTTAGCTGCTGGTGAGTGAACTTGAACTTTGGTAAATTTTGAAGCTAGAAAGTCCATATAGAAGCTAAGGACACAAGCATTTTCTCAGTTACGAGTTGTGAATGGACTGTTACAATAGGCTCATTATTCCCTCATGAAATTTAACTCTAGAAACAATAATTTACACCGCAATAAACTGTTACATGTAGTGACAACATCACTGAGTGATGTTATTAATGTTCTCCAGATGTTTTCAAAAAAGTACGTAAGTTTTTGGTTTGTTTCGTTGATGCACACATTCATCTCTGACTCTCACATGACTCCTTGTTAACGCTGACACTCTCTTAAACTTGAATTGGTGTTTTTATACTGTGAGGAGCATATTTTTCCCTGCTTTTTCAAACCATTGCTATTAAAAGATCTACCTAATTAATTTCGGACATAAATCCAGAAGAAAATTTTGGATTTTGCTGCAGAGAGAGATAGCTTTATTGAGGGTCGTTTGAGTGTAAGAGAGCTGGAAGATACCAGTTACGAATCAAACAATTAAAAACATGAGTACTTTCATGATAACAAAACATAAACCAGACGTAAAACATTGCTCTGTGACATTCTGTCACTAAAGCAATCTAAAGTAAAAGTTTGAAACAATTTCATGGGTGGGGAGAATTTTCCCCTAGGTTTTGAAGGGGAAACTTAAAAATGCTACTTTTCTCTGTATCACTAGCAAAGTCGGATACTTCAAGCAGAGACCGTTGTAGTGACTCGCGACTGCTCTCCAAGTTGCAAGGAGATAGGAGGAGAATTGTCCCCTTCAAAATGTCCTTGTTTTTCTCCTTCTCGGACAAAGTTCCTGAAAACAGAATCAGAAGTAAACTATAAGAGAGGATTATTTAGAATATTATTTATTATTTGCACATTGGGCCCCTCAAAATAATTAAATGCATAAAAAACTGTTAGAAACAGCACTTTAGGGTGGCTCTTATTTTTCTAAAGTGACAAAAGTCATCGGGATGTTGGCTTAAAATGTTCTATGTGGTCTCAAAAATACACTCATAAAATTTTTTTTAAATTTTTTTTTTCAAAATTTAGAGGTCGCTCAAAGGGCAAAAAGGGCGTAAGTACAAAATATTGATTTAAGGGAGTTTGAGGTATCAATTCTGGTTGAAAATGACGAGTTACGGCCCTATAGGGCAAAATTTTGTCGGTTTTGCTCTATCTGCACTCTTTTGGGGCCGGGAAAAACCCCTTTTTAGGTAGCGCGCGTGCGCGCGCCGCCCCTCAGAAACGAGGCTCCGCACGCACGGCCGCTCGCACCGCGCCTCTCCGCACCACCCCGCGCGCTTCCAAGCTCTGCGCTACAACGCAACGCGGCGTATACTTCGGCCCATTGGAGAAGCCAAAGAAATTGACCCAAAGGGGGGGGGGGGGGGGCAGTCACATTCAAAATTTTCAAAGTTAGTTTTTCCCTTTAAAATTTATACGGTTTTTTCCTTCTTTTTTTTTTTCTTCGTCTTTACTATCACATTTTTTCTTTTTTTTGATTTATTTTGGAAAGTCAAGCCCTCTGGCACCCCCACCCCACCCGTAAAAACGCCCTACTTCGACAAAAGACAGTCAAACAAGAAGGGAAGGGTTGAAGGAAGGCCATAACAACGATGGAAAGTGTTTGGAATTTAGAGACAAAAAAAATCATTTATCGTGATTTCCTCGCGTTCCAATATATTACCAAAGATTGAAGACAAATGAGTTACAACAAGGATTAATTATGTATGTACTTTCAATAATAAGCATGCATGAACTTCTCGAAACCGTCAACAAAATCAGTTTAAGAAGGGAGAATCTCGAATATTTGAGGGCGTCTTCGGAAAATTTTTTGTTGCAAAAGGATGTTTTTCCGCGGATATAAGAGGGAACCCGAAGTAGGTAGATATTCTGGAAATCGTCCTCCTTCGTCATTATTACATATCTATTTCAATTCTACATTGACTTAATTTCATGTTCTAGGTACGTGGTCTTAACGACTCAAAGCGGGCTGATAGATCCCGCTTAGTGTTGCTGATTTGTAGACGCGTCACAAATATGCTCATATGGATCCAAATGTAAAACTTTTAAAATTTAAAAAAAGAAAAACGGGTGGCTGTTGCCCGCAGAGTAATCATATTTCCTCCGTGTATAACTGGACAAATTATAGTATTAGTACATATTCCGAGAAAATAGCAGAATTAAGGCCCCATACACCCAGATTTGAGATGAATCCATCTTTTAAAAAGAGCGAGTTGGGTCCTGATTTCCGTGAGACAGCTTCCCTTGTTTTGCAGTTGATGTATACCAAAGAAACCGAGTCTACAACAGTCATTGGAACAGTAAAGCCATTTTTTCCGTAAAAGAGTTAATATTCCCTTTAACCATTCTCATTAAGAAATTAATTTTCCAGAATATCTACCTACTTCAGGTTTCCTCTTTTATCCGCGGAAAAAAAATCCAGTTGCAACAAAAAAGTTGCTGGAGACGCCCTCAAATATTCGAGATTCTCCCTTCTTAAACTGATTTTTTTGACGGATTCGAGAATTTCGTGCATACTTATTATTAAAGGTACATACATAATTAATCCTTGTTGTTAACTCATTTGTTTTCAATCTTTTGGGGAATATTGGAACGCGACATTTATCACGATAAATGATTTATCGTCTCAAAATTCCAAACACTTTCCCTCGTTGTTATTAAGGTCCATGTATATAAGGTCTGGGCCCGGGAGCTTTCGGCTCCCCGCGTTGGTTCACAGTTTGGGAACCCCTTCCTTCTCCGTTTAAAACCATTGATCCAAGATGGCGGCGAACTCTGGAAGAATGTTAAAGTAAATGGGGGTAGGGTTCCCCAAAATTCGGATTTCCCGAGTTGGCGCTACCGGCCAGACCTTTATATATGGACCTTGGTTGTTATGGCCTTCAACTCTTCCTCTTCTTTTTTGACTGTCTTTCGTCAAAGTATGGGCGTTTTTTTCGGGGGGGTGGGGGTGCCAGAGGGCTTGACTTTCCAAAATAAATCAAAAACAAGAAAAAAAGTGATAGTAAAGACGAAGGAAAAAAAAAAAAGAAGGAAAACCGTATAAATTTTAAGGAAAAGCTAACTTTGAAAATTTTGAATGTGACTGCCCCTCCCCCCCCCCCCCCCCGCTCAATTTCTTTTGGGTTCTCCAATGGGCCGAAGTATACGCCGCGTTGCGTTGTAGCGCAGAGCTTGGAAGCGCGCGGGGTGGTGCGGAGAGGCGCGGTGCGAGCGGCCGTGCGTGCGGAGCCTCGTTTCTGAGGGTCGGCGCGCGCACCCCGCGCTCCCAAAAAGGGCTTTTCCGGCCAAACGAGTGCAGATAGAGCAAAAAACCCACAAAAATTTTTTCCCTATAGGGGCCCTAACTCGTCATTTTCAAACCCGAATTAATACCTCAAACTCCCTTAAATCAATATTTTGTACTTACGCCCTTTTTGCCCTTTGAGCGACCTCTAAATTTTGAAAAAAAATTAAAAACTTTATATGAGTGTATTTTTGAGACCACATAGAACATTTTAAGCCAACATCCTGATGACTTTTGTCACTTTAGAAAAATAAGAGCCACCCTACAGCACTTGGCTTAATGCACTGATGACGTCATTCTTATGATAACCCGTGGGCAGTAGCGTCATGGGGGAGGGGAGAGTCCTTGTCTGCAATATAGCAAATCCTGCAGTTTTGGCTTTAACAAAGTTGTGAAATACAGCAAGTACAGGTGGGGTAAGTATTCGATTTTTTGCCCCCTCTCCTCCACCTCCTCCTCCTACCCCCCCCCCCCCCCCCCGGCCAGAACCAGAAATGATGCGACAGTCTGAGAGACGAATGTCGTCAGTACGTTAAATTCAGCGCTGTTTTCCTCGCTTACCATGCAACTTAGAGCTTTTATGTTGGTGTCACTGTGATCCTCGCAACAGCATCAGCATTGGTAAGAATCTATCTTCAAATTACCGGTTTAAAACACCAAATGCAACTGTTGCATTGTTCCAATTCTAAGTTTATGTTCTCTTGTTTTGTCCGTGAAACGCCCGCAGTGCATACAAACATTTGCGGTCCATCTGAACTTCAAGCTAAGTTTTCTCTGAGAGGAGTGAAGGAGTGAGGAGTGTCCACATCAGTCGCTAATTTCACAGCATAAAAAGTAAAATTTAATAATCTTTTTGCCAATAGCAAAACATGGCAAGAGCTCCATCCGCAAGCTGCTCAGTTTGCAGTCCAAGACACAGCTCTAAAATACATTTCCCGTCAGATAGTTTACTATTCTTTCGTGAAACTTAATGACCTCCTTGATGATAAAAACTAGTAAATTAGCTTAAGTAGTAGAAAATGTGTTAGAAGAGGAGCGTTCCAAAATTCATCCCTTCATTGTCTTGATAAAGAAACGATAATGAATAGCAGTACTTTTAGATATACATAGATATACTACATCACAGGATAATGTAATCTTTTTTGCACGGATGCAGTAAACGGATGAATTCTAAAACACTACCTAGTACAGCAGCAGTGGCTGGTAGAAACAGACAAGCTTAGCCGTGAAAAAGTAGACCTACCCATTGACTTGGAAAGGAAAGTTTCTATGCACTTTATTGATGTGACGCAGTAAATAGCTATCCCTAACAAAGCTGCGGCCGCAATACCGACATTGATATGCAGGCGAATTGGAGTGAACTCGCAAATGAAGGGCGTACTGAGCTTTGGAATTGAATGACTCTCCACACTGAACGCACAACAATGGTTTGTCGGCAACATGACTCCATCTAAAACAAAAGTCAATTGATTAAAGAAATGGCAAAAATAGAGAAGATTCAAGGTCATAAGTACAAGCAGTCGCATCGGTCCTGCGTAGACGATTTGACGCAACGTTACACGTTTACACGCTTACGTTAACGATTACACGTTACCAGAAACTTGACATTTCTCAATTCTAAGAGAACAAAAGAAAATATGGGATCGAGTGTGTTTGTTTTACAGGTGTTGCAGGTTGCGTCAGATCATCGATGCAGGACTTATCATCGTCCATCTGATGCATAGGCGTAAGTCGAATCCAACGTTTCAAGATTTCCAAACTAATTTTCTTTTTTCCACCGCGATCAATCATTCAATTACTTCAAATAATATTTTTATGTGATTCTATGACTCATGAAGAACAAAGGAAAAAATATTCAAGGATTATTCGTACATTTGTTGTTCTTTGAAAAATTTAAAACGTGAAAGATGATCATGAAACGTTGGATTCAGCTTACGCCCATGCGTCAGATGGACAACGTTATGTGTACAATAAATATGATTCTTTGGAGCATCAACCTACTTTGCAGGAACAGACTCATCAAAAGGGCCCAAATGATAAATAACTTGAAAACGTGGATCTCATTGTTCTTTAGCAAAGATAATGATAATCTCAGAGGCAGAAGCTCACCAGCTGCTTGTAACCTCTTGACCTACTGCACCATCTTAAATTGAAACTGCCTTGAATTTCAGATTTAAGTTATCAGAAGTGTAATAGAAAAAAGAGTAAAATGCCTGCCACAGAGACAATATATAATAAAGACCACACACTATCTATCTTGCCCATGTATGCGCACGATGGCAACTTTTATTTTCGTGGTCTCGACAAAACACCGCAAACATTGTCCATACGTTGACTGATGAGAAAAGTCATTGAGATTTTTGCCTAGTGAAACCGAAGCACCGAAATTGCATCAATGTTACGTATGGACCATGTTGGATGGTGCTCCTTCATGCTCCCTGTGTTAATTCGTGTTGAGTTCCGAAAAGTAAGTCAGCCACCGCGCGCACGGCTAGTGCGCAATCTCTATTATATATTGTCTCTGGCCTGCTATGAAAACAAGTTTTGCTCGCAAAAGACAGCTGCTTTCGCAAATTTCCTTCTTTTTCAATCTCTTAAATATACTTCCTTCCAGTTTTCCTGTCCATCCTCTTATCTTGGTGGGAGTGGTGGTCTTCCGAGGACCCTTTGGAGGTGACTTGCAGGCCCTGGTTTCAGAACCGTTACTATATGCAATATGATAAAATAAAAATACTGCAGGAATGAGAGAGTAAATACCTGTGAGCAGTGACATAACTTTTGACAGCAAATCTTTTGTGACAAATTTCACAAGCGTATGGTCGTTCACCAGAGTGAACTCTTTTGTGAGTGTTCAAACTACTTTTTTGCGTGAATTTCTTTTCACAAACGGGACATTGGAAAGGTCGTTCTCCAGTGTGCGTTCTCATGTGAACCTGCAATGGATCAAGGGTTAGTCAAAACATTGTATAAGAAGTAAATCAAAACAACATAAATTCCTCGTTAAACGGAGATTGCATTTAAAAATGATAATTTATTTATAAAATTCATTTACTTTGAAAGTTAATAATGCAACACATTTGGCGAAGTTACTCTCAATTCTGAGAAAAAGTATGACAAAGTAATTTTCAAATTTCCAGATGGGTCCATAGTTATTAATTTTATGTTATTAAATACAGGGGCGGATTTACCATTACGCAAAATACTGAACTGCGTAGGGCCTCACTTCACAAATTGAGGAAGAGGAGGAGCAACAGAGAGAGAAAAGGGGAGGAGAAAATGCAGACAAATATAGAAATATAACAACTTCGCCGAAAAAACTGACATTTTGAACTGAATTTTTGTAGCCTTAAATAAAAAAAAAAAAAAAAAAAAAAAAAAAATATAGGGGGTGGACTCTGAACTCCCCTTTTTTTCTAGGGGATATCCCCCAGACCCCCCCAGGCATCCCACCCTTCTTCTAGGGAGTCTCAAATTCAAGTTGCTTAAGGTCTCAAGACATGTAAATACGCCCCTGATTAAATACATGTTGATATCTGTAACACTAGTGTGTTTGAATACATTTTTAAAAATTGAACAAAGAATCTGGTAGTGGAGTTAAAATCCGGTTCCAAGAGATTCCGTTCATTTTTTTTTTCCATTAAATTTTTTCGTCCATTATTTATCGTCTGAAGTAATGAAAGTTTTAATCTTATCTATTTTTTTGTTTTATTTTTTTTTTCAAACCTACAAAAGGGGCAAAAAATAAAAATTCTTGGAGTGTACTTGAGAGAGAAAACTTCGTACAATGCTTTGGCTTTCAACAGGATTCCAATTTGAATAAATTTGAGACTCCATGCATCACTAGTAATAATTCCAACATTATAAACTGATCCATTGCGAATAAGTACTTCTAAAACAGCTATAAGCAAACTTACCTCAAGATATGGTTTTCGACAAAAACTAGCATCACACATTGTGCACTGAAACGGTTTGTTGCCCGAGTGCAATTTCATGTGAACATAATAGGATGAGGCTGATGAGAGTGTTTTGCCGCAAATTTTACATGTTTGCGGCTTTGGTGTGGTTTTATTTGGGATGGTGGTTGTGAGAGGTTCTGATGAGGGAGCAGTTACAGATGAAATCGTTGTTATGATTGGTGGTGGTGTAGCGCACTCACTGACACTGCTATTACAACTTCTATCATCTTCAGTGATTCTTGGTTCAGTCCTAGCTCGATAAAAGCATACCTGGTGATAGTTAAAAAATTGGATCAGTTAATAGGCGAGGACAAATTAAAGACTATCCCACTGAGGCTAAAGCAGAGTTGGACAACCAACTAATAAAAAATAATGAAATGAACCTGGCAACATTGAAAACTGGGTTTGCTGTGTTTGAGCTGAAGAAAGGAAAATGCACGGAAGGTATAGGTCAATTGTAGAATTATTCGCAGATTAATTCGATTGACTCGGCGTTGCGTGACTCACCAAATAATTTCCGAATAATTTTTTGCCCAACTCTGAGCGAAAGTCTCAGCAAGAATCTTTATTGAAAGATCAATTTTTAAGATTTAATTAAATTGAATTATGTTTTATTCCTTTACCATTTAACTAATATGATTTTATTGGCGTGTGCAATCTAGTATATATTGTTCTTATGTACATACAAGGAGACTAAAAAAAAAAATAAAAATAAAAGAAGGCAGTAAAGGTAAATTTCTTAAATAAAGGATTTAACACTGAGAGCTACCTCAAAACTGGTTGCAAAGATAAGAAAAAAAAACCTTCAATAACTTGGGGCAAAATCCAGCAATTTTTTTGCGATACACTTTGCTTCGATGGCGTGTTTCTCTCAAATGGGCCATTCCAAGTTAAGTGTCCCACCCGTCACATTTTAAAACTACTTTTTTCATTTTAAAGCTTGAAAGTTTCAACTTTCCATAGAAAAAAGAGTGATCATAGTCTGCTTACTCATTCCATTGCTTAGGCATGCAAAAATCAACATTTGAGAACAAAATAAGTAATTGTCGAATCAGACGGGTGGGGCAGTTAACCTGGAATGAACCAGATCGACAGTTTTTTTGGTTTTAGGATGAAGCATTATGTTTTTGTTGGAAAGCGTGGTCCGAGATCCCTATAATGAAAACCTATAACTATTTGAAATCTGAGAGCTCAAATACTCTGAAATGGAGAGCAAAATATTATTACCTCTGGTTCCACTTTGATACTGCACTGACGCTGCCAATCATCAGAATTCTGATAAATATCCAAACTGAAGGGCATTCGAGGCTCCATTGTTGATTCTGATCAACTCTGGAAACAAAAAAAAAAGATTATTGTACAACAAACCTGTAAAAGATTTCATGAGGTGAATCTAGAAAATAAAAAAAAAATTCACCAAGAATTTCCTTGGATTTAACAGGAAAAAGCTTTACTTCTTGATTGAAAGACTGAAGTGCACAAGTAACATTTTAATGGCGAGTCAAATCTATGGATGTTCAAAGGTCCATTAATGACAGGTTAGTCCAGCAGCGTGTGATCTCTGAGCTTTGTTTCATAAGCGCAATGTAAAGGCAGCACATGGTTTCTACATTTGATTCAACCCCCCCCCCCTCTCCCCGTTTGATTTACATTGGTCTTCTTCCAAATCAGGAAAGATTCAAAGATTACAGCACTACCAGACTGACCTGTTAGTAATTAATGGACTGTTGGCCAGCAGAAAATTCCCGATCTGGCGATCCTGGGATTGCATGATCAGTATGGGAAAGTGGGAAATTTTGTGGTAATTATATAATTTTTGAATTTCTTCATTGGGCATTTTTGCACGATAGCACGACTCTGCGGCTTATTTACGCGATTCACCTCAATTGGAAGTTAAAGATTTTGAAAACTGCATTGATTTTAAGTAAAAATTTCATCAAGCGCATGAAGCTGACCCTTTTTTTTTTTTTTTTTTTTTGCGAAAATTGTGACAAAACAGAGTTTGGGTAGCAAAAAATTTGGGATTGCAGGTAAGTAAATACAAAGGTTGTGGAAGATTCTGCAGGCCTGCTGACTGACTTTTACTAATTTTTAAAGACGAGCAAAGCTACTGTAATTTCATTAAAAAAAAAAAAAAAAAAAAAAAAAAAAAAATCTGCATCCCCTCCAGCACACGCCTTATTTTAGTCATAAAAATTGTTCATTAAAAAAAAAAAAAAAAGGTTTGAGACCCGTTATGTAAGTAAAGTAGAGGGATAGGACTAATATTTTTTTTTAATGTGAGCACCCTACTAATATTATTACAAAGAAAAAAAGTGACCTCTCAATTCAACTCTATCAGTCTTTTATTAATGATCAAAATGCAAAATTGACGTTTCCATTGTTCATCTTAAAGCCTTCGAAACTCTGTGTAAGTGAGTAGGTAGACCAAATTTGGCAAAAATTACACAAATTTTGTTGTTTGACCTTCAATTTAAGATGTGTAGCTCATTCGCATTCCTGGTGGTCAAAAAAAGAGAAGTTATTTCTCTGTAAGTTTTGTTCCACTTGGACACTTTTCGCCTGTCCGCTCAAACTTCTAATGCCCATAACTCAAAGGGAAAGTTTTTTTAAAAATATAAAGTTGGATTTTTGTAGTCAGAGTAATGTCAGAGTACCGTAAGGAAAAAGTGAACAAAAAATGTTGAAAATCCAAGATGGTCGCAGAAGAGCCATTTGTTGATTGAAAGACCCTTCAGTGATGTGTTTTAAATTAGGTGAATTAGTTTTTCTAAATTTTTAATTATTTTTCAAATAGAAAAGGTTATTGTTGAAGTCACACGAATAACCTGATAGAGTTCTGCAGTCAAACACTTGCTCGAAAAGATTATTAAAAAAATAAGTCCAGACCCTTCTTTCAGTTTTCTATTTGAGTTTAGAGTTTTTCCCTTTAAGAGGGGTTTATTACCTGGACAGGGTTTCAAAGATTGACAGATAAACTAAACGATGAAAACTATTTTCTACCTCAACCCATCTCACCACAGATCTAGCATGAGGCTCCTGTATTTAAGTAAGCCGGCCATTTTTAGCAACTAAAACCTCTCTTCAGCTGCTTCAAGATGATAGTTTGCCCAACCAAATTTTGAGCGGATTCACACAAACTCTCACAATTTCTCGCATTGAAATAAGCGAATAAACACCAAAAATGTAAGAACCAACTTGAACTGAGTTCCTATCTGAGTATATTTTTTCATTTATTGAAAAACAGAGGACAGTACAGCATAACTTTCTTGTGTTTCTCTTCTCAATGCACACATTTTTCAATTAATTTCAATTTAAGAAGACTAAAACAACAGCAGGTATGCTACAAAGGACCCTGACTTTTGAGCACTTCTCATACACCAGTGTTTGACTAGCTGATTTTATATTATCTATTTCAGCGTATGACACCAGCTCAACAGCAAAATTTTCATGAGCTCCACTTTGACCAGACCCTGAATTTGTTAACAACAAAAATTGATGTTTTTTGTTGGAAACATTCAGAGTGTTAAGTAAGCGCGGCAGGGCTGCCAAAATGCATTTGAAAAAAAGTGTCTTTTTAAATTTGGCTGATATTTTTTTTCTTCCCTGTGTGAAGCATAGGGGTTGGCATATCCTCATAGAAGCAGATTACGATTAAACAAATTGATGTATCTTTAGGAATTGGTTTACAGAAGCCCCGAAGTGCAGTCATAAGTGCAGTGAAGGGGTAGGAGGGAGGGGGGTTACAGCCCCTCCCCTCCCCTGGAAGTCGACAAAGGTTAGAATAAGGAATATTATAATGCTAAGTAATTAATGAAATTTGGCACGGACTATCAACATTTTGCAAGCACAAATACACCCCCTCATCTTCTGTTTCAATAAAATATTTGGAACTAAATTATTATTTACCAAAAAAAAAAAAAAAAAGGGCAAGTTTTACCCTTGTCTCAGAGCACAATTCAGAGCTGAAAAGTAGGTTCCTCCCATCGCAGGTGACAGCAAGTTACTGAGCACATGTGATCAAAACATTTTGGTATCATTTGGTATCATTGAAGTAAGTGCCAGTTTTATTCACAAGGTAACTCTCATTTTACCGAAAGTGTAAAAGCTCATACTATTCAGAAGATTTGATGACTGTAGAAGACTGCACATCAAACTTGATGTTACTGGTTTTTTGGTTTTCTTTTTTGAGATACTCGGAGTCAACACCCGGGTATTTAAGTGTTGTCACAAGGTGAGCCACCCGACCCACGGTTTACCACATGCTGATTAATTGACACCTGATTCTGACCCCGTGTCCACAATGACTTCACTTAACCTACAATTAGCCTTAAGACACAATTATTTGTTCAGTAATAATAATGAAATAAAAGACACTTAAACAGACCCTACCGCAAACATTTTCCCCTTAAATTACTGAAAAAAATTTAATCAAACCCCTCAGTTTTAAGAAGAGACAAAATTAATGATAAAAATAGTAAGCAGAGCAATTTTTCTTGTGTTGATAGAGAAGTTATCTGAGAGAAAACTTGGGAAACAATTGCAATGGAATAAGAGTAAGCGACGACACAAAATTCCTGATTACAAAAGAAAACATTTATTTTAAATAACAGTAACAATTAGCTCAAAATTTAATTTTTGACAAAAAGTAAATTACACTCACAGAGCACTTTATGTAGAAAAAATAATACATTAATATCACCAGAGATTACGAAGTAGCTAAAAAAAAAAAAAAAAAAATTATACATTTGTTGACACTTTGAAAAATAGAGGGGTGGTTCTTAGAATAATAGGAGATGAGGACATAATTTTATCCGATAAACAAAAAAATATGTTTACAACAAAATACAAAAAATGTTATTACAAAAAGATGTTTCAGCAGGAAATATGCTGATTTGCAGTTTGAGCAGTGGTGTAAAACGCAAATTGAAATCAAGTTAAATTCATTCTCCACGTTCTTGTTTTCAATGTCATTCTAGTCCTTTGCTTGATCTATTAATGCCATCAAGATTTGTGAGATATCCTCATTTAAAATAAAAAATCTTAAAGAAACTGAGAGTAAATAGAGGGGGGAGGGCGTTAACAACCAATTAAGAAACATTTTGTGATGAGACAGGGTACTTTTTTTGGGACCTAAGACAGCGCAGCAAAATCTAGCCTGCTTCGTAAAATCTTCCACAAGCATTTGATAATTTAGGCTATTTTTTTAGGGGAACGGAATGAAACATTACATTTTTTTTCCGTAGTTAGCCAACTTGGCTCGAACGATCCATCGAAATGGAACAGGCCAGCCTATCTAAATAATTGTTTACTGAAAAGTTGGTTCTCCAATCGCAGTTACATACCGAGTTTGACCACAAGTAACCCGTTCCATCCTGTTTCATTATATTTTCCATGAATAAAAATATTGGGGGCTCCTTGATAACTCAACAGTCACCCATACTTAAGATTGGGTTTAACGTGATTAAGAATATCGGCTTACCTAAAGGGTCATTCCGGGTTAACTGTCCCACCCGTCACACATAAAAATTACTTATTTTATCCTCAAACGTTGATTTTTGCATGTTTAAGCAATGGAAAGGGTAAGATGTCCGACAATTATCACTCTTTTCTTCACTGAAAAGTTAAAACTTTCAAGTTTTAAAATTTGACAGGTGGGACACTTCACCTGCGGAATGACCCTAAAATGATAATTACTTACAATCAATGGACTAAAGTACACCATAAAATTAATCAATATTAACAATTCAAATACAGATAACAATTGACTCTCAAGAGGACCTGAAATGGAAAACAAACTTCTAATGAATTTAAAATAGTAGGTAGATTGTTAAGTTGCTGTAGAAATAGGTATTTAAGTTAGTATCACACCTAGACTTGGCATTACTCATTTACTTGCATACAATTAGAATCATGAAAAATTAATAAATAGCAGATACAGTCACAAAAATTTCCAACAGTATACATAAAATTGAATTCCAGTCAATGCAGATTTGTCAGGGGATTTTGAAAACACCATCTTGCTCTTGAGATTTCAGGAATTCAAACCGAAGTTAAATGACATTTTTAGTTTCTACAGAAAGCTACAATTTGGTTGGCTCTCATGGCCCTTGGAAACTGACTAAGAAGAATTTTGAGAAGCTTAATGGATCATTAAAGCCACAGTGACTGATGAGAAACTCTCACATCCCAATCAAAGGCAAACAATGATAGATCCATTGATCTATTTAACAATCGCTAAATGAAAAAACACATTCTTCGTTTGATAGACGGCTTATATTTTGAGACCAAAACTTAATAGATAATGATAAAAAAAATTGCCTGCAAAAAACTAAAAGTAAATCTGTCAGAACGAAAGAATTCTGTGTCACAGTTGAGGTGATTAAATACCAACCCTCAGTAAGGCCTTTAAATCGGGGATCGCGCCACAGTCATGGCGTTGTCAAGCAGGTGGGTCACGACTTGATTCAGAGATTTAACGTAATTGTGAGTATCATCACATGTTTACTTATGTAGGAATCAAAAACTTCTAGCTCCGTAGTTCAACTAATATTAGAAGTTTCAGATCAAAACTTTCTAAAATAAAGTCAGCATCTCCTGAACACCGTGCAGCAATTCGTCATAACCATCGCTGACACCCGTCAATTAGTGTTCAAGATATGCTAACTTTATTTTTGAAAGTTGTGAGCTAAAACTTCTATAATTACTTAGTAGGTAGTTGAATAACAGGAGCTAGAAGTTTTCGACCCCTGGATAAGTAAATATGTGATGTTCCTCTCATAATTAAGTTGAATCTCTGAATCATTGCCAACCCGCTAGGCAATTCTGCGACTATGGCGAGATTTCGGATTTATACAGCCGTACGGAGGATGAGTTCACTGTATAGACTACTCACACGTGAGTACCTGAAAACACTAAGATTCATCAGCGAATTGAGGCTCACAGTAAATTTTCATCCTCAGTGACTGGCCAAACTAACATCAATATCATTAATCGGCAGATGATTTTAATTTGCGAGGAACAAATTGAACAATCAGAACAGAATGTGCTAGTGACTTCGAGACGGAACACTCAAAACTAACGGCAACTTTTACCTTCAGTGGTTAGAGCATTCGTAGTAATCTCTATGTTCCACACAAACAAAACTCCTCAAGTGTCAAGTGAATAAAAACGTTATCGGAAAATGAAGCTAAAACAAATATAAGAAACTGCAGGATGTTTCGGAAATTTACATTTTCATTTTCAACCGCAAAAAAACACACTCATGGACACGAAAATAACCTAAAAAATTGAGTCGCCGCTAAAACAGCAAGGCCAAGACTCTTGGAGTCTTGGTCTTGCTGTTAAAGAGGCAACTCAATTTTTTAGCTTATTTTCGTGTCTATTGGTGTTTTTTTTGCGGTTGAAAATGGAAATGTAAATTTCCGAAACGTCCCGCCATTTTTTTTTATTTGTTTTAGCTTCATTTCCTGATAATGTTTTTATTCACTTGACAAATTAGTAGCAAATAATGTTACTTATTCCTCTAGTGTCTTAGAACATTACCCAACCTCATCAAAATAGACTAACAAAAATCTAGACTCAGAATTTTCAGAGTCTACTCTTAGATTAGACCAATGACAAGAAACCACTGAGTGGTGAGGATACAAAGTTTTCAAGAAGCATCAAGTTAGGGAGTGCTAACTTTGCATTTATTCTTTGATTTCTCTTTCTTCTTATTTACAGGTGAGTCGGTAAGGTACATGCTAGAATTAGTTTCAGTATCCCAGGTGCGGCTTGAAGAATCTAAGGACAGTATTGAAGCAAGATCGTCTACGGTGTCAACATTTAAAGATTGCAGCTCGCCCGATAAAGTTTTAGGCCGTCTACCATTCTTACTAGCTTTCTTCTTCTTCAGGTCTAACTTCTTGGCGGATTTTGGTTTCTCGCTAGAAACTTCCCAATCTTCATCATCATCACTCATGGTTTCAACATAGGAGCTTTCTTTACCAGTGTTTGCGATACGCTGACTGGCAATACGAGAGCTGTTCCGCTTCATTCCCATACAACATTCTAAGTGGGGTGCGAATTTGGAGGGGAGAATCCTACCTCTGTTGCAGTTGGGACAAACACACTTTACAGCCTTCTTTACTTGCTGCAAGGCTGCGGTGGTATCCGTAGTGGAATCAATAGACAAAGGTTCGTTGTTTTCAGGCTCGTACTTCCTTGCCTTAGCATTGCGATGAATTTCAAACACATGTTCAAGAATTAGTTCATCAACTAGATTGTCAAAAATAAATTTTGAGGCAGTTTCTGCGGCTTCAGGTTGGTTTAAAAACAAACTAACAAATTCACTCTTTAACAGTTTAAGTTTGGAATTGTCTTCAGTCATGATTGATATACGAACCGTGATAGAATCGAAAAAATTAGCTACTGAGAAGGAAATATAAAGTTACTAACCTCGAATGAAAGTTTAAAGTCAGAGAGTTACTACGAAAATGTCTCAATCACGCAACTATTAGAGATTCGGAGGCTCACGAATGTGATGAATGTAAACATTGTTAGAACTTTCGATGAAAACGTCCGGACTTTTCTTGCTCGAAACACAAACAGCGAAAAGGGTTCAAACGGTGGAGGCTTCACGAATCACGGCAGATTAGCGCGAAACTGGGGTGGATAAACGATAGAACACTGAAAACACTAATATTTCGAGACTGCCGGCAGGGTTGAGGTTGAGGACATTTTGTTTGAAAGTCCATAAAATAGGGAAGTCTAAGGTCCCTAGAGAATACCAGGTACTCGATTCCCCTTTCTCATAATGGGATAGGACCTACATTTCTCTGAGCCAATCAGAAGCGCGTGAAAGACCACCGGGCGATGCCGAGTATTGCCGAGAAGAGCCGAATGGAGCTGCCGAGTCCCTCCTCTCTCCGCTCATCGCTGGCGTCTAGGCTCCCTCCATCCTTCCCCACCCGCAACTTTGTTAGAGGTTGTTTCAGAGGGCTGTTTACCTATGAAAAAATTGACTGGTATCTAAGATACTTCTCAGAATTGAAGTTCAAAGGGTCTAGTTTAAGTAAAAAAAATTTGGCTTCAAACTTAGTCTCAGAAGATAGTTAAAAGTTCAGATGAAAAAGTTGGTTCCGCCCATTTAAATACACGTGAATTCAAACGTCCCGCTACGCAAAAGACCTACAGAATCTCAAGCGAGAGTACCTGGTATTCTCTAGGGACCTTAGGGAAGTCTCACAAAAGTTTCAGACAGGCGCCACTAATGAGAGACAGAAGAAGCAGTAGAGTAGAGACAAATACGCATGCGCGCAATCGGCACAATGGTCGCCATGAGCCGAGAGCGCATGATCCAAGTTATGCAACCCGAGTTTACCGGAAGCATCGTGGTTGCATGCGGGATTATAAAATTAGATGAAAAAGGGCTTATTTTTTTTAATTTAGTCAAATTTAAGAGAAAAATAATAGCTACCAAGTATTACATATAAAAAATTGAACGTAAATTTCTCTGGGAAGACGTAATATTAATATCTGATGCCCGGTAGGTGGTGGGCTAGTGATCGGCTCGATTACCTCATTTCTCAGGGTGAATCTACACCCATATACATAATATCAAGTCTGTGATAGAAAGACATAAAAAAAATGGCCGTATTCTATCCACCAATCAAATGAAAGAGTAATATGACGAAAAAATGGTTGGTGATTAGAAGTAAGGTCCCTAGAGAATCTAGGGACCTTAATTAGAAGGAAAAAAACAAAAACAAAAAAAAAACCATCAGCGTCGCACAGCGAGTACTTACATCAACGACTTACATAGCTGTATTTTACATTGGAGCTGTTGCAAACCTTTGCTACAGACTTATTAATAGTTGATATAGGGGTAAAACCTAATATAAAAATGACCATAAGCGCAATTAAAAATCAAGAAATCCACTCTCAAACTTCGTGAAGAATGTTTCTCTCTCGCACTCATTGCCTCTTATGGTGTTTCGGAACGTTCCCCAAGTTGTATCCGTAACTGGGTATGAGTGCGAGAGAGAGACCTTTTTCGTAAAGAATGTTTCTCTCTCGCACTCATTGCCTCTCATGGCGGTTCGGTCCGTTTCCCAAGTTGTTCCCCTAAGCGCGGCTATGAGTGCGAGAGAGAGACCTTTATTGTAAAGAATGTTTCTCCCTCGCACTCATTGCCTCTTATGGCGGTTCGGTCCGTTTCCCAAGTTGTTCCCCCAAACGCGGCTATGAGAGCGAGAGAGAGACCTTTTTCGTGAAGAATGTTTCTCTCTCGCACTCATTGCCTCTTATGGCGGTTCGGTCCTTTTCCCAAGTTGTTCCCCCAAACGCGGCTATGAGTGCGAGAGAGAGACCTTTTTCGTGAAGAATGTTTCTCTCTCGCACTCATTGCCTCTTATGGCGGTTCGGTCCTTTTCCCATGTTGTTCCCGTAAACGGCTATGAGTGCAAGAGAGAGACCTTTTTCGTGAAGAATGTTTCTCTCTCGCACTCATTGCCTTTAGGCGGTTCGGTCCTTTCCCCCAAAGTTGTTCCCGTAAACGGCTTGAGTGCGAGAGAGAGACCTTTTTCGTAAGAATTTTCTCTCTCGCACTCATTGCCTCTTATGGCGGTTCGGTCCTTTTCCCCAAAATTGTTCCCGTAAACGGCTATGAGTGCGAGAGAGAACCTTTTTCGTGAAGAATTTTCTCTCTCGCACTCATTCCCTCTTACGGGGTTTTGGTCCTTTCCCAGTTGTTCCCGAAAACGCTATGAGTGCAAGAGAGAGACCTTTTTCTGAAGAATATTTCTCTCTCGCACTCATTGCCTCTTATGGCGGTTCGGTCCGTTTCCCAAATTGTTCCCGTAAACGGCTATGAGTGCGAGAGAGAGACCTTTTTCGTGAAGAATGTTTCTCTCTCGCACTCATTGCGTCTTACGGCGGTTAGGTCCGTTTCCCAAGTTGTTCCCGTAAACGGCTATGAGTGCGAGAGAGAGACCTTTTTCGTGAAGAATATTTCTCTCTCGCACTCATTGCCTCTTATGGCGGTTCGGTCCGTTTCCCAAGTTGTTCCCGTAAACGGCTTTGAGTGCGAGAGAGAGAACTTTTGCGTGAAGAATATTTCTCTCTCGCACTCATTGCCTCTTATGGCGGTTCGGTCCGTTTCCCAAGTTGTTCCCGTAAACGGCTTTGAGTGCGAGAGAGAGACCTTTTTCTTGAAGAATGTTTCTCTCTTGCACTCATTGCCTCTTATGGCGGTTCGGTCCGTTTCCCAAGTTGTTCCCCTAAACGGCTATGAGTGCGAGAGAGAGACCTTTTCGTGAAGAATATTTCTCTCTCGCACTCATTGCCTCTTATGGCGGTTCGGTCCGTTTCCCAAGTTGTTCCCCTAAACGGCTATGAGTGCGGGAGAGAGACCTTTTTCTAAGAATATTTCTCTCTCGCACCAGCCTCTTATCTCGTCTTCCAAGTTGTTCCCTAACGGCTATGAGTCGAGAGAGAGACTTTTACTAGATGTTTCTCTCTCGCACTCATTCTCTTGGCGGTTCGGCCTTTCCCAAGTGTTCCCCTAAACTTAGTGAAGAAGGACTTTCGTGAAGAATTTTCTCTCTCGCACCATTCCGTTACGGCGGTCGGTCGTTTCCCGTGCCCGAAAGGCTATTGCGAGAGAAGTCTTTTTCGGAAGAATTTTCTCTCTCGCACTCATTCCGTTTGGCGGTTGTTCGTTTCCCATTGTTCCGAAAGGCTATAGTGCGAGAGAACTTTTTCGTGGAATATTTCTCTCTCGCACTCATTCCCTTTGGCGGTTGGTCCGTTCCCAAGTTGTTCCCGAAAGGCTTGAGTCGAGAAGAACCTTTTTCTGGAATATTTCTCTTCCACCATTCGTCTTATGGCGGTTGGTCCCCCAAGTTGTTCCCGTAAACGCTATGAGTGCGAGAAGAACCTTTTCTGAAGAATGTTTCTCTCTCGCACTCATTCCTTTACGGCGGTTGGTCCGTTTAAGTTGTTCCCGTAAACGCTATGAGTGAAGAGAGTTTTTCTAGAATGTTTCTCTCTCGCACTCATTCCGTTTGGCGGTTGGTCCGTTTCCAAGGTTCCCGTAAACGCTATGAGTGAAGAATCTTTTTCTAGAATGTTTCTCTCTCGCACTCATTGCGTCTTAGGGTTGGTCCGTTAAGTTGTTCCCGTAAACGGCTATTGCAGAAGAACCTTTTTCTGAAGAATGTTTCTCTCTCGCATCATTGTCTTACCCAGGTTGGTCCTTCCCAAGTTGTTCCCTAAACGGCTATGAGTGCGAGAGAGATACCTTTATTATGATGTTCTCCTCGACTCTTGCCTCTTACGACGGTTCTCCTTTCAAGTTTTGTAAAGGCTATGAGTGCGAAAACCTTTCTAAGAATTTCCTCGCACTCATTGCCTGTTACGGCGGTTCGGTCGTTTCCGTTGTTCCCGTAAACGGCTATGAGTGCGAGAGGAGAGCCTTTCGTGGAAAATTCTCTCTCGCACTCTTGCCTCTTAGCGGTTCGGTCCGTTTCCCAATTGTTCCCGTAAACGGCTATGAGCGAGAGAGATACCTTTTTCGTAAGAATTTCTTTGCTCATTGCTCTTCGGCGGTTTTCCTTTTCCCATGTTGTTCCCGTAAACGGCTATGAGTGCAAGAGAGAGACCTTTTTCGTGAAGAATGTTTCTCTCTCGCACTCATTGCCTCTTACGGCGGTTTGGTCCGTTTCCCAAGTTGTTCCCCTAAACGGCTATGAGTGCGAGAGAGAGACCTTTTTCGTGAAGAATATTTCTCTCTCGTACTCATCGCCTCTTACGGCGTTTCTGTCCGTTTTCCCAAGTTGTTCCCCTAAACGCGGCTATGAGTGCGAGAGAGAGACCTTTTTCGTGAAGAATGTTTCTCTCTCGTATTCATTGCCTCTTATGGAGTTTCGGTCCGTTTTATGGGCCTCCGCAGACAAATTTCCAAGGGGGGGGGGGGTCAAAATTGTTGAACCCCAATGGAAGGTCAAGGGGAACCCCCCCCCTCCCCCCGCTCCGCGGAAAAAGGGAAGTTTTATTTTTTTTTTCTTTTTTTCATACAAATAGTGTACAATTATTAGGCCATTTTAGGTGTATCCAAATAATTATAATTTTGACGTCTTTGATATTATGAAAAAGGGACAGCAGATGATAATAATGGTAATTAAAAGTATAATTCTACTATTCCTTGCAGAAAGTGAATTAAAATAACAACATAAACTAATAATCAAGTTCATTAATTATATTCCTCCTTAGATTCATATTTAATTTTCTGTTGGTCCTTTCATTTTTCTTTGTGAAATGTTGACTGTTTTGAATTAAAGGGGGGGATACAAATCTGATCCAGATTCCATTGCAATTTATTGCAATTTAATGGCAATAGAATTGCATCTCTATTGTAATGAAGTTGCGTTTTATTGCAATGAAATTGCAATTTCATTCATGTCAATTTAACCGCGATTTAATTGCAATTTGTAGTCAGATTTATTTCAATAAAATTGCAATTTTATCTACATCTTTTTAATTGCAATAAATTGTTGATTAATCGTCGATTTGTGTACAATTAATTGCAATTTCTGCTGCTTGGGTTACGGGGGGTATAACTACACGCAAATATACTTACGTGCGCACCATCCAACGTCTTTCGGAGGACCGTCAAGCCGTAACACAATATTTGGTCCCAGGACTTATGTATATATGTAGGTACCTTGTATTCAGGGTTTCAAGTGTGAAATATTTCATTTGAAATTTATGAAATTTCCTTGAAATTTCACATGAAATTTCACGAAGCTGTGAAATTTATGAAATTTTTGAAATTTACTCCCATTCGTCGTTTCTTATGATTCTTTTCTACACTGAAGAGGAATTCGTCTAATTTTCACCATGAAATAATTGATATCTGTTTGTAATAACGCCCTCCCAAAGATTACTATGTATAAGTATTTCACTATGGTAAATGTTCATTTTATCATAAGGTAAACAACCCAGGGCATCCCTAAATTTTGCATCAGTTACTTGAAGGTTATGTTTTCAAATTTTTGAAGTTCTCAATAAGGTTTTATTCCCAGCATCATTTTCATTTTATTTATTTTTTATTTTTTGCATTGCCCACCTTACTTAATGCTATAATTTTTACACTTACATGTATCGTGAAAATATTTGTTCAAATCATAACTATTGTTGAATAATATAAGAGCCATCGGCAGAAACAAGGGGGGGGGGGTGAAAGGGGTAAACCCCCCCCCCCCCCTCCCACGTTCTACCTGAAAAGGGAGGGAAGGAAGGGGAAAAGAAAGAGAGAAAAAAACGGGGCAACGAGGTAACGGGAGGAGAGATAAAAAATCCCAAATCCCCTCTTCCCCCCCCCCCCGTTTGCGAGGGCTGGATCCTTAAAGATGTGGGCTTTGGACTCTCATTTTACCAGAATTGTATTTTACACAGTAATTACTTGGTAAAATCTCTAGAGACCCACCAGCATTTAGACTAATTTCAAATTGAGAATAAATAATTTATTTATATATTTTTGCTTGCACTGGCTGGCAGTGATGTTAAAAGAAGGCAACAAACTGCTAAATAATAGCACCAATAGTTTTGTTTCTCATTTTTGGTGAGGCAAAGCAACCGAAAGGAAATTCTACGCATTTGCGGAGTATTTTTCCGTATTTTTCATAAATTTCAGAAATTTCATGAAATATTTCACGTGAAATTTCACGATTTTATTTTTCATGAAATTTTCGAACCCTGCTTGTATTCAACACTCTCATCAAGGGAGAGTGCAAGGTATATACCTTGCACTCTCATACGAAAAGTTGTCTCAAAAAGTCACCACGGCACCACTCACCAGTGGCTCGTTCCAGAATACTCGCAGTTTTAAGGCACTTTTTGGATTCTAACGTACCTACTTTTTCAGAGGCATGATTAGAAATCAGCCGTATTTTACATGTAAACTGTTAAAAAAAAAAAAAAAAAAAAAAAAAAAAAAAAAAAAAAAAAAAAATCTATATTTTCAAAGCAGGATTTCTAAAACTGGGGCTGATAGATGTGTTGTGTTTAAGCAGGGGCAGTATACTCTGTTCAGGATAATTTGAAACTTGGCGAGTCAGGTAGAAACGCACTATTTTGCAACGCGGCACCCATTGAGACGATGATTTCGGGTAGCATCGCTCATTCAGGGTTTGTCCCACTCCACCCGCCGCCGTGATGGAAGAATACCGAGAATAAACGGCAGACAATGAATTTTATCTGTGCAAAAGTCAAATTACAAACGGTCAGAGATACGATGAAATGGATGAAATTTTTGCCCTAAAGGGCCGTAACTCGTCGAAAGTAGTCGGAAAATATATGTTACCACTCTCGAGGATTTATCTTGTTAAAAAAAAAAAATAAACAAAAAAATAAACAAAGCCTTTTTTTAAATGTTCCGACTTTTTTTTCGAGAGTGGTATGATATTTTTTCCGACTACTTTCGACGAGTTACGGCCCTTTAGGGCAAAAATTTCATCCATTTCATCGTATCTCTGACCGTTTGTAATTTGACTTTTGCACAGATAAAATTCATAGTCTGCCGTTTCTCGGTATTCTTCCATCACGGCGGCGGGTGGAGTGGGACAAACCCTGAATGAGCGATGCCACCCGAAATCATCGTCTCAATGGGTGCCGCGTTGCAAAGTAGTGCGTTTCTACCTGACTCGCCAAGTTTCAAATTATCCTGAACAGAGTATAGGATCTGTAGACCCTGGCGGTAAATTTCAAGAGGTCACTGCGCGAAGGGTGTGACCTTCCTTTATCTTTTTTTTATTTTTTATTTTTTTATGTGACTTGTAGACTTTTTCAGCGGTGGTGGCGAATTTCTACTACATAGCCCCCATCATGGGCGCCAGATATGTGAATCCGGTCCTGCGCCTAAGACTGAAAATAATATTCGCGCCCAAGACTCAAAATAATATTCAGTAGGTAAGTACCTACTTAGTTTTGTCAAGCCCCCTCTGATCAAGCACCCCCCCCCCCCCCCCCGCACCCGGTTTTTTCGGGACACGTTGCGCCCTGCGGTCGACTGTCACTGTAACTTCGGTACATTGGAATTTGGAAACTACCATAGTACATTTTAAGTGGTTGACTTCATGATTTTTAAACTAAACCGTGTTATCTTTTTTTAAAATTAAATCTATGTAACTGTTCTTTCATTTGAAGGGTTTCTTCTGCTTATAGATTTGTAATTGTACTTATTGGTGAAGAATCGTATGTGTGGGATAAGGATACCGCGTTTGTTTTTCGAGAAGCCCGCTGCAGCTAGTGGCAGCACATTCTGCGCATGTGTTTTGGGAGGAAAGAAGAGTGACGTACTTTTTCGGCCAGTGTGCGAGTCTGCCTTGCAATTCTGTGCATTTTAACGGCGACCATGTTAAACGCGCTAAGTAGGACAGCTACCGGGGTTTTGAAAGCGGTTAAACCCGTTTTAAACCCCCAACTTATCCAAAATGAAGCTTTAAAGGTTGCTGCATCAGTTTCCGCAAACTGTAAGTACTAAATTCTTACATATTTAATCCCTTTTGGATCCCATCTCCTGTGTGACCTCTGGTACCCTTTGCAGGCAAGTTCTTATCACGTAGGCTTCTTTTTGTAGAACTACCCTTGCATCCCTCTTTCTGTGGTACGTTCACCGTTTCTTACACGTCTTAATTTTCCAAGGAATGACTTTTCTCCTTATTTGCCTTCTAATCTTGCTTCTTCTAGAGCTAGCCTATTTGCAGGACATGAGAGCCTAAGTCCACTTGTCCAGTTGTCCCATGGTTGCACTCAACTGACACTTACTTGCAAGCGCCGTTTCAATGTTTTGCGGCTGAACGGACGTTTTTACCGGTTTGAAACATGATCAGTCGCAGGGTTGTAGAATTTCCCGAACCCTTCACCTAAACCCTCTATCTTTACCTCTTGCCCTCACACCATCGAACAGCTGATTCGGGTAAAGTACCAGTGCCCTTCATATCAATCTTGCTTCACATTTTTTTCGTAACCTCTATTTCTGTCTTGAGTCTTCCACTAAATATCACACCTCTGCATGCCTTTCGAGATAGTTATCAATAGCAACACCATTTATACCTTCATGTCAAATGCTAGTTTGTCAATCTTTCGGGTATGGCCAGCGCTACCATCGTCAGAAACACCGCACCCTCATGGACTGCATTTCTCACACCAATTGCAACGAACATGCTTCTTTTCCCTGTTGCTGAACGGCTCTATCACAGTGCTCGCTATGTATGTCCCACCGCCTCCTTGATAAGACCATCCCTTATCAATCGTAGACCAGCAGTGGCGCCAAGCTTGGCTTCTCGATTTTTGAAGTTATGTAGCAAACACTTTCAGCACCCTGTGTTTAAATCGTCTGGTTCCTATGAAGGGGTTTTTTTTTTTTTATAAAGTTTGAGATTGTAGGGCTAGTTATGTTTCACTTCATCAACTTAACCTTCAAGTGTCCTGAAAGTTTCTAATACATCACTTGTTGTTAGGTAGTGGCTGGAATAATGTTTGTCGTCTTTTTTTACTTTGTCCTTTATCAGTATTTTCTCCATCTTAGTCTAACTGACGAATCATGCGCCTTAGGCTCGACAGTAATCGAAGGAACTTCCTTTGCAAATTTCATCTAAGTCCCAGAAATCCCACTCTGACAATTGAGAAATCTCTTTCTCTTATAATATTCAAACTAGGTCTGTGGTGTGGGCTTGAAAACGAATGCTCTAAAATCAGCTTTCCTGAGTCCTGAAAAATTACCAATGCCTCACCATTTCTATTCATCATAGCAAGTTGTGTTCATTACCACATAATATCCTAAATCATCTGCCAAACCTGTTCTTCGTCTTTCTCTTTCCTTTTTACCTTTGATTTCTAGTAATCTTTTAGTTGAATCCACTCTCATCTAACTTATTTTTTTTTTCATTCTCAATACTTACCTACATCATGAGTGCAAAGGGAACCCTTTTTAAATTGTTGACCTCAAAGAAAAACCAAATGTAACTCAAGTTTTATTATGTTGAGTTATGGAAATATTCTTGTTTGTGACCTTCGTTGATTTCTTCTCTTTTTTATCAGATGCTACGCAGCCGAAAGCAGCTGCCGCCGCCGGCAAAGGCAAAGTGGTTGCCGTTATTGGTGCCGTCGTTGATGTCCAGTTCGACGGAGATCTACCTCCCATCCTAAATGCACTTGAAGTTGCCAACCGATCTCCCAAGCTTGTCTTGGAAGTTGCTCAGCATTTAGGTAAAAATACATTCCTGCAACTATCTTTTATTTCTGTTTTATCGATGTCATCTTACTGTACCAGGCAGGATGCAGGGTTTTGAGTTTATGTAACGAGGTGGTCATGTTTAACTATAGCTTGTCCCAGAAAAGATTGGATTTGACACTTCTATGGTTTTCATGAAAACTTCAGCTTCTTACGGCTCTTAACCAATCAGGTTGCTCTATCTGAGGATGGAAGCTGATGTTTTCATTCAAAGCTACAGTTGTCAAGTCCAATCTTTCTTGGGACAGCCTATAGAGCTCTCAAGGAAGAAAGTAGATTTTTGCGGGTTGTGATTTTTTGAACTATTTTCAGAT
The DNA here is from genome assembly GCA_011764245.1 of Trialeurodes vaporariorum. Classification (NCBI taxonomy): domain Eukaryota; kingdom Metazoa; phylum Arthropoda; class Insecta; order Hemiptera; family Aleyrodidae; genus Trialeurodes; species Trialeurodes vaporariorum. The sequence continues at coordinate 50,224,663 of VMOF01000035.1, forward strand.
GAAGATGACCATTTTCAAGTCCAGTAGTGGATTCCTCTAATGTCATGAGCATTACTGTGGTGAAAACTTAATTTCCCAGAAATGCTTAGGACATCAGGGGAAGCTGTTTTTGTACTGAATAATGGTAATTTTCACCTTACATTGGCCCAAAACTGTCATAAATTGCATAATTTTTCTCCTGTGAGAACCCATGGTAAGATAATATCAATCATACTGTACCTCAAAATTTACGATTTTCAACTGCACTAATTATTCATCAGTAGATAGCACAAAGGAAGGTATTTTCATTTCAATTGAAGTCCTGCTCTGTGTTGATCCTTGATCAAATAGAATCATCAGAATAGTTGTAAGTTCTCATCTTAATGGACCTTGATTATCTTCATGTTTGCCATCTTTTGATTTTTTGTCTTTGCAAATATGTATCGTGGACCTCAATTTCCTAAAATCCTAGCTGAAAACCTTAATCAATAAAGTTTAATGCACAGGTGATTTAACACTTAAAGAAAAGTAAATAATTGTTAGATAACACTTCCAATATAAAATTTAAGTGTTTTACTAAGACCAAGAAAAGAAAAAGAACTGCAGAAAATAAAGGTAGCTGTTCGTATAAACCCCAAAAATAAAATGAGAAATGCAAAGTTATTTTTTGTTCTTCATTTGAACATGAGTTCATTAATTCTTTTTTCTTTGAAACAGGGGAGAGCACAGTCCGAACGATTGCCATGGATGGTACCGAAGGTATTGTCAGAGGTCAAGAAGTCGCTGACACTGGCTACCCGATCAGAATCCCTGTCGGTGCTGAAACTTTAGGCAGAATTATCAACGTCATTGGTTTGTATTTTTTACTTATCAAAGATTATCATTGTTGTGAGTAATTTGCTCCCTCCCTTCCCTTACCCTGCTATTGTTGAGAAATTTACCACGTTTGAGGAGATGCCTTTCCCGCCAAATACTTAAAGTCCAACTCTCTAGAAATAAAATTGGTGTGGCTCTCTTGATTTTGCATTTTTTTTTGAGGTGATAGAGGGGGAAAAAAATTAAAACTATCTCCTTAACTTCTCTCCTGCAGCCCTGACAACTTCTATCAATCAAATTTTTCAGATATAGTAGTTAAGAAATGTCATTTTACTAAATATACTTTATCCGAAGTTTTGTAGGGGTTTTTCTAAAACAAACAAAAAACAAAAACAGAAGAAAACACCATTTTAGAGTTAAAAAAATTAAAAAATTAAATCATGTGAAATTTTTTTGTCGAGCAAAATGATAGGTGCAAAATGTATAATCACAATATTGGTTTTTTTTTTTCTTTTTTTTTTCTAGCATTAATTTAACATGTTCCATGTTCTCTGTGTGATTTCACAGATCAAAGGAATCTTGGACAATGATGTAGGAAAATCAAAGATTTTGAGATTGAATTCCCAGATCCTTAACATAAACTTTTTAAAGTTTCTAGTTCCTAATGAAGTGTCCTTTATCCGCAGGTGAACCCATTGACGAGAGGGGCCCAATCCCAACCGACAAAGTTGCGGCCATCCACGCTGAAGCTCCAGAATTCGTTGAAATGAGTGTCGAGCAAGAAATTTTAGTAACTGGTATCAAAGTTGTAGACTTATTGGCTCCATACGCCAAGGGAGGTAAAATTGGTAAGTAAAATTGTTGGATTCTCTGTTTCTTTTATACTTTTATTCAGGAATGAGTGACTATTGTTCTCTCTTATACAATCAAATGTATGTAACTTTTTTAAAAACGTCTAATTTTGAATTGAATACACATGTTCAAGTCTTTTGCTCCAAAAACAACTCCGCTGATGTGGAACTCGGGTAATTCTACTGGAGGCTAAAAAAAACTTTGCTCACCCTATGTTTCGTGTAATTTTGCCCATCAGCGCTAATTCTTCTAGTACCACCATATGTAACTAAATTATGTAGTAGTGCATTTCATTAATTTGGATAATGTATTAATTGATTTTCTGGCCTTGTTTTGCTCCTTAGGTCTGTTTGGTGGTGCTGGTGTAGGTAAAACTGTATTAATTATGGAACTGATTAACAACATTGCCAAGGCTCACGGAGGTTACTCTGTATTCGCTGGTGTCGGAGAGAGGACACGTGAAGGAAATGACTTGTACCATGAAATGATTGAAACCGGTGTCATTTCCTTGAAGGACAAGACATCCAAGGTACGGCTAATCCAAGTCACAAAGTAATATTTATTAGTAACTTATTCTGAATAGGATTGTGGGTTTGGGCAGCAGTACTTCATTGCTACTACTTTTCATTCATATCTTCAACCGGCTTAAAAGCCGAAACTGAACATCTCACAGCAGGTGCAATGATTTAAGTACTATCATGATTTATTGAAAATTGTAAGTTGAATCAAATGATTTAATGGGTGAAATAAACATTAAATGATGGAGTCCTCTCAGCCTTAACTTAGCCAGCGGCTGCCCGTGCAATGTGGCAACAACGTATCCCCTCCATTTAAACCTTTGTAAAACAATCGATCTTCAAAAGGTGCAATTGCACTCCCAAGATATTGTTACTTTTGTACAGGTTTAAATGGCAAATAAGCATGGTTGCCAAATTGCACGAGCCACTGAACTTAGCCACAACTTGAAAAAGATAAAAAAACTAACTCGACTCATCCACCAAGTCTAGTGGTAATCTGTTAAAGTTCTTTTCTTATTTATATCTCAATTATTTTTGGAGAGTAACTGTTAACATCATAACTACGCAGTAAATCTCTTCAAAATGTGTGAAGGCTCTTCTACCATAGCTTATTCCAAGAAAGATTGTACTGGTCTTTGGTGCAGCTTTCACAAAAATATCAGCTTCATGTAGCTACCAGAGCTCAAACATTTTGAGTATTGTGTTCGAAGAAGTAGCGGTGCCTGCTTCCGAAATGCATCAAAACATCTTTGTGAGTGATTTGTTAGCCAAATTTTTTATTCATTGTCAATCAACCACTCACTACTGCGTTTTGATGCATTTGGGAAGCAGGCGCACCGCAACCTGTCAGAATGCGAAACTCAAAATGTGTTGGCTTAATTTGAGGCGGTAAAATACAGCTGATGTTTTCATGAAAGCTGCAGAACTGTCCAGTTCAATCTTTTCTGGAACAACCTGTATTATCATAGCGCTCAAGAGTGTAAAGTATGAGGGAAAATCTGGAATTGTCAGGGAATTTGATTTCATCAGGGAAAACATGGAATAAACTGAGAATTTTGATTAAGAGAGCATAATCATCAGTCAATTTGTATCGTTAATAGGGGAACCAAATCAGTCTGTTCTAGAGTCCCTATATATGAAAGAGTCAAGACACATGAAAAAAGTGGAGAAAGAAAAGGGGTCTAATGAGCCTGGAGGCACGCCTCTTCTCTATATTTTTATCAAATTATCTTCCCGCCAAAGATTACTCATACTTGTATTTGTTTGTAAGTCATCTTTGTTAGGTCAACCCATAAAAGAAAGCAAGGATAGAGAGGTAACTCAATGTATAAGCTTGAAACAGCGTTTTCGATACCAGCACTAGGACCTGGTTGACGCCTTTCGCCCTAACTAGACCCGAACTAATCTCAGTATATGCCCGACCAGCGAGAGGGAGAGAGAGTGTAGGAGAGAGACAGAGAACTAAACAGCCTGGCGCTATCTCTGGGGTTTCGCCCTAACTAAAAAATGCTAAAAACGCTGTTTCAAGGCTCCCGTAAGAGTTACCACTCTATCTGTATTTACTTTATGGGTCAACCTAACCTTCAATTCCCGTTGACTTCACTACCTGTTTTAATTTACAGTGAAAAGTAATGTGTGAATTTTATTTTGTTCTGAACACACTTGCGTCGATTTCTATCAAAAATTTGATCAGTACAAGCTAAAAATGCCGAAAGTTTCCTCAAAGCTGGGCAGCGGGGAAGATGGTTCCATGAAGATGTAAATAAGAGGTGCGCCTCTAGGCCTCATAGATCCCTTCTTCTTCAGTTTTCAGTAGCCAATCAGAGAAGGAACCTCGTATGGCGAGACTCTTCCATTTATAGGGACTTTATTCTGTTCATCATGAAAAATAAGGGAATTTGAAAGTTGAAAACTGTGTGACTTCCTGAGTTTGTTGTGACTATTTTCCTCACTTTAATGAAATGTATCTCCTGTTTACTGTCACTGACCGACCGACTCTGTTGTGTTTATTATTGCAGGTAGCTTTAGTGTACGGTCAGATGAATGAACCACCCGGCGCCCGTGCCCGTGTAGCTTTGACTGGTCTCACCGTTGCTGAATATTTCCGTGATGTTGAAGGACAAGATGTGCTTCTTTTCATTGACAACATCTTCAGATTCACCCAGGCTGGTTCAGAGGTACGTATTGCTTTTCAGTCTCAATTCAGTTCACTTCGGTTTCCTTCAAGTTTGAAACTTGAGGAAGCAAACATAGAACTGAATGTAAATTTACAGCCCTATCAAATGTCTGAAATCCAATTAGAACCAATGAGCTATAACTTTAGAGTGGCACATCAAGGAACGTTCCGCTGGTTCATTGTTGTCAGCTAGGGCGCCGCCATCTTGCCGTAAAAATCGATTTTGAGGTTAAATTGTGTAGGTAGTTTCCGGTCGTTCCGTAAACAAACTCGGGCATCGCCGGAAACGACTCGGAAACAACCTACAAAACTTAACCTCAAACCTTGGAATCAGCGGTTCAAATTCCGCTTTTTCCCGGGATTCCTTCTACCCTGTGTGGCACAAGGTGGACCAATCCGCTGCCACTCTAAAGTTATAGCTCATTGATTAGAACAGAAGCTTCAATTTATTTTGACATTTTTTTTACTATGGGTCTACCGAGTTGAATTGTTGGAATTCCAGTCTCAATTCAATTCAGTTCTGTTCAGTTCAGTTTCCTTCAAGTTTGAAACTTGAGGAAGCAAACCTAGAACTGAATGTAAATTCACAGCCGTATCAAATGTCTGGAACCCAATTAGAACAGATGCTTCAATTTATTTTTACTATCGGTCTGCCGAGTTGAATCGTTGGAATTTCTGGCTATCTTTGGCAACTGAATGGTTTATGAATGGTTTTTTGTAAAGACACCTTCATTAAGAAGGAAAATAAAATATCAAGAAATGAGTTTGAATGGAATCTATATCGAACGCATGTTTTCATTGTTGTCCTTATGGTTTGATCCAGAAAGATAGAGCGGAATAGTCGTAGCCAGGGATTTGTCTTTCTCTCTCTTTGTCCATTAGATTGCATGCGTTAGAAAAGAGCACAAACAGAGGCTAAAGTCAGCCCCTGTCTGCATCCTTTTCTAACACATGCATTCAAATTGGCAAAGAGAGAGAAACTTAAATTCCTGGCCATGGCAGTGTAGATTGGAATATCAATGGACAGAGCTGGATAGTTATAAAGTCATCAGTGCTTTAAGATCGTTTCTATCAGAATGCCAACATAAACAAGCATACAACATACTGGATCTTTGACTCAATCGGATTAAGTTCAAAACGGACTTGAACATTTGCAAATAGCCTTCAGGGTTATGACAAGTTTTCATGCTCAAATTTCACATTCTGATTCAAGTTTTGAAAGTGATTAATGAGTTTCTCTCGAGCCAGCAAATCTTGTAAGCCAAAGTTTTAAACTGCACTTTTCTTTATCTAATTTTTTTTTATGTAATCGTCTTGATTTTCAGGTATCTGCCTTGTTAGGTCGTATCCCCTCTGCTGTAGGTTACCAACCAACCTTGGCCACTGACATGGGTACCATGCAGGAAAGAATTACCACCACCAAGAAGGGATCCATCACATCAGTACAGGTGTGCCTCATACTCACAATTTTTTAAAGTTCTTTTCCCAGTCCTAAATTGTATTGTTTTTTTGCTTTATAAAGATAAATCTTAACTCTTTTCATTCTGATTAAAAAAAAAAAAAATAAGAAAAAATTATGAATTCTCAAAAAAAAAAAAAAAAAAAAAATTAAAAAATTCCCCAGAGCGGAAAAGATCAAAGGAAATGGAACGTGGTTTTTAATACGAATAGTTCGAAGACTCTTTCTAGATGAGTTATGAGATTTTGTTTCTTTTTGCTCTCAACTAAAATACATTTTACAAACTACATAAATATTCACTCAACGGATAGTTGAGGTAATTTTGAAGCAATTTTTCCTCTCAATTTGAAACCTTAAATCATGTTTTGTCTAATTACGAGTGAGGATTAGAGCAGAACCATTTTGAGGCGGTGCCTGCTTCCGAACTGCATCAAAAGACATGGATGAGAGGTTGGTCAGTGCAGAGTTTTGCCTCGTTGCTAATGAATGGCTCACCGCTTCGCTTTGATGCATATTGAAAGCAGACACGGCTGCTTGTCGGAACCGGACACTCAAAATGGTCCTACTCTAACTTATGAGGAATAGCTAGTTTTCTATTTTGTTAAATGGATTTTTTTATATCTGTTTGTTAATATCTCTTGATCTCTGCATAGGCTATCTACGTGCCTGCTGACGATTTGACTGATCCTGCCCCTGCCACCACCTTCGCCCATTTGGACGCCACAACTGTGTTGTCCCGTGCCATCGCTGAATTAGGTATCTACCCTGCTGTAGATCCCCTCGATTCCACCTCTCGTATCATGGACCCCAACATTATTGGAGCCGAGCACTACAACATTGCTCGTGGAGTACAGAAAATCCTCCAGGTAAATCATCCCCTTGCTCCATTGATAGCTGAATGACCTGGTAGAAGCAGCTATTAAAAAAAAATATTAGTTGACTCCTGAAGCCTGGTTTCCAATGAGACGCACAGCTACTGAGTTGAGATACACGCGAACAAATGAGATTGTTCCCAATGCAATGCAAATGCTTCGCATCCGAACGCAAAGATTTGGCTGAGTTGAGAAACGTTCAACTCTTGCGTTGCTACGCAGACCGATTTTGCTGAGCGCTGCTTGTCAGGTGAACAGTTGAAGCCCCGAATCAACAAATGCAACAAGTGGAGAAGAAGAACTATTGAATTCAGTGGAATTTGCCTCTGTGATTTGTGAATCTTGCTGGTGTAATCAAAGATTTACTTGCGAGACAGCACGGAAATGATAATATGCAAAGTTCGTAGAAAATGAGCAGTCGTAGGTCAAAACTAACCTAACCTCACTAGCGCAGTCGAAAATTAATGTCAACAAATCGACTCCATCTTGAGAGTTTGATGCGTGCCCTTCGAATTTCTTGATGCTGATTAGCTGATGCTTGCATTTATTGGGTTTGACTTTATGCCCTCCGACTCAAAGCTTGCTGATGCTAGCTTGCAGTGCGCAAGGCTTTGAGTCTCATTGGAATCCAGGCTGTAAAGAGCCCTGGTAGGCTACATGCAATACTTGTCACAAAGATTGCATTTTTTAATTTAGATGCGGAAAGTTTTCCAACTGCTGCTAAAGTGTGATCTTTTTAAAAAAAAAAAAAAAAAAAAAAACCTTTTTCGAAAATCAAGAGTAATATTGTTTAATCTGTAACCATGCCACAAATTAACCAAAAATAAAATTTTATTTTTGCCAATAAGCGCAGATCACAAAATCAACCATTGAAGAACTTGGATCATGAGAAGGGTGATCCTGGGAAGCGGAGACGCAGTAAAAGTTGGTGTGAAAGGGAGCAAAACAGGCAGCTACCACCCGAGAAATTTTGCAACTGTTAAATCGCTAGGGTCGCATGGCACGATCCCTAAAGGGAACGCATGGTAACGCAAAATGTGAATGTCGCTGGGACTTGCGGGCGCGAAACAAACCGACTAGCAAAGATCGAGTGTGTGAATCAGGGGGTAAATGCCGTAAGTAAAACATCGTGAGGTTGCAGAAGGATGTTTCGGGGATGAACCGGTTACAGAAGATAGAAAATACGCGATTTCAAGTGATAGTGCTGTGATCTGAGGCGTGAGAAAGACGTAGATGGCCGGAAGGTGAGGAAGCATTAGCCGGCGACCATGATTCGGGTTGTGCTGAGGAGACAGGTGGAAGAAGGGGAGGGGGGAGGGGGAGGGAGCGTTGCTGATGCAAATGATGAGAGGTAGAGGTATTCTAACATGGATAATGATAAGAAATGAGTTGAGTCACCCACAATACTTAGCACTGCAGTGGACCTCCCAATACCTTGTGCACTGCAGGAAGACCTTTCCTATTCAGGGTGTTCCGCACTGTGGCGGTATCCCGGTGTGTCTTTCCGCATCCTTTTCCCTTCTTACATGTTCAGGCCTGTCGTTCGCTCTGAAATATGGGCATAAGAGCTACCTCCGAAAGCTAGGGCGACAGAACCTTATCTATCTATCTATCTATCTAATAAGCGCAGATCACAAAATGTAATTGAAGATTTAGCTTGACTGCAAAAAGTAATGGGCAGTTCAACCTCGGTAGAATTGTCACATTTCCTCAACTCCAATTTTTCACTACTAATTGCTTGTTCCAGAAAAGATTGGATTTGACTCTTCTATGGTTTTCATGAAAACATCAGCTCCTTACTGCTTCTAACCAATCAGGCTGCCCTATCTGAGGATGGAAGCTGATGTTTTCATTCAAACCTACAGTTGTCAAGTCCAATAATTCTTCGGACAACCTATAACGCATTGAAAAAAAGAATTCAACCATAGATTTTGAAAAGTTATTTTCACAGGTATTTTTAACTTATTTATCAGTCTAATCGTTTGCTGTGAAATATCAGCATATCGAACCACTGTGTTTTGGCAGCTGTACTTCACTACTACCGCTACCGCTATTACTACTGTTACTTCCTCCTTTTTCCTTTTGGCTTTAAATATGTAAACTATTAACTACTATCCAGGAGCCTTCGTCTTTTGAATTTAATGTTTGACTCCCTGACTTCCCTCTGCCCTCATTTGGTTATTGAACGCAATAATCACTGTTAATATTTTTTGTTTTTTCCTTTAGGACTACAAGTCACTCCAGGATATCATTGCTATCCTTGGTATGGATGAATTATCTGAAGAAGACAAATTGACTGTCGCCAGAGCCAGGAAAATCCAAAGATTCTTGTCTCAACCTTTCCAAGTTGCTGAAGTTTTCACCGGTCACCCTGGCAAACTTGTCCCTCTTGAAGAAACCGTCAAGGTAAGATGATACAAATTTCAATGTATGTTTCCTCCCCCTTTTTTTTAAGAGCTTAACCAGTGCTCACCAATGTGGATCAACACAACCTAACGACAAATGTTACATTTTTTATCCCATTTAAAATTTCTCGCTTCATTCCAGAGGAGTATTTTTTTCTCTCACTTGCTTGCGACTTGGTAGTGTTTACTTTGCAATAGAAAAGTGATGAAGATTTTAAATCAGATAGCTATTCTTGATCAAATTTCATCCACATTTTAAGTACAGCTGTTAGCACCTACTCGTACCTTTTAACTCAGAATTATTTTCTTCAAAACAGGCTACGCTCTTTATGGATACTCAGTTGCAGCTTGTAGGTTTAAAATGGGGGGGGGGGGGGGCTTGAAAAAATGTGATGACCTCTTTTTTGTTTCTCACTTTTTTTGAGCTCTTCTCCATTCAAAAGTGGGGGGGGGGGCTTCTGATGTTACGTCTCTTGTTTCTCCCCTTTTTTAGCCCTTTTCCACAATAGTAAAGGCTCGAGCCCCCAAAGCCCTCCCCTTGGACAGCTGCTGTGGACTGCTATGTCCCATCTGTCTCATCCAAAAAATTTTTGAGGGGAAAAGTGCATTTAAGGTCCTTAATGGGATCCTTAATGTTGCACACTTTTACCACAGGCGATTTTAGGGTCAATTCAGAGGTGAAAACCTTGAAAAGTAACGATAGTAGAACTAACGAAATCCACTCCTAAACTCCTAACAAAATGCTTATAAAAGCGCAACCATAATGGCGGTGTTGGGCACTCATATTAGGAGATTCCCATCTTAATTAAAATTTATGACAAAATTGTCACTTTTTATGCTAAGAAGGAAGATTCACGGAGTAACTAGCCACCAGGGGAGCATTAATAGCTGATTAATGGTACCGTGACACCTGGTGACTCCGCTGCTGAAGGAAAGTTGTCTCTTCTTGGCCACTTCTTTGTTCAGTGACAGTATTATTACAGATGGGAATCTTCCATCATTAGTGCCCAACGCCACCATTACGATAGCGCATTTAACAGCATTTTATCAGATTAAGAGAGAATTTCATAAGATTTTAGTGCTACCATCGTTTTTGAAGTTTTTACATCAAAATTGACCTGTATATCACCTGTATCAGAAGTGTGAAACAGCCTCTTCTTATTGTGACAGTCAATTCGTTGTGTAGAACTTCGGTCCTGCGCGAAATAAAATTTCACCTAGCGAAAGTTCCACTTAGGAAATTGTGGTCAGAGCGTGGGAGGTTTCATGGTGCTGAAAAAAAAATCCACTTTGCGAGATATTTCACTCAGAGGACGTTCCTCACAACAAACTTTCACTGTATCTGCATTCCTCTGATTTTACATTCATTGTTTTGTTTGTTTGTTTCTCCTAGGGATTCAACAAGATCTTGAAAGGAGAATACGATCACTTACCCGAAGTTGCGTTCTACATGGTTGGACCCATCGAAGAAGTTACAGCCAAGGCTGAAACCCTCGCTAAGAGCTCTTAAGTTAATTGTAATTTTAGATCTACCTAGAACTGCAAGCATTGTATTTACGAACATTTAATTCTTATAGAATAATAATATTGAATTTTTTTATATGCCTATTTGTAATTTATTTTTTCTCTTTTGTATCAAATTGAGATGAACTTCTTTCCAACAGAATAGCTTAAATCTCTACCGCACTACCTTTTAATTTCCTCAATCCATCCTTTGTAGAATTGTTCGCTCTGTTGGAGCAGAATTTTAAACAGACACTTAAGATTTTATCCACTTGTTGTAATTGTAAGTATTTTTGTTTTAACATTCTATAAGCCGTAAATTTAAAATACTGAATAAATGTTAATTTTTATTCCCTGTTATCTTTTTATTCTGTCTGATGATATTGGCGTTTCACCTTTAAAAAAAAAAATGTTTGTTGTAAAAAATTATCTTTCCAGCTGTATTTTTAAACCTGTCTGAGTAATTCATGGTATGATATTGGTTGATTCTTGAGAAATTCCATCTTAAATGTTAATCTCTTGATGCGTTGTTATAAATATTTCTTTTCTTTTTTTGTAAAGTCAAGTTAGGAGGTTCTCTACTGATAAACGACTGCTGTTTTCCTTCCTGTACGTTGTTGAAGTCCATGCAATAAAATCGGTTGCATTTGTTATCAGTAAATTATTGCCGTTTCCTTTTATTTTCTTCTTAGCGGGGTTTCTTCTTTTCTGTTTTGTATTCATAAAGCAAGGTTTCTGATTTGATGAGTCAAAGGCTCTCTTTTTGTGTCATTAGAGGAAGGGGTGCAGGATCAGCAATTTTTCGGGAGTATTCGTGGCTCAGATTTGTTCTCACACGCGGGAGATTTTTGAGGGTGAACTTTTTCAAGGCGTCTACTGTCAAGAAAAACCTGGAAAATGAAGGAATACAGTTGAGAAACCTGGAAATTGCAATTTCCTCTTACAAGTTGCGTATTTTCAAGGCCCCTCTGTGTTTCTGGTATTCTCAGCTATCATTCTTGAGCGCTGTTTTCCGATGCCTTGTGCCCTTGTAACATGTATGCCCTGTCTAAAATAATTTTGAATGCAATTTTTGACAGGTTTGGGATTCACCTGTTTCTCAAAAATCCGGGAAATAGTCTTGCTAAAAAATGGAAGAAATGTAAGGGAATTTGAAAATTAGAAGTCAATGAATGTTAGAGAATTTCAAAATTAAACTATGTTAGACACTTTTCATCCAAGATTTAAATGGTTGAAATGATTTGAATGGAAACTGGGAGCCTCTGCCATGCATTTTCAGGAAATTCATCATAGTTTACACAAGTTACACTTTAAAGAAAAGGACTGGTTTACCTTCTTAAAATGAGGCCCTCTCATTGAGTAAAAGGCGTGTTGGGGGAGTTGCAAGGGTTTGAAATTTTGTTTTTTATAAAAGAAATGATAGTACTTGATGAGCTGAGAACAACGGTGCCTTTGGTTTTTTCCTAAGTGCCCCGGTTTCGGAGATACACACTTGTAAAGTTGAAAAAAAATAGTGTGCATAGTGTCGTCACTATGCGGAATTCCCTTTCAAAACAACGTATTTTGAGCCAAAATCTCATCTTAGGTACAGTGGGACTAGAAAAGTCAAATCAATCTGATAAATCAGAAATCAAAGGCATCTTTGTCCTCAGCTCATCAAGTACATACTTTCATTGTCTTTGTTAAAAACAATATTTCAGACCCTTGCAACTGCCCCATTGGAACAATGGGTCTGTTGCAAACTTTTGCTACAACAATTAAAAGTGTATAATCTGATGTAAAATCACCTGAAAAGTCCATTGGTGGCATCAGAAAGTCATGAAATGCAATGATAAACTCACAGGAGGCGTTTAATGAAATCCAAGGATGGCGGAGAAATATCGAGCAATCTGTATATGCATGCACCTTGAACATCCAAGGATGGCCAACTTGGACAACCTCACTGGAGGTAGAGGTTATGTGTTTATTTACGTTGTGATCGATATTGTGAGGTTGGCTATCCTTGGATGTTCGTGGTGCATGCATACAAATTGCTCGATATTTCTCCGCCATCTTGGATTTCATTAAACGCCTCTTGTGAGTTTATTAATGCGTTTTATGACTTTCTGATGCCACCCATGGACTTTTCACGCGATTTTACATGACTTTGAATACTTTGTAGCGCTATAACAAAAGTTTGCAACAGACCCATTCTGATTAAATTATTTCACATCTCCACATCATTGTACAAGTCCTTAAAGCTTGCGTGTTTCAAATGGGGGTGGATTCCTGAAAAATTCACTCACCGCTTGAAAAACATTAAAGCTTAAAATACTCAGGGGCATCATTTTACCACTTTCGAGCAAAACTTCTCAGAAAAATAAAGAAGAAAAGCTTGTGTTTCCATCAAAACTTTCACACGGCATGGAACTCACTGATAATTTGTGAATTTTTCCAACTTTATTTCTCAAAGAGCATGAAATGGAATTGAGTCAAACTAAATCAGAGAGCTTTTGGTTTTCAATAAGGAGCACTTTAAAATCACAGTTACAATGAATCAGGCAGGTTGTGTCTTGATTGAAAAGGAAAAAAAAAATGAGCTGTCTCCACCTCTGGAATGAGCTCTACTATTTCCACCCCTAGGAAATTCTAGTAGGTCAAGTAATTCTTTTTCTCCCCTTGCGGAAATAAGGAGTAACAATTATTTAAAGTGAAAGCAGACACATTTTTAAAAAAAAAAAAATTTATTGACTGTAGACTGAATTAGTGACACAATTTTGAAATAATGTTTGGAAGTGAGATCACAAAATGGAAATTTATACGGTGTGAAGAAGTCACGGTTGAAAAATAAAGTTTACTGAAAGAAAATTCTTTAAAATGATCAAATCATCCACTCAGAAATTTATCTAATTATATTGAATAGAAGCGAGTTTCCAACTTTTTAGGAGCACAATAGTTTTTTGTGTCCTTAATTGCTCACTGTAAACCACTCTGGTTCACAATAGCTTTTTTTATCTATAAAAGACCCTAAATGGGCGGGATTGGACGGTTCCAAAGTTGGTAGCACTGTTGTGAAAATTGTTACCAGACTTGGTTTATTTGAACAATCTATAAAAATCACTGTGGACCTGCCTGACAACAAAGATTCATTTTTTAAATGAAATCACTTACGTCATAGATAAGATCCGATGAAACCTTGAGTTGATCTAATACAAATGAAATAAGAATTAAAAAAAAAATCTTATGACAGATATGACACACATTTGACATTGTGCAAGAACATGTTCCTTTCTCATTTACGTGATGTTAGACAAAAACAGCCGACAAAGTATCTTCATACATTTTCCATTTTAAAGTTTGCCAGCAAAAATAGAAACTAGAGGCATAGTTAATTACAAAGTTATAAAATAGTCGGAAACAGTGAAGTTAAAAATTAATCTAAAATTTATCGACTAATTGGAGAATGTGCTCTTGTTCTTGATACTTCCAGTCGGTGTCTCCAGCATCGCCTAAATTGCCAGCATATTCTGAAATTGAAAAAAATCAAATATAATTAGTCGATGAAGATTTTAATTTTTACGGAGTGTAATTGAAGAGTTCTTTTGAATGACCACATACAACAAGAATTAGTTTAGAGACGGGAGAGTTAAAATAGAAGGTTTTAGTGATGACATCATTCGGTGCTGAGCATTCCAAACAAAGACAGTCTGTCTTTCTTGCTCTCATGTAACCCCCATGTACCGCTATCTCACTCTCATTTCAAAAATCCTTAGAGGGACATCTTTTGTGACATTTTTTGGCAAAAATGAATTTCTGGAGGCATTTAAATGCAATTTTAATAATAATATGTTGTAAAGCAAGGCCCTGTACACGAATTTCGAAACTAGAAAGAGATGGGTGTACATGCAGAGCCATAAGTCCAGCGTCGACGATTCGACGCAACCCGCACTACACATAGCCCGAACCTCGCTCGGTCTTGGGAGAACAAAAGAAAAGAAAGATAAGAGAGCATTCACTGTACACGTAATGCGGGCTGTGTCAAATCGTCGACGCAGGACTTATGGCTCTGCTTGTACATGGGGGTTACGGGAGAGTGAATGAGATAGTTTGGAACACTAAACAAGTTTTATCACGACCGATTACGGCCCATGAGTGCTCTGTTGTGATTGATGGCTAACCATTGACTTTGCACTAAAACCGTCGATTGAAAATTTGTTTGCTTGTACCTCCGATTCTTTTTGTCCGATTTTTAAAAACTAAGTATCAATTAAAAGTATACTCTCTTCTATGATCATGCAAAATCTGGAAAGTATTTGTATAGATTCATGGAGAACTGCACAGTAGAATAAATAACTTCATCGAGTCATACATGGCTTTTAGGGAGAAAGAGTTTTTCAAAGTTTTTTTGCTTATTAATAAAAGTAAAAATTACAGGGAACTAAAGGTCATGATTAGTGGTCGATGATGAGCAGTTATCGTATGAAGGAAGAGTTGAAGCGCTTTTGTGTGAGTATGCAATTTGGAAAGATACAAGTTGATCAGTTATCTCACATTGCGATAGATATTCAGTGCGCATACAAGACAGATAAAGATTCTCCTAGGTAGACCACAGGTTGGGAAACGTTGCCCTATTACATTGAAAATAAGCAAATGAAGAAGCAACAAATTAAAACGTCAGAAATTCAAAAATATAATCTGAAACGTACCTCGCATGACATGTCGGATAGTTTTCAGAGATCCACCACGAAGATTGAGGATCTGCATGACTCGTTGTTTGATTGATGATGCACCACTTGCGCAAGTTTCGAGAATGATGTAGTCGATTAACTGCAGAGTGAATAGACCTTCATCCAGCCTTCGTAAATAAATTTCATCATCAGTGAGAGAATCTTGTCCTAAAAGCTGTTGGGAGAAAAAAAACTCAATTTAAAAGAAATATCCATTACAATACAGTGATATTCTAAAAATATTCAATATTATTTTTGTATTAGGGAATTAACATAATTAAGGCTATCTGCCAAAAAAGGACCCATAAAACAACAGATGGGTTCTCTCAGAAAATTCAGCGTTGCGATTTAATAGAGACTTTTAAGAGCTTTTTATTTGTTTTTGCGGCCTTTTTTCTAGAAAAATCCTCAATTGAGAAATGTGTAAGTTCTTTAATTGATTTGTTTATTTATTTACTTATTTATTTATTTATTTATTTATTTATTCATTTATTTATTTATTTATTTATTTACTAACCCTTACTGCTCGAATTAATTTGCACGCTTACTTCGCTCTGCTCACATTCAAATCGGGGAAACTGGGTTTAAAACCAGCATTGTAGTGTGCATTTCGCACCATGCGGCCAAAAATGCAAGCTAGGCATGCATTAAACTCCAATTTATTTGATTAGGCGCTTTTCATAATTGACAAAAATTGCTAAATGGCAACGCTGAAGAGGTTGGGTCGAGATACAAGTCGATTGTTTCAGGTTCCGATCGTCTTGAGTCTGTACCTCCTTTTGTCACCGGGGCAAGGATCTTCCTTTGTCTTCCATGTGTTTCTCTCAAGTGCCTCGTAAAATTAAATTTTCTTCAATTTGACGAAAGTAATTTTTTTTTTCAAGCAGATTTGTTCTCAGCGTGAAATTCTGATGAGATTTCCACCCAAAAGCATGCAAAGAGTGTGATCTCGAGCCTACATACAGAGGATAAAGTGATTTATCAATTTCACACTATCCTCCGTATGTAGGGTTGAAATCAAACTCTCCGCATGCTTTTGGGTGGCAATCTTTACAGAATTTCATGCTGAGAACAAAACTGCATAAAAGAAAATTACTTTCCTCAAATTGAAGAAAATTCAATTTTACGAGGCACTTGAGAGAAACAGGTGGAAGACAAAGAAGATCTCTTACCCCGTTGACAAAAGGAGGCACGGACTCAGGATGATCGGAATCCGAGACAGTCAACTCGTATCTCAACCCAACCACTTCAGCGTTGCTATTTAGCGATTTTCGTCATTTATGAAAAGCGCCTAATCCAATGGAATGGAGTATAGTAGTTCAACATACTGCCACTAAGGTGCAAAAGCACTGTAAACATTTGCCAAATATTACATGGTACCTGAGAGAAAGATACCGGAGTATGAACAGAATTTGTCGAGCACAGCTCGACACAAGAGCGCAACCCACAGAACAATTTTGTCGAGTAGCACTCAACACACAAGCGATAACTGGTAAGGGTTAAAACAGCCTCTACCAAGGATGTCAGGGCACACAAGAATTTACACAAAAAGCAACACAAGCAGTTACCTTCATTTGCTGCTCGATTTGTGCGTCTGCTTCTTCAACTTTGTCCAAATATTTGAAATGCAACTCGAGTAGTCTGTCTACTTTTTCGTGATCGTTTTCTGTGAATTTGCTCAACAGCCTCTGTCGCTGAGACGACTTGCAATTCTTCAACATACTAGCTATGATTGACGCCACATGTTCTAAACAGAAATTCAAGGAAATTAATGAGTTTACTTTGGTCAAATCATTGATGTTCATTGTTCACAGAGGTGAATTTGGGAGACCGGGGGGGGGGGGGGGGGAGCGTGCAGTAGGAATGTAAAATTTGCTCTTTTTTTTTTTTTTTTTTTTTTTTTTTTCAAATTTTCCTCAAAAATTTAAAAAATGATGGCCCTTTTTTGTTTGTAACGGTACATTTTCAAAAACCAAAACACAAGAAGGGTGTTTTACCATTTTCCGAAGAAGTAGGGCCAAAACAATGAAACCTAATTAGAAACCAAAGGCATCCTTGTTCCCAACTCACGGAATACATTAATTTATTAACTAAAAAACACCAAAACTCAGACCTGGGCCTGCCTGACGTCCAGTTTTGTGCAACGAAGTTCGATGTCCAAAAAACATTGAAATTTTATCCATGCATCAAAACAAATGTTGACAAATCAAAAATGAGAAACTACTGAAAACCATGATCCTTTTTAATGCTTTTGTGATGGTTTAAGAGGAAAAGATGACTTATAGGTCTATTTTCTGTTAAAACATCGATATACGATGAGTTTTGATGCGCATCGATTGACATCAACATTAGCATCAAATCCATTTGATAGAAGGAAAACATCAAAACATCGATCAATGCATGAAACAAGGCATAGGTCTACTCAGACCCTTGCAACTGCTCTATTTTTTATCTACGTTTTATAGTTGCTTTTAATGCATTGAACGAGTTTTTGAAACTTGGCAGGAAAACTTAAAGTTACACAGCTTACATCTCAATTGCCGCAAGAGAGAGCTTACCTTCATGTTCTTCAACAGTTAACATGCGCTTCCTATTTTTTTTGGGAGTTTTCATAAACAATGGAAATATGGTCCGTAATCCTAAAATATCCACAAATTTATTACAGTTGTCGGTTCCATCAGGTCCTGACATGGCGTGATCCAAAACTTTGAGGGATCCATTGCGGCTAAGCTTCTTTTCTCTAAAAAAAAAATAAAGGTTTTCCGTTATAGATTTAACAAGAGGGAGAGGAGAGGAAAAAAAGTTATTTTTATTAAACTGTAATTACATTTAAGTCAAACCTTGGTGACAATAGAGAGGAAATCCAACCAATGTATTCTCAAACAAGGATGGGAAAATAAATCAAAGAAAATGTCTTGACTGTTGATGGAATGAAACCAACCCACACACATAATACAAGGCATGTGTTCTACGGAAGATTGCAAACAAGAAGTGAGCATCCGAAATCAGTGAATCAGTAGCCATCCAGTTTTTAACACGCTGTCACAAGACCTTAAAAAAACTTTCAAAAATGACGGTCCTGTTTCTTTTTCAAATAAACTAAAAGTTTGTCTTCCTTCTTTCTTGTATAATTAGATTTATTTTGACGTGTACCATAGCTTTAGGTATTAGGCTCCAAATGTATAAATAAAGATTATCAAAAAAGATTATAAAGATTATGATTTGTTAATAAAGATTGTTAATTATCAAATGAATAAACGAGTAAAAGTGGATAAACTGACAAATTACAATCGGTTCAATTTTGGAGTGACCTTGGCCGGGTGGTTACTTTAGACCCGTTTTTTTTCCCATCCGCTGCAGCGGCTGGCATCCAGCAAACCATTTCTCTCAATTCCGCTGGATTCCATTCGCTGCCAGCAGCTGGAAGCTGTCCCAGCGGTCTCCTGATGCCGCTGGGCGTCCGCTGGATAGGCCTTTTTTGTTTACATCTGTGTTTACAAATGGGAGAACCAGGCGAATCTAACCTCTTCAAGCAAAATCCAGCGAATTGACAGAAACGGTTCGCTGGACCGATGGATCAGTGGAGTCCCAGCTAAATTCTCGCTGGATCAGTGCAGTAGATGGGGAAAAAAATGCATCTTTTGCATTAGGGTACGTCAAAAACAAGGGTTTTTTGATATCGCCATCGGCTTGGTGCGGAAAATGTTCTACTCATCACTAGAAACAAAGCCCTCTTCACCGTTTACAAAAAAATTTTTGTTTCGGCCTCTTTTTTGCCTCAAAAATCGTCAAAAATGGTCAAAAATTGTCAAAAATTGAAAAAATTGACGAAAAATTTCGGAAACTAAGCAACCTGCACTACGTGAAAATCGGTTGAAATTTTTCACCAATGTAGCCAAAAAATTCAATTTAGGATTTATATTCAACCATAGAACAATAATATTTAACTAGATTTTCCTCCCTAACACTCTACAGCATTTTTGTGAAACACTAAAAAAGCACAGTATGAGCAATTTCTTAAAGTAGAAGTAGAAGTAGAAAGTCCAGCCGCCCCAGCTGCTAGCCATAGCTCGTTATGCTTATGTTTCAAAGCGAATGACTGGACTGTTTTTTTTTTTTTTTTTTTTTTTTTTTTTTTTTTTTTGAAGGGTAGGTTATGGGAAACAGAACTCCGACAAACGAGATGCTCTGTGTTGGATAGGAGAGTGTGGGCAAGGGTGGCAGAACTCCGACAAACGAGATGCTCTGCGGTATGGGGGGAAAAGAAGGGGAGGCAGGAAACAGAACTCCGACAAACGAGATGCTCTGCGTTGAGTGGTTTGTGGTGAAAAGGGATAGAAAGTTAGAAGACAGAACTCAGACACTAATATTCTCTTTTGACTGTAGGGTTTGAGAGAAGAGAAGTAGGGTAAGGGATGGTAAATCTGTACCTGTAATACTGGAGAGAAAAACAAAACATAAAAACCATAAAAAACATAAAAACAAAAACGTTCTTGTTGAATCTGAAAAAGCAAAGAACCTCCCCAATAGTGCCATTAGTCTTAAGTGGCTTCAGCTGCCTGCAGGGTAAAGGGGACAATATTTCTCTTCAGAGCACTCTCCTGTAAAATATACGGCTACTTGTCACTGATAAATTAATAATTAGTTTATAACTACCAAGTAGCGGGAGCTGACTGTAGGGTATGTCAGCAGAGGAGTAGGAAGTTAGGTGCCAGAGCTCAGCTGGACTAGATATGCCGAACACTTGTTTGGATCTTTGCTGACCCACTTCTTTATTGACATGCTGATTAACACACTGATTTCCTGACCTTTACCATATAATCCAAGTGTCTACCACATACACAACTTAAATGCTAATCTACCATCTATCTTCTTCATCCTCATCTTCATTGCTTACTACACTACCATCAGAGTCTTCAGACTTAATTTCTGGATCGGTGTCAGACAGCTCTGGATTCTCACGGATGCTTTGTAGTATGGCCCTTGGGATCTTGTGTTGCTGCATCAGCTCCTTCCATAGTTCTGATGAATGGTCAGACCATCTGATGGCTTTCTGAAGCATGTCAGACCACGTTGGGCATGGGCGTCCATGTTTCCGAGGTCCACCCACAAATGACTCAGCAAGTTT
Organism: Trialeurodes vaporariorum; assembly: GCA_011764245.1. NCBI lineage: Eukaryota > Metazoa > Arthropoda > Insecta > Hemiptera > Aleyrodidae > Trialeurodes > Trialeurodes vaporariorum. The sequence goes on from VMOF01000035.1 coordinate 50,245,077, forward strand.
CAAGAGGTGTCCCTCAGGTCTCCGAGTTACATGGCTCCAGTATTGAATTCTTGAGATTGCGATTTGCCGAGTGATGGTGAGGTTTCTGACTAAAGAAGATACTCTAAGGTCCGTTGGCTTTGTAGAGCTTTCTTTAAAAAGCAGTTTTAGAGCATTCCTTTCAAAGTGCCTCAAGGATATTCTGTTTTGTCGGGTCACTGCTGCTACTTTCAGGCCATACACAACTGTTGGTGTGATGATACTGGTATACAGTATTGAGATTAAGTCCCATGGTAGTCGGTTCTCCTGTAGGAAGGGTAGTAGACTATACAAAGCTTTATATCCTGCTTTAACTCGGTTTCTAATTGTTTGCGGTCGTTCTAAACTACTTGTTATGGTAGATCCCAGATACAGAAAGTGGTCTACTTTAGGTAGTTTGAAGTCTCCGAAATGCAAGTGGGTTTCTTCCTGTACGTCTTCAGGTCTCTCCTTCTGTCCTTCCGGGTCTCTTATTAGTACACAGCTTTTACTCCAATTTACGTTTAGTCCAACTTCTGCTAGTAATTCGCACAAAACAGTTAGAAGTTCCGCTATTTGTTCTTCCGTTTCAAACAGTATAATTATGTCATCTGCAAAAGCAAGTAGCAAGTATGCAAGGGAACTTCATGTCTTCTATTTGTTCTAACGTAAAGAATGGTAGCCTTTCTGATGCTGCTTTGATGACAAAATGGAGTACCAATATGAAAAGCATCCCAGAGATTGGACATCCTTGCTTAACTCCTCTGTTAACCTGGAAATATTTTGTATACTTACCTCTCCACCTGACACAAACGTCTCCAGGTAAACAAGCTTTAGTTATTCGCTCAATTAAACTTGCTGGTACACCATAGGATTTCAGCATTTTAAGAATTGCAGAATGGTCTACGGTGTCAAAGGCTTTCTGTAGATCCAAAGATAATACCATGACTTTCCTTCCAGAATTCCATAGGGAGTCTAGGATTCGGCGTAGTGTGAACAGGTGGTTATCTGTTGATCTTCCATGTAGGTACGCAGCTTGATAGGCTTGAATTTCACTGATATGTTTTCTCAGTTGGTCGAGAAGGTAGCTACTATATATTTTGTAGCCAACGCTACTCAGTGTTATTAACCTATAATCACCTGGTTCTTTTGCAGCCGTATTTTTGGTATGGGTACTCTTACTGCTTTAAACCATTCGTCCGGTGGCTCATTCTTTTCCCATATCGCTGAGAAACATTTTGCCAGACTCCTGTAGAATTCATTGAGGCATTGTTTCAGCAGGTCCACAGTAACTTGGTCAGGTCCAGGAGCAGATCCACTTTTAATTTTTCCAACAATTATTTGTAATTGTGCGGCGCTTGGTCCAGGGATTGACTCGTTCTCGATGTTTGTGGTATCTGTTGTGGTACCTGCTATCCATTCTGCATGTCTCTAGAACATTATAGAATACGGTGGGCTCATTTATGTGGCTAAGCAAATAATCCTGAATCATAAGCCGCAATCTCGGAATGTTTAGGTTGCCTTGCCTACCCCCATTCAATTCCCACTGGTGTAGCAAGGCTCTAAAGAGGCAGCTTCCATCCCCTGGTATTACAGCTACTTCAACCGCTCCTGCCTGAACAATGACAATTTCCTTTTCCATTCTACAATACAAGGAGTTTAAATTCTGGACTTCTTAATATATTTTCTTGATTAAGAATCTGGACATTAATACATTAACTTCTATAACAGAGGAGACAAGAATTAGTTTGACAATTTACACATATTGGACATGAAACAATAAAATATGCCAATCTCGTGGTGGTGTGCAACCCTCAGTGATGAGAGCCACCACGAAGAAAGGCATCAGATTCGCACTATAGTAGTTCAGTTGAGGGACTGTCCGAAATCACGTTACAATGACAAACCACAGGAGTGTGGGAGTGAAGGAGGATGAATCTTGTAGGTCGTGCTGGCAAGGTTATGGGGAACCTTGTTCGGCTGAGGCAGGGGAGGAGAGTCAGGAACCATATGCCATCTTATTACTATAGCAGTTCGAGGTGAGTCAGGAACCACGTGCCATCTTATTACTATAGCAGTTCGAGGAGAGTTAGGAACCACGTGCCATCTTATGACTATAGCAGTTCGAGGAGAGTTAGGAACCACGTGCCATCTTATTACTATAGCAGTTCGAGGAGAGTTAGGAACCACGTGCCATCTTATTACTATAGCAGTTCGAGGAGAGTCAGGAACCACGTGCCATCTTATTACTATAGCAGTTCGAGGAGAGTTAGGAACCACGTGCCATCTTATTACTATAGCAGTTCGAGGAGAGTCAGGAACCACGTGCCATCTTATTACTATAGCAGTTCAGTTGAGGGACTGTCCGAAATCATGTTACAATGACAACCACGGGAGTGTGGGAGTGGAGGTAGATGAATCTTGTAGGTCTTGCTGGCCAGGTTATGAGGAACCTTGTTCGGCTGAGGCAGGAGAGGAGAGTCAAGAACCACGTGCCATATTGCTGCAACTTTTCGGAAAATCCCCGTAACGGCGGTCACCAGCGTCATGACCCACAAAGCTTCAACAATTCACTATTACTTAGAAGGGATATTATTATACTATACACAGCGTAATAAGGGTTGATGTTAACGCTTATGTAGCCAAAGGAGGGTCTTCGGGAGGTGTGCAAGGGTTTTTCAATTTCTAAGCTTAAATTTAAATGCGTTAAGTGCGTATTTCTCTTAGCGTTTAGAATCGTAGTGCTCCCATTTCCAGGTTTGATCAGCAAATTCCCTTTCCAATGCATGTATGGCGTTGTCCGGTTATTTCGGTTAAGTTTGAAGGTAAGCAAGCAGGCAAGTTCCTGTAGGGATGTGCCAGGTTGTAGAGAAGACTTTATTTCCGTAGGATGGTTATCTTTAGTCCCATTAGTTGCAATTGTGCAATAAGTTACTGTCTATCTTGCTTATGATGAAGTGTTGTGTATCATTAGAAGTACATCCTTCAGAAGGTCTACCATGACAATCGCTTGTTGTTCGTTTTGAAACGGGTTAAGCTCCTGTGCGGGTAATACTTAGCCGTATTGCTGTGCTGCATACTGTGGCTTGTCGTCGGGATGGCCTTCCTTTGATATTTTCCCTTGTGATCCCCATCTTACATTGATTAACCCTTGCATCACCATGGAGAACCAAGGGGGCAAGGGGAGAGGGAACAAAATTCTCATTTGTTTCAGCTTCCTGTGTCACAAACACTCTCAGAGCCTGGCCAGGTAATTTACTGTAGAGGGGGTAAGGCTGAAATAGCCGGTGGTCAACTATGTAGGGCTGTTCTATCTGAAGGATGAACAGTGGCTGTACAGGGGGGATGTGTTGAACATGAAACATTGAACAAGGTGAGATCCTGGCCAGTCACTTTTTTCGTGAAGGTACTACTATAGACTTGGGAAGGCAGAGGCTCAAGTGCACCTTTTGTAAGGGCCTATTTTCCGCGTGCACTTCCCCACTTGACCACCACAGTATGAGCAATTTCTTAAAATTTAAAAAAAGTTCTTTATCAATTGCAATAGGCAAAGGGAAACAGTCACTTATTCACAACTCAAAAATCCCCGGCCTTAAAGGAAGAGGGACAGCTGAACGCGGCCCAGCCCTCTTTAGCATAGTTCTCATATTGTCGCTGTTGGCTGGGTCTCTGCAGATGCCATTTTCCGGTTTTTCTTGAATTAATACCCCATTTCTCAAAGTTGCTTCAAAATTGAACAGAATATAGTTTATAAATAGATAGCTAGATACAAAAATAAAGAGTTGGGAGGCATCAAATCACCTGAGCATTAAATTCATAAGCTGCAAACCTTCACCGCGAAGAAACCGCTCTCTGTTTTCAGCGTTCATCAAGCTTGAGCACAAACAGTTGAATAAATTTTCCATCATTTCTGTCTCTTCAGTTGAACCAGGGTCATGCCTCTTGTAAAACTGAAATTAGCAGAAAAGAATTAATGGTGAAGAAAAAAAGGAGATTCAGGTAAGCCTAGGCGTTCCAATCAACAACTATAATCGTTCGTCATATGATCCATAAAAAAATTTCAATTTTTGATCTTACTTTTGATTTCAAAATTCAAGAAAGTTAAAAAGATTTTGGTCAGTAAATGTTTCAAAGTTGTTGACAATTTGATCTATCAGAATACAGCCATTGCATCTAGAAAAAAGGTAAGTACGTCCGGTAAATTTTTGACACAGCTTCGTCTTGTACTTGGAGCTGTTTTGCATTAATTGACCTTTTCACCACTGATAAGTCATACACAAAATATGGGTTGAAGTTGAAGACAGGGCTTTGAACTGAACCAAACCATGAACCGAAAACAGTTCCAATCCGCCGCATCTGTAAACCGTGAACCCTTTTGTACAGAACGTCTTGAACTGGAACCCCAACCCAAACCAAACTAAACGGGCTGAACTAATTTTGAACTGTTTTGCCAATTTCTCAAAAGCGGTTCAAGCTACAACAACCAACAACTTTAAATAATACTGTTTTTATGAATTGAGACATCAATTGATATTGAAAACAGCTGAAGGAAGAAGTAATAGGAAATCGACGCTTGCCAAGATACAGGAGCCACAACAGAGCATCAATTTCTAACATTTATAAAATTCTATAGTTTGATACAATTTTTTAAATAAATGTGATTTTTTCATTTTATTGCTTTAATTTTCTTATCAAGTTGAACCAGTTCAAATTGAACCTGCTGTCCTGGTGAACCTGAACTGAACTGCGAACTGGTTTTATTTGCAAACTCCGAACCGAACCAAAAATTTTGCCGATTCAAAGCACAGGTAGAAGTTGAGCTCCTAAAGGGCCAGATTAATTAAGAAAAAAAAAATGGGGGCCTACCCGGTTTTATCTTACAAGGAGAGTGTCAGGTTTGTCCGGCGCCGATTTTGATGAAATTTGCGCCAAAATGTAGCTTATGTGATGCTGATACACGATTCATCGTCAAACCTCGCCCCCCGGCCCCGCAAATGCCCCCTAACATTTTTTGAAATTCGGGATTTTCGGGCAAAAATGGCATGCGCGCTCAAGTGCAGGATTTTCCGATCGCCTACCATCTGAGCTACGTAGCGCAGTCAACTTCGGCGCCACCCTTCCAATCGTGAGGTACATGGATCGAATCCCACGCTCGGTGATCTACTTTTTGCGAATGCCTTTATAATTTTCCTACCTTTTTATCGATATTTCATAAAGAAGCACATAAAAAAAAAATAAAAACCAACAAAAAACAATTCGAAGAAACAAAGGAAATGACATTTGAACAAATGATTAGTTAATCAAACAACCGCATAGTGAAGAGAGATATAACTCACCAAATATCTTGCAGACCAGGAAGACATTTTTACAGAACTACACAGGTTTTTGACGAGCTGAAGAAAAATTTTCAATAAACACAAACACAAACATTATCATTATTAAAAAGTAATGATAAACCGTATTTGATATACATTTTTCCTATTCACTCTCTTCTTTAAGTTTCATGTCACATTTACAATAATTTTGGTTTTTGTTTGTGTTTATTGAAAAATTTTCTTCGGCTCGTCAAAAACCCGTGTAGTTCTGTAAAAATGTCTTCTTCATCTGCAAGATATTTGGTGAGTTGTAGCTCTCTTCATTATGCAGTTGCTTGATTGACTAAACATTTGTTCACATGCCATCTCCTTTATTTCTTCAAATTGTTTTTGTTGGTTTTTATTTTGGTTTACGTGCTTCTTTATGAAATATCGTTAAAAAGGTAGGAAAATTATAAAGGCATTCGCAAAAAGTAGATTGTCGAGCGTGGGATTCGATCCATGTACCTCACGATCGGAAGGGTGGCGCCGTAGTTGACTGCGCTATTCAGCTCAGATGATAGGTGTTCGAAAAATCCTGCACTTAAGCGCGCGTTCCATTTTTGCCCGAAAATCCCGAATTTCAAAAATGTTAGGGGGCATTTGCGGGGCCGGAGGGGCGAGGTTTGACGATGAATCGTGTATTAGCATCACATAAGCTACATTTTGGCGTAAACTTCATCAAAATCGGCGCCGGACAAACCTGACACTCTCCTTGTTAGATGGATTCCATTTTAAAAAAAAGAAGTTTTTAAACTTACAGCCAGCTGTTGAAGAATGACATCGATTCCATCAAGTTCCCCAAAAAGCACTCGATTTTCCTTGCAATTTTGAAGTAATATTGATAAAATCTCACTTGCATACAATTTATTCTGATCAAAAGGTAATTTAACGCGTAATCTTCGTAGAAGCCATTGCATGAGTCCTTGCTTTCCAACATCTGCGACCATTTCCGGCCGAAATTCGGTTAGATTTTCAAAGATGGCTGCAACAGAGGAAGATTATATTAATCATAAATGCTTTACTCCAAAAGGAAACAGTGGGACAGTTGCAAGGGTCTAAATTTTAGAATTTTTTGTATGCAAATTGAAGAGAAAAATCTTGGAAACGACAAACACGAAACCTGTATGGTCACAAAGTAGGTATTGGGCAGTATTTTCATAATTTGTTCATACTGTAATGTATAAACCAAAGGTTACTTATACATACAGATATGGCATGAGCCCAAATTTTGTTGAGTTGACTCCGGCTGTGGTACACAACCAGGCATATAGAGGGGATCAAAAATATTTGAATTTTTGCTCGCAAAGATTACTTTTTCCATGTTTTTTTTTTTTACAAAACTGTTCCTTGTTCCATGTTGACTGTTCCATGTTTGTTCTAGTTCTGTAAACAAACACAGGAAAAGTAACCTTTTCGAGCCAGAGTTCTGTAATCTTTATGATCCTCTCTGTATGCCCAGTTGTTTCACGGCCGGTGTTTTATCCATTTTTCACGGGCGAGATAGCTAGTGCATAACTGTTTGTATAAATATTCTTTGGTATAAACTCAAGTGTGTAGATCAAACTAAAAAAAATAAAAATTGAGAAACATTAAACCATTCATTTGAGTGAAAATACAGCTTTATATAGACTTGAAGTTTCAGAGAAATGGCACAGATTACAAGAAACACTTTATCCGTTTCCACAATAAGCGCCTAAAGCAAAAGCAAAAGCTTTTTCCAAGGGAAACAAATTATTGTTTACAAGGACCTATGGTTTAAAAAAATTTGGTTCTTTCGTGGAATCTTGCAACATTTTACTTGAAACTTTAAAAAATTGAGAAGAGAAAAACCAAACAAACACATGAGGCTAAAGAATTCCAAAAATTACCTAAAGTATTATGAACACCGTCCGCTTCTTCTTTCACGGATTCATTTAATCGCTCCAAATTCTGAACCAACAAAGCACAGATCTGCTTAGCAAGGAGAGCCTCAATTAAACTGCTTGCACCATCTTCACTTTCATGCAAAATATCTACATCGGTCAATTCCTGGAACAAAAAAAAAGTAAAAATAAAAAAAACCAGTAGATAATTTTTGTACAACTGTGTTTGAATACATCATGTTTAAAAAAATATCAATGAAACCTCAAACGAGATAAGATATAATAATTCTTATATAATAAGATATAATAATTCTTACTTGGAAAGAGAATTAGAAAAAATTGATTCTACCGAATCCTTTGAATCTATGTTGCAATCTAATTGATTCATTTGAATCGAATCAATTTTTTCCCGAGAGAATCTGATCAAATTACTGAAGCATACTTTTGTCTTGAATCAGATTCTCTAAGATACAGAAGCCCAGCAACAAGGTGGCTCCACCAGACGTTAATGGTAAACCTGTTGATTATAAACAGAGTTATGAGATGATGACCACCGCTTGAAAGACTATAATTTTGACTGAAATATGCTCCTTTGTGATCGAAAAATACACAAATTTTGATAATTGAGATTACCTGTAATAAATCAACAACAGCGACAGCCACATCTGTATTTTCATGAGATAACAATTCTAGGATGGAAGGAACTGCCTGAAGCTGGACCATGAGAGGATATAAATCAGGGACTGTTGCAATGGCATGAAGTTCTTGTATAGCTTCGTGTAGCTCCATTTCAGATTCCAAAAATCTACAAAAAATACAGAGTCAAATTTTACGATTGGAGATGGAATGATTACAGCATTAAAAACATTGATGTAGGATTTAGAAGATTCAAGAAAAATAATATAAAATGAGTGGTTGTATCATGGATATAGTTTGGAAAATTTTGCTGTTATTTTTTGCTGATTTCTAGGATATTTTAGGCCGATTTCAATGATATTTTTCGATGCCCTCTTTGCAGTTTTCAAGGTGCACATCAACTTACTGTTTTTTCGCGGCAATTTTTGGATCTTCTTTTTATACGAAGGCGTGTATCAGAAGATTGTGCATTTCAGTTCTAAATATTTATCTGTCTGTTTATAAAAACACAGGCCGACCTCTTCTTAAAAAAAAAGGGCACATTTGACCTCAGAAATAGACACATTTTAAAATGACACAATTTTTACGTGCTACCGTGCCAGGTTTTGCAGAATCCTCAATTTCAAGGCTATTATTGCAAAATTCATAATTTTTTGCGCAATTTTGCTGTTACGTCGCGTTATTGCACAGATTTCCTGTAAAAATCCGAAAAAGCCCGATTTCGCGTTATTTCACTTTGATATATTTGAAACAAAGGGGTCATGACTGGTTCTCTTATAAGAACATTAAATGACCGTTAAAAAGTTTCGCAGAATTTGGCTGTTGCAAAATTTTCCAAACACTAAATTCATGGAGAATATTTATCTAGTACTTCAAATGATTCAAACGTAAGTTTGGAGGGATTGCCGGAAAAGCTTCCCTTTCCTCTGCCGCCTCTCTTCACTTCAGTGCAGTGGTAGGATATTTTACGATGGGTCAGTCGCATATTTTTGCAACAGCAGTGAGGATCATTGATTCTAATGTAAAATTTTGAAAAAATAACAATGCCTACATTAAAAACTTCCAAAATTCACTCATTGACTCAGGAAATCAATTCCATTTTAAACATCTCGCATTACACTATACACTATGATCACCAACTGTACATTTACTTAGACGCAAGGGTGCAAATTGTGCCCAGCTTTTTACATTTCATCATGACCAGTAACTGGCCTTCCACAAAAAAAAAAATCTGTTCCACAAAAATTTCACAATTTTTTTTTTATTTTTTGTTTTTTGTTTTGTTTTTTGCTTTTTTAAGATGCTCGCTCTATCTGTATAATAGCCTGAGCTGCTGAGCGCTTATAGATGGCACAAAATTTCAAAAAAGCCGAAAATACAACATTGACATCTTGTAATAAATCCATGTGTATCTCCATGTTTCCTGAGCATTCCACATTTTTCATGCCACCGCGTTGTCGTCAGACTGGGCACATTTTGCACACCTGCTTAGGCAGAGGCACTGCGTTTATTTAAACATTATCATAGCTTACAAATGTTGTATGTTTTGTTTAAATATTGACCATTGTTTTAAATTCACTTCAATTTTTATGTTTTTTATTTCTTTTTTGTTTTTATTAACTGAGCGACTTTATTGAAAAAAATTGCTGATAAAAATATCATGAATCTTTTGTAAATTAACAATGAGTACTTACTTTTCTGGTGCATCAGGGAACTTTATTCGCATTTCTTGATTTCTTAGAGCACGTTTTTCGAATTGCAGAACCATTCTTTTGATGGTTGAGTCATTCACAACATCCGCCTATAAAAAACCAAACAAAAAAAGCTTATACTCTTTTCTGCATTTCTGCAATTATTCTCAAGGTTTGAATAAAAAATGGAAATGTTTAAATAAAATGTTTAAAATAATTTGAAATAAATAATTTCACAGAAACAACAGAAAGTGATCCAACTCCATGTATTTTTTTGTTTTGTTTTATTTTTTCCCCCAAAATTGAGTGAATATCATAATGCAAAAGGTTTTACACCATTCTTTTCAAGCTTAAAATTTTGAAAGTAGGTTTGAAGAGATGAATTATGATGATTCCAGGGTCGATTAGTTCAAACCGAGGACAACACATCCTGCTGCTCAAAAAGTCAACAGTTTTTGGCTAAAATTCATGAGTTAGCAAAAAGTTCCAGTTTGAGGAACGTCTGCACCTGCAAGCGTACTTCAGAAAGAAACCCCAAAAATTTTGAGCTGAAACACTTAAAAATAAAGCCGGGATTTAGAAATACAAAAAAACCCAAAAGCCTCAATGAGTGCGAGTGAGGCAGACAGACACAGTATTACTCGCACTCTTTTGCTCTCACTACGCTTATGGCGAAATGAATTTCCTATATTACGGCATCTATTCTCAACCAATTTCACTCGTTTTTCGCTCAAAAAATAAAGTATCCATAAAAAATTACGCAGATGCCAACGTTCTTGAATTTCGCAGTTTTTCTTAGTTTTTAATTTAAAATGCCAGAAACGCAACTTTTCTGATGGTGGCTTGTGGCACTCCCCTTCGCATTGAAATCTGGAAAAGTTTCACCTGGAATAACCTTAAAATTGACAAATATGATCATGGTCTACAGCACTTGCCTCAGATGATTCATTCTCTTCAAGATGTTTCATAATCATTTCCTGCTTTTTTTCTTCGCGTATTCGGTCCTCCTCTTCTTTCTGAGCTTGCAACGCAAGCAATCGCTCTCTTTCCATTTTTTCCGCTTCTGCTCGTAGTCTTTCTCTTTTTCGTATTTTTCGCATCCTTTCATATTCTGTCTCATTGTCATCTGGAGTATTAAATTCATCTTCTGGTAAAGGTCTTTTAGGAGTGTTTGGAGGCTGAAAAGATAGAGGATAAAAGTTGATTACTTAAGATAAGACAAGTAGTGGCATAACCACACATGGACGGATACATTAACATTTCTTTCTCTCTCTTCGGCCTTTTGAGCATATAAATTAGAAAAGGATAGCATAGAGGGCCATCTTGTGACTTTAGCCCCTATCTCTATCCTCCTCTAACACATGTTTTCAAATGGGAGGAGAGAGAGAGAGACAGACAAATTCCTGTATCCACTCATGTAACCTCAGAACTAAAGCACTAGAGGGAAAACTCAAAACTCTCACAAGAACCAGTGTAAGCTTTCGGGAGAAACCTCACAGAAGATGTTTTAATTACATTCATATTCACGCGGAAATACTGAAGAACTTTATGCAAATGCTCTCTTGCATTCAGAAGCAGTGTACGTATTTGCAAGGACAAACGCTCTCAGACAGGGTATGCAATAATTTTAACCACCAGTCGAAACGCTGTTTCAGTGCTTTTACACTCCTATGAAGGACAGCAAACTGTCCAAACACTAGCCGCCATTTTATAACTGTCCGCGGCTCGCAGAATTTTACATAAAGTCCAACGGAAGACTGCGGATGACTGTGGATAAGAAAATAAACAAACATTTTGGCTTTTAGAGAATTTTCGGGCACGATTTGTCAAAAAAAAATTATTGATATTAATAACTATTACTTATTATGGGATTGGAAACGTCTAGCAAAATAATTTAACAACTCACATTCAAAATTTCAGTTCAAAACTCTCAAAATTAAAGTCAGGTTCTCCTAAACGTTGTGCGCAAACTTGTTATAACCGTTGTTGACACCCGTTGCTAACAGAGCTGCCTTGGGAGCTGCTTCCAAGTAATCAAATGGAGACAGTAACATAGAATCGTGTGGGGGAAAGCTAAGTCAACTTGATTGAAATTTCACAAACTCTACTTCATTAGATAAATAGTTGACAAAACCACTCATGCGCTGGTGGACGGATGAGTCGTTTAGTCGACTCAGCATCTGATGCAATTGAGATGGTAGTATTTTAATCGTGTCAACTTGGCATCCTCTCATAAGACGCCGTGTTGCTATCTTGAATCGGTTAGTTCACTTAACTCGATTAGCTCACTCAAATTGATTAGCTTCCTCAACTCGATCGCTTAAAATCAACTCCCTGGACCCTGACGACGAATAGAGCTTTAAATCTTTTGTCCACATACTTGGTTCAAGTACTGTAGGTTGCGACAGTCAATATCAAGCACCTCTTAATGGTGGTCACCGGTCAGGGTACCGGTGATTTCGCTTGCAGAGAAGGCAACAAAACTTGAAGACGCAAGAGCTATCAAAGGCAAAAACAACTAGGACATTCAGAGAGAGAGAGAAAAAAAAATAACACCATATCTTTAGGGTAGTTTAAATTATTCATCCATTGGATGGAAGTAATGCTAAAACAACTTATCGTTAAGAGGTACCTTGTAAGATAACAGTTCACCGATATCCATGTTTCGAGAGGTAACTGTTTATTAGCAATGCAGGAGTAGTTTTCTGGAAATAATCAAACTAAAATATTTTAGAGACTAATGGAAAATGATGGAAGAAGTCGGATAAATGCCTTCACACTGAGCACAAAAATTGATAATGGTAAATTGTAAATAATTTGGAGCATAAATGAGAGGTTATGTTTAGATTACGACAGCAGCGTTGCGAGATTTAAGAACCAATTCTTATTTCTTTTAAAATTTAATAAACCATCGTAAATCTCCTATTATACCAACAAAGACGAATTACAACTGCTAAAACATTGGCCAGAAAAGTAAAACCTCGAATTAAGAAACGAAGAAATTAAAACTGGTTTATCATGTCCAGCAAATGGTCGATAACTTGGCAACGGTGGAAATTGGAGGCAGCCAGCTTTTTTTGAGAAAGCTCGAAAGCTCCCCCACCGCCGATCTATCCCCACCACGAGAGCCCCCCCCCCCCCCCCCCAGTGACAGTAGAAATAATTAGGAATAGTTTACATTTCCAAGCTGACGATAATATTATATTATTCTATTACTATTCATCAAAACAAGTTCTACTGATGGTGCATTTTCTCTAAATAATTCTCATTTGTTTCAATATGTTCTAATATCATAGTTTGTTAATTTAGTTTTTTAATATAATTTTAATTCTGGTTTTTGTTGCTGATGACAGAGCTCTTCTGAGTAATTTACAATAGTAATGTTATGTTTTTAGCTAACTTGAAAAGGCTAGGTAAGAGGTCTCTTCCAATTAAACTTTTCTTTGTTTCAACTGTAAGCAATAAGTTTACTTTTTTACTACACAGCTGCAGCATTATCAAACCAGTTCGAAGTGGATTGTTGTTGGGTCTAATTTTTGGAAAAAAGAGCTTCTTTTTGGAGAGTAAACAGGAGCTCTATTAAATTGACCACTCAGCAGAATTTCGCATCTGTTTCTTGAATGCTTTATTCTCTTCATTCTATTTTAAGTTGTATGACAACGGGCAACAGCTCTTTGCTCTCTTGGTTTCCCTAAGGTTAAGTTACGCTATTTCTTTACGTCAAAATCTAACCTCAACTTTCTAGGCCAAGTAGTTTTTTTTTATCAATACTGATCTTCAATGAATTCTGATTTGCGATGTTTCAGAGATTGTATTTTGACTATGATCATTTGAAGCATGCTCTAATTTCAGTAGTTTTTGGTAGTGCAGAGGCTCAGCTGAAAGTTTACAAACTAAACAGGTTCTCTCTCTCTGTGTGGTCGCTTAAAAATACCATAGAATCAATTGAACGTGTCACAGACTGGCATTTTAATGTTTGATCTACCCCTTTCAGCCTTGACTGATTTGAAAGCAGTCAAGTTCACCTCTGATTTATCTAGGTGAATCGAGGAAACTTTCTTCACTTCTTCATGCATTAATATGCTTGTAAATCCACGTTAATTCCTTCATGACATAATTATTTATCATCTTCTCTAGCTCTCCGAGAAATATGGTGACTCCAAGGGTGGGAAAGAGTCTAGCTCTAAAGCTAAATGTGTCAACAACTCCAGTAGTACACTTTCAACCTGCGCAAGCTGCAAACCCTACCCTTTGAAATTAGAAAACTTGAAACACGTATTCAGATCCTGATGGACGCAGCTTAGAGCTTTATTGGTTGCAACAAATGTCTGGTTTTTTCTTGGTACAGAGAGGATGTATGCGAGGGACATTCATAGCAGGTCAGTAGGGTAGCGCTGTAATCTTTGAGGGCTTTGTGATCTGGTAAGCAAATGAGGGGCTCCATTAAACAGGGAAGCAACAGGCCGCCTTTGTGTGTAGCGCTTACATAGAACGAAGCTCAAAGATTACAGGGCCACTGGTCTGACCTGTTATTAACAGGCCTTTTGAAGTAGGTATGTACAAGAAAAGAAATCGCCTTATCTGTTCTGTCAAAAATTAATATTCCTATCTTATCGTAAGCTAGATTACTCAGGTAAATTTTATCTCCTCATCATTCTCCTTGCTAATCTTTTCTCTTTCTTTTTCTAGGTTGTAATAAAAGTTGTATGGTGTATGCTTGTGACAGTGAAGAATTGCTTGATACCATGTCCCAAGAACCAGTAATTCTAAATGTCTACGATATGGTAAGTGAATTTTTTTGGTCCGAATGAAGTCGAGTTGGGCTTGGGCAAATGGGGGTGGTAATCGATTTCACTATTACCAAGTAAGCGTAATCATTGTTTTTTCGGAGGGTGATTTTATGGTACAGGGCTAATTTTTTACAAATCACCCATCGTATTAGTTGCAGAAGAATTAGATCTAATCAAAATGATTCTAAAGTTCATTTTAGATCTGTAAGGACTATATTTAGTTACCATCCAAAGGTTTGACAATTACCAATCACTTGGCTTGTGAACTATCACTCTTACACTCATTCTGTGTACAATTAATCAAAATAAGATGTCAAATTTTTAGTCACATATGGGCAATTTCAAAAATAAAAACAGTTCCAACCATTCTCTATAGTTAACAATTTTTTTTTTTTCATTTCATTTGTTGGAATGTTTCTAAACAAGGTTTATACGCTTTCACTCACTTATTTTTGTACCTTTTTTTCAGTATTGGTTTAATCAGTACACTACTCCAGTTGGATTAGGAGTTTTCCACTCTGGTGTTGAAATTTATGGGCAGGGTGAGTAAACACTTTCGGAATTCTCAATTTTGATGCCAATGGATAGTTATTAAGTAGTGGATACATCCAAATAGTAATAATGTCCATTGTGCAAAAATGCTCAATACAATAAAGTCCAATGCAGGAATGTCCGAGCATCAATATGTCCAATAGTGAATAAAGTTTGTATGTATTGAAGACCAATTGGTAGAAACGTCTAAACTGTCATATCTACGTCACTAGGTCGATGCTTGCATAAAAATGCGATATTTCATTTTTTGGTACTTTCAGCCTTATTTTTGAAGTTTTTGACGAGAAATTTCCAAAGACGTTCTTCAGATGATTGCCTAGTAACTGACACTCCGTTTTCTTAAATATAGATTACTTTCGGCTTGTAATTTGACATTAATACAGTGACTGGATAACCCACAGTGCGGCCATTTGCCCTCCACCCCTCAAGAGCGCACCCACTTTAGCATGGGAAGTATGGGGAGTATGATTGTTCATGGGTTTCGGAATGAAGATCTCTCTACCCCCTGTCTGAAAAAAGTCATTAATGCTATGTGTAAACCATTTTTAGGGCGAGGGGTTGCGATACTTTTTGCGAGTAACTCAGGAAGACACTTCCTCCCTATGGCACCCGTGTTAAGTTGGGTGCGCAACCGCGGGGGGTCAGTTATGGGGAATCGTTGATTTCTCTCAATTTTGCAAACCAATATGTTTCAAATTTGACAGAAGACCTTCAATCGTGTCTAATTTACGTACGAGACCCCTAAAAAACTGTAAAAATACTTCCAAATGCTCAAATTCACTATCTTAGGAAGACGACCGAAATGGCCGCACTATGGTTTATCCAGTCACTATAGACATTAATGGAATGGTAGCGCTCTGGTGGGAGAAATCGGCACTAAACACTGAAGAATCACCCTAAATGGCAGCAATGGAGCTCACAGATTCATCTTGTCATTTCACTGTCAGTGTATCATAGGATTGCTATGTGAGGCACTTCTATAGCAAAATTGTGAATGGAGTATTATTTAGAAAGTTCAAACGCCGACTAGTTTAAAAAAAAAATAGGAAAATATATTGAACCTGTGTTTGGTTGGAACTAGCTGCAAACTAATTGATATGTCCACAGGAGGTTGACATTCTTGTAAACAACTCTATTTAATTGGTTGGACATATTTGACCCTGGACTTTATTTGTGATTGGACATCATTAATTTTGGACCTTGTAGTCAGGACATTTTTGTATTGAATATCAAAGTATAGGACACTTTGGTACATTATATATTTCTGTCTGGAGATTTCCACCTTTTACCCAATGGATGACTGGGTTTCCTTTTGAACTCAGCCAGGCATACATTTAAAGTTGCTCTCCCTTCTATCAGACCCGTAACTGAGGCATGTTGTCCTGGAGAGGCTTGTGTGTTTTCAGGGGGGGGGGGTGCTATTTTGGTAGTTTCGAAGATACTTCATGGAAAAAAAAAAATTTCCAGGGGGGCTCAATATTTTCAAAGAGGGCAAAAGCCCCCCTAGCCCCCCTGGTTACGGGCCTGCCTTCTATTCAAGTATTTTACAAGAAATTCAAAGCAAGATTATCGCCCAAAAAAAAAAAAAAGTTTTTCTTTCCTAAGTTCTAAGTAAGATGTCAATAAGCAATTTAACTAACCCTGCCAAAATAACGTAGTCCTATCTCAAGAGTAAAATAGCTTTGGCTAAAGTTTCAAGAAACAGTATCACCAGTGTCAGTAAAATGACTTAGGCATCATGTGAGGGATGTGAATCAATATGGATTGTGGGGTGGGGATAAATTGAAATACATTTTGACAAGCTGAGTCTTAGTCCTCCTATCATATTTTTCTATTTATGTGAAGGTAACATGCCTTGTAGTGTATAGCTGTATTTAATTATGTGTATGACACTTTGTTAGAAAAGCTCTAAAGGTATCCACTGGAAGGGCCAGTAAGTAATGATCAATTTTTTTGAAGCTTGAGTTTAGGGAGAATCTATTTGTATTTGGATGCATCATATTTGTTTCAGAGTATGCATATGGTGGTCATCCTTATCCTTTCACGGGAGTTTTTAACATCAACCCTCGAGATACAAATGAATTAGGAGAACAGTTTCGATTTAAGTAAGTATTACTCCAAAACACATCATCATGTAAAGTTATGGAGGTCGTTTCATGAAAGTTGGCCTTTGACAGATGGGATTGTTTACTGCGCAGAGACGAGTTTGCATTTTTGTGCATGTGTAAGAATGCAAACACATCTTTGCGCAGCGAGCCGCATGATCTGTCATCGCCCTTCTTTCGTGAAAGGAGCTCTACAATGGTTACCAGCCCTAATCCTGAATATGTTTGGGATCACCAAAAAAAAAAAAAAAAAAAAAAAAAAAAAATTGGATAAAATTGGGAAAAAAATGAAAATAAAATGAAATACGTGAAACAATAAAAAATTAAGAAAAGAAAGTAAATGTGTAATAAAATATTTATTACATTTATGTGTTAGGGCTTGAAAGAAACTCATTCAGCTCTTCAGAGCACCATTCTTGTGGAAAGTCTCAACAATTTCTTCGGAGTTGTCTAACTCGGCTTCATTCAATGGTTATTATGTTTGAGTATGTTAAGTTATTGAAGAAACAACCAATAGACTGATTTAGTGAGTCGATATATCGTGCGATTATATGCGATATACTCGTCTGGACCTATCGAAGTTCCGACTGGTTCGATATACATGGGTTTTCCCATAAGGAATCGGAATGCGATTTTCAAGCGGAAATTTCGGCCTTTTTGAGACATTTTTTACACGTCGGAGGTTGCGATAATGGAATCTATGTATCCTCAAGTGCCAGGAACCAGCATAAAATAGGGCGATAGCGCAAAATTTTAACTAGTTATGCCGCATATATCGAACCAAGTCGTGAAAGTGAGGTTATGTCACCCCATTGTTTACATCCTTCCTTCCAACCTCTATGAACTGCAAAACTTCCATAAATTTCGACATTTAGCTGTTATTTCTTTAGAACTTTTGTAGGAATAATATACTAGAGTATTGTAGTTCACCTGCTTTGAAATTTTGAGCTCCAATATGCTTGATATTACTCAACAAGTTAGTGTTTCCTCATCACCGCAACGGTACAGAATCTAAGTAGGTACTTAATTGTCGTTTGCCTAGCCTAAAATTTTATCGCTGGGTTACTAACACATCTAAATTACAACAATATGTTCTTACCTTCTATCTGTAATTCAAATCTAGACAAGTTAAAGGGGGAACACTCAAATAAAGCTAGAGGAAGGCTACAGTCAGGAACGTGTGGGAGGACGGTTGATTGATGACGGGACTGAATCACCCTGCCGAAAGGTTCTTTACAGTCGACAATGTTTTTAGAAGTATGTTATTGAAGGGTAAGAGGTAAATGAAGGATACAAGCATCAAAGAAACGAACGAAACACCGGCAGGTTGAAGAATATGACTGAAAAATTCAAACGAAGACTCGGGTAGAGTTACGGAACATGCCTTTTTCTAAAATCTGTGGTAATGTCAGGCATTACAGGACTCAAAATGTTAGTGCAAGTGTGCTACTATACTCTGACACATAATTCCTCCAAAAGTTTCGAAGAAATAACAGCTAAATGTCGAAATTTATGGAAGTTTTGCAGTTCATAGAGGTTGGAAGGAAGGATGTAAACAATGGGGTGCCATAACCTCACTTTCACGACTTGGTTCGATATATGCGGCATAACTAGTTTAAATTTTGCGCTATCACCCTATTTTATGCTGGTTCCTGGCACTTGAGGATACGTAGATTCCATTATCGCAACCTCCGACGTGTAAAAAATGTCTCAAAAAGGCCGAAATTTCCGCTTGAAAATCGCATTCCGATTCCTTATGGGAAAACCCATGTATATCGAACCAGTCGGAACTTCGATAGGTCCAGCCGATTCACTAAATCAGTCTATTGAGGCTTGACATTTTTTACCATCCCAGTACAGTCCAAAGAAGACATACTGTTGATAGGTAGCCGGAAGGAGCAACCAGCTGATCAATGAGGAGTTAAATGCCCGGAAGTGAACAAAAATAAAAATCACCGCAACCGTTGCAACTATCCGTGCCAGTTGCGGGTAGTCCTTCCTTGCGCAACGTATTTGGCATATGGCTAGGCCCAATGTGCTCTTGCCCATCCTTTTACCGCGCTCTCCCTGAAACAGGTCTATCGTTCGCGGTGAAACATCCTGAAACATTCTGTCTATCATTGATATTAAACATGCTTTGTCTTATGGTAAACTTTTATCCTACAGGGAAAGTGTTGTGGTTGGCCATACAGATTTCACAGAAGCAGATGTCAAAAGAATAATCTATGAGTTAGGCAAAGAGTACCGCGGAGACCGTTATCATGTCATGAATAAGAATTGCAACAATTTCACCTCAGATTTAACTCAAGTAAGTATAATTCTTTATATTTTAAACTGTGGTTCTTTAGGTCTGCCATAAGATGAGAGAGTAAAATTAAATACAGGAGGAGGGGAAGAAAAGAAGAAATTATGAAGTTGGTAAAGGAAATAAGGAAAGAGGAAGAAATTTTGACTTAATACGAGCTCTATTCTTTCATAAATTGAATAGTTTTTGCAATTTAAATTTTGTGAATTTTCAGCCATATTTTGCTTTGTCATCAAAAGCAGTTTGATTGCCATCAACGTTGACGGACTTTGAAGCTCGTCAACCGTTTCGCCATCGCCGATGTCGGATCATTCGTGGCAGTCATCATCGTAAAGTTACTCAATTTGTAGCTCTTTTTTGTGATTGGATAAAGGAATATCGTCCAGTGATGACCATCAGTCATTGCTGCCACACAACAAACTTTCACTGTTTCAGAGATGAAAAAACAATCAAGGGGGCTGATTCCGCAGTTGGATTTTGACTAGTTTTTTAAGTAGACTGGATCTTCAATGCTCCTTTTTCATAGATTATTCTGAAACTAACCATGCAAGGAAACCAATAGCAGTCAGTTTCTTTCTGCGTAAATCTGACCAGTTGGTCTCAGAGAATGTATAAAATAGAAATTGAACCTCTCTTTTTCAACTGTCATGAATATTTTGCAGATTTTGTGTGGACAGGACATTCCTTCCTGGGTGAATCGCTTAGCATACTTCAGCACATGGGTCCCTTTTTTGCAGAGATGTCTGCCCGGAGAATGGCTCACACCTTGCGTTTTACAGAATTCCATTTCACAACAGCGAACTCAGTCTAGTAACAATTCCTCACCGTCAAACTCGTTTTCCTAACATTTTGCTTTCTCGTCTCTCTTTAATAGATAAGTTCAGAAAGCCACCTGTCACGCTGCACAGTTTTTGTTTTTATCGGTGTGTTATTTTTTAAATTTTCTTTGAATTTTGTTGACTGATATTTTTTCTTTTTTTTTTTCAACAATGATCTTTCTCTGGTACAAACCTTTTCTCATCAGAGACATATTTTTTGTGTCTTTTCAGAGATGTGATTCTGTATCACCCACTCTGTGTCTTGATCACATCTATGAATCTACGCCTAAAATGCACAAATTCATTATTTTCAAAGTTTGTAATGGTCAGTCTTTTTGTTTAATTTGAGGGGTATATTTGCCAAATAATTGGAAATTTTTTTTCTGATGAAATGCGCTGAGATTTTGTTTAATGCCGGTCAAAATAATCCCTCAATCCGTTACACTATGGAGATTTATTAAACTGACACACTTTATGTTTCAAGATTTGACTTTTCATTTTAATGAAGTTCAAAACGTAACATTGAGCAGAACACCGCCAGATTACCAATGCTTAAAAAGCCATTTGATCTGTTTAGCCCTCACCGTTACGTTTTGCATCTCATGAAAGTGAAGCATCAAATCTCGAAACGCTGGAGGCAACGGCTCCACTATCAAATTTTCTGCCGATGTTTCAACAAACACTTTCAAATGTAGATAATTCAATTTTTTTTTTTTAAATGAAACTCATCTATTTGTATATTTTAGCCGTAAATTGATGGATATGAACAGGGCTTTATTTATGGGGAGCAAAGTGGACACTTATCCAGGGTGTCAAATTTTTAGAAACAACAAATTTAAGAGGAAATAAAAAGTTTGAAACTCGTAAAATTCATTTTCAAAACTCATGTTCAGTTTAAAGACGAATCTTTTGTTTTGAAGCTCTTCTCTTTTTTGATGTAGACAACACTGTAAAATTTGCCTCCTTGAAATGCGCTAGTTTCTTTGTAAAAGTTGACCCAATTTTTATTTGTGTAATACGTAGTAAAAAAAAAAAAATCCGATTTTTTCTGATATTTTTTAGTGGTAGGAACAAAGAGATATTGTGGTTTGAGAAGTTAAAAGTTTGATAAGGTTTAAATTGGAACCTGTGTGAAGCTATCATGTGACAATTGTGACCAGTGTCTCTTGGTCTCTTTATGTCACAATGACTCAGTTGCAAACTTGTGCTATAGCGTTCACAATGACTCTGTTGCAAACTTGTGCTATAGCGTTCACAATGACTCTGTTGCAAACTTGTGCTGTAGCGTTAGGGGCGGTCGACCTCCTTGTAAAATTAAGAGAAAATTTCATTGAAAGCATCAAAAAGTCTCAAAATCCACTCATGAGCCCTCTGAAGGTGTTTCAAGAGAAATCTAAGATGGTGGTCTAATGAGTGGGTCACAATGGGCGAGTCCCATGTAATGGCAGCTTTCTCTGTGATAAATAACTTTTCTCAACATAGAAAGTTGCGATCAGATGGGTTTCCCCCATTACGACCCGCTCATTTGACCGCAACTTGGAATATTGTTAAATGCATTTATATTGAGTTAGTTAATCAATTTAAAACTTTCTGATGGTCCCAATGTACTTTTCCGGTGATTTTTCTACTAATAAGACCCTTAGTAAAGCTCTAACCAAAGTTTTCAACGGACCCATTGCTCGCTATTTTAAAGATTAATCAACTAAAAAAGCACTTTTCATGGGAGCTGTGCATCTAAGATGGTCATTGTTAAATAAAAAGGGGCTCAGGCTTCTAGTGACAAATCTGACTGGTGAAATCTAATGAAATTGGTGTAACTAACAGTCCAAAAAAAACCAAGTTTTTGAATTTTGCTCTGTTTAGTTTGTTCAAAACAGATTTTTATTTGTCTCACTGAGGAGTCGCCTATCTTCTTTCCGAACTTATTGATATCGCTCAAAAATTTGAATTTTTTTTTTTATCAGAAAGCTATCATTTATCAAAAGATGAATGATCTGTGCATTCTTATTTCCAAGAGAAGCAATCGTGTTGGTGAAAACTTTCCAACACGATCTCATAGCGAAACATGTCTGCAGAATTTCTAAGCTCATGATAAACTGCGCTGTCCTTTAATGGACCAACAGAAATTCAAGGAATGATTTTCCATTGGTCAAATTCAGAATGGTGTGAACCCGCCTGTGTATTTGAGCAGTCTCTACTCCTCATTATACCATTCAACATTTATTTTTAATTATTGGTAATTATAATGTATTAGTTATTACATTTTCATGTGATTTTATTGTTAGAATATGCTCAGATATAGTACATTGTTTTCAATTAACCGAAACTGAATGGGAAGAAAATACTGTGACAGTTGACATTTTAGCATGCTTTAATTGTTAATTTTTCTAATGAACTTCTGTTTATTTGTTGTTATCACAGTTTTACCATTGAAATTTCTAATCTCTTCTACTTACTTCCAATCCTGTTAAACTTTGAAAATTTTATTACTAATTCATTTATTCATATTCTTCTAGTTATATTTTCCCCTCTATCGTTAGTACAATATCTTTAATCTTTTTGTCTTTTATCTTCTTGTCGATCTTACAAATTACGAACGAATGAGGAAATAGCATGATGTAAAACGAAAATAACGCATGAAAATTTTGGCAACCATGTTAATTCCTCGGACAAACTAGTCCAGCATGTTGATCATCTATGTTCCTAATCTCAAAATTATGTCCGAGTTTTAAAAACTTGACGAGTCCGATTGAATTGTTTGTTCACTATAAATTACATTCGACCAATTCATGAGTAAAAGAAAGATGGAAGCAAAGGAACATTGCAAAAGCTTGTATAAGCAGTAGAAGTGGAGCTCAACTGATAATCTTTTGGGAATTTTCAATTTTCATTCCTTCAAATCAATTCATAACGAGTCTGAGACTTAGAAGTTGTGTTCTTAAAGCGCTTTAAAAAAAGCCCGCTCTTTTTGTTAATGCCATCATGCATTAGAGAAATAATGTCGGGAAAACTCCAAAGATTGACGGTTGAGCTCCGCTTCCACTTCTGAAACGAGCTCTAACCATGTCGCAGATAGAAAGTGCAGCAGCAACTGCTCTATAAGGTACTATGACTTTCAAAAGAAAGTTTCCTTGTAGAGATTTTCATTCTTCCATTCCTCGACCAATTTTAAACATTTTTGCAGTTTTCAGGTGTTTCAAAGTCTAACACCATTGCCACTTGATAGTAAAAAATCTAAGACTCTTTAAAAAATAATCGACAGCATAATCAAGAACGGTTTTGATGAGAGAACTTTCTTTTGAAGGTCATTGTACTGTTGGCAAATTAAGTACACAACGTCAGTCGATTCCTTAGATTTCGGCTAAGGTATAGGCCACATGCAATACTTCAATTCATTGTAATAAGTATTTCAGGTTGCCTACCTTAACCAAAATGTATAGAGTCACCTGACATTGTTTAATTTGTTGTCTGCACTAGTGGTGCGTTTTTTTATTCTCCGGAATCCGCACCGGTGCAATAACCCAGAGCTTTTGGAGCTGCACCGAAGCTGTCTGGTGGAGCACCTGAAGCTCTAGAAGCTCCAGCTCCAGTGCATCGGTCTTCAACTCCGATACACTGGAGCTTGCACCGGAGCAGCACTAGGTGCATTGCACCGCTACTAAAACAACACTTCAGTGCAAACCGGTGCTGGGGCACCGGAATAAAAAAACATTACCTGCTCCGGAGAATAAAAAAATGCATCATACGTAGTAATTTCAAGAATGAACTGTCTCATGTTTTCTATTGTGCTTGCTCTTGAGATAGTGTTAATCTTGAGCGCAATTACTTCAGTTCTTGAATTTTGAGTTAATTTGTACAATATTGGTGTAGTTCTGTTCTGGCTAATCGAATTACAGTAGGCTTCTATTGGTTTCATTTCGGTTACATCTAGTAAAAAATTGTGAGATATAGTGTTGCTGATTCCATTTTTGAGAGCAGTTTTATTGAAACAAAGTTTTTGGACTTTCATCATTCCTTTCCAGAATATTTCAGAGGGTTAGGAGAAAATGTCTAAAAATAAAATCTCCTCTTTTCAAAAGTCCAGAAAGGAATTAAGTCCATTTTTTGAAAGAAATGTCCAAATAAAAAAACTGTCCAATAAGCTTTAAAAGTCCAAACAAAATACAACCAACAAAAAAGAGGTCCGTGAATTAGAATCACAAGAGGCCAATATTAATGATGAAGCACTTATCTGCATGAAGGACTGGAGCAAAAACTCACTTGAGAGGGTCACAGTTATGAAAGGAATGAATTGTGTTGGAATAAGTCCTCGTGTAAAGAGAAGATTAAAGTCTAGTGTGATAAAAACTCATCTCGGTCAGTTTTCACTTTTCATGTAGGTTTATACAGGTACAGTTGGGGAATCAAATAATGACTCCTTAGATTTTAGATTAGGTAGGCAACCTGCAATGCTTAACACAATGAATTGAAGCATTGCAAGTGGCCTACCTCGCCAAAATTTAAGGAGTCGACTGACATTATTAAAAATTCGCCGGCTGTACTTGCAGTCAATGGTGCAGAGCTGCCGTTTTGCGTATAATTAGTGACATTTTTCCATTCACCGATGATTCCACCGGTTGAGAAAAGATTACACAGTTCAGTGTAGTGTAAGACTGTACTGTATGAAAATACTCTGATCTGTAATCTGTTCTCAATCGGTGCAATCGCTGTTAAATTATTAAAATATCCGCAAGTTTTTTAAAGTAATTGATGACTCCTCCGGTTGAGAAAAGATTACAGATGAGTGTATTTCCATGCATTACAGTCATACACTGAATAGAGCTGTGTATAATCTTTTCTCAACCGGTAGAATCATCGGTGAATTAAAAATGTCATTAATTATATGCAAAACAGCAGCTCTGCAATGGTGGTATAGGTTCTCTGAAGATGTTTTTGATGAACCTTGTTTAAGGTTTTAGGTCGTTTTTTGTTTGGACATTCAAAGCCTATCTTTTTTTTTCTCTCCCCCCCCCCCCCCCCCCCTCAAAATTGGACGTAATTAATGTTTGAACATTTTTAGCTTGGACATTTATTTCTGGAAAATTCCTCCTATTCTCTATTTTAGGTGTAGAAATTGTCATGCACAGACAACTCTGTTATATTCTCTCTGTGTTTGATCGTAAATCTTTGAAAATTTTAATTGAACTTAGCAAAGTTATCTTCTTATTGCCAAATTTTTCACTCTCGCTCAGGCTTAAATTAAGATACTGATAAGATTCATCCCAAAATCAACTTTCGGTTTTAAATTGCTTTTAAATCAATCATACCCAATTGCATTTTGATTAGTGTATATTTTTGGTCTAGAATACAACTGTTTAAATGACAACTTTTCCTCATTATATTCTCAGCAGATCTCAGTATTATTTCCATTTGTTGTAGGTAGTCACTATTGACAATTAATCGGTGAAATTGATCTTAAGCAAGCACTTGTAGAAATCAACTCCATTGAATAACATTGCGAGTAAGACTTTAATGTTTAATGAAAGTTCGACATTTTTGTGATAGTAGCTTTTGTCATTATGAAGAGTCATATTTTCTGAAAATTGATTTTAAAGATTCTTATACCTGTTCAAGTCGGCAACATTTTTTAATTCCTCTTTTTTTTTTTGATATCCTGACAGGTAGAATATTGCAAATTCCAAATTTTATTTGGAGGAAGCAGGCTTAATTGTTGTTGAGAACCACTCATGAAAGTTGTTTCTCGTAGAAATTGTGAAAGAAAAGAAAAAAATCGTTTAAAGTGCATTTTGTTCTTTGATTTGAGGAGTACTTTTGCAAACCTCGCCTTATCCACTTTTGGTGAAAACTGAGTTAGCGCCAGAAATGGATTTTAGTAGTTGTAGTAGTAGTAGTAAAGTCCGGCCGCCCAAACCTTGCGTTCGTTATGCTTGTATTTCAAAGCAAACGACATTTAAAAAAAAAAACAAAAAAAATAAAAATTGGTCATCAAAACTCGCTTATTCCTTCATAAATAGATTATTGAGAATAGGGTACGAGTATTGAGTTTTGAGTATTGGAAGAGTTTTTATCGTTTTTCTCAAAATCACGGAAAGCGGATGAGGTGAGTTTTGCAAAAGTACGCCTCATTTGTTAAAAAGCACAGAAACATAGATCCTTCTTTGTGAAACACCCGTATAATAAGCTGCTGCTAGAGCAGTAGACTTTTGCTGGATATATCTATCAAAATTAACAGAAGGGGAGGGGGGCTGCAACAAATTGCCGCAAAGTGACCTCAGATATCACACGATTCACATGATTGTTTAGATTGCACGGAAGAACATTTACTGTTGGTCGAGAGTTTACAGAGAAGGCCTCAAAGCTTGATTATAAGGTCTCCTCAGTCCTCTAATGTATCTATACAAGGTTTTGTGAAAATTGAATACTTCTGAAATCATATTGCGGCTCCTTGCACTTGTGGTTAACTTTTCGTACCTCATGAGCAGTTCTGCGGGCTGATTCCCTACTTCTGGACGAGACGAGACTACGGCAATAAATTAATCCCATTGGTTGAAACAGCGTCACGTGACAGATTTGAAATCGTTTAAATCTTTCAAATGCCTCCAAGTTGTGCTGGAATGACTTCAACTCTGTCTCGTGACACCCTTCCAACTATTTGAGCTTAATCAATTCCTGCTATCTCGTCTTGTCCGAAAGAGCAGAATCAGCCCGCTGATTCTGTCTGTGTATGATTCTTTATCCACTATGTATTTTCAACAATAATTTGCTATACGGTGAAGCACTCTTTTTGAGTACCAAGACAAAAATTTAAATTAGGAAGAGGAGAACCTACTTCATTTCACCCACACCACTCCATAGATTTTGTGTCTCAAGACCCAACAGAAAAAAGAGATTGCTTAGCAAACAATTACTTTCCTTTTTCCTCTCACTTGCAATATTTTGTTTTATTTTTACTAAACCTTCAATATTTGTCCTTTTAGACTTGTCTAACCCACTAATATGATCCAATCTCAAGTTAAAATCTTTGGTAGACCAAAAACCCAAGGTCTTTTCTCTATATGTGGAATCCAGAAAGATGTTAAAAATTTCGTACCGCAATTTTGTACAGCAAAAGATACTTGCTGCATTAGAGCTGGCCCAGCCCTTCTTGAATAAGAGATGCAAGGTGCCACTGAGAGACATTTTTGAGCTTGAATCCTCTTCAAGTCAGAGTTCATCAGTGTTAGATTTATCCCATTTAAAGCCTTTTTAATTCAACAAACTGATGAGCTCTGAAAAAGTGTCTCTGAATTCCACCCTTTTAATGGGGAATGATCACAGAGGATCAGATCGTTATTGTTATTGTAATCGAATCGTTACCGTAATTGGATTGAGTACATTATATCTTTATGGGTGGCTTCTGATCGAATCGTTTCGAGCCCCTCATATCGATGGAAAGGGACAAAAGGAGCCATTGAGCGGAGGCCAGTCGTAATCTCAGTTGGCTGAAGTAAGAAGAGGTGAGGAGGGGGTTACTCGCGAGTTCGAGTTGCGCAGTAGCAAGCCCATTTGATTTAATGCATTCGATAGGATTACGATAACGATCCGATCCTCCGTAATCACCCCCCTGGTTTAAGTCCATGGGCTCACTGCTTTAAAAATTAAGAAAGCTCCTGCTTTTGGTATTTTTGATGTTTAAAAATGTGATTCTTGTTTCTGGTTTCTTTCCTAATAACCATGACCAATGAAGTAAAAGTCTCTCTAACCAGGGGTGCAAGATGTTTCCAAACGTTGAGTGTTTCTTGCAATCTTGAATTTTTCTTCAAAGGAGTTTCGAAAAAAAATTTCACAAAAATTTGAAACCTGTAGACCCTTTTTCTTCCTTCGCTAGATTTGGCGTTTTTTTGCACCCCTGTCTCCATAGCCATAGCCAGGATATTGTCTTTCTCTTAATCCATTTGAACGCATGCACTAGAAAAGGATGGATACTGGTGCTGTCGCATGACTTCAGCCCCTGTTTCAGCCACTGTTTCTGTCTTTTTCTAACACTTGTGTTCAAAGTGTCAAAGAAAGAGAAAGACAAACTCCTGGCTACAGCTACGCCTGTCTCTATTTTTGTGTTCTTGATATTAATGGTACGCAAAATTGTGTTCTTGATGTAATAATGGTGCGTAAAATATACTATGTGTCAGGATGTATGTACCTACATAGTATCGATTTATCGTAACTGTATTATTTCAACGTATTCTTTATACTCCTCAATGAATTTTCGTTATTTCTAATTAGGTATTTTGAACGGTGTTCTTTTTGTTAATTTATAGGTAGTGTAAAAAATATAAAAATATGAGAGTTCAAGCATGACTGATGTTTAAGTTTATTTTACAGGTATTTTGCAAGTTGATTTTATTTTAATACTTTATAGTAACTAAATTGTATGATTCAAGTATGCTTGTCAAATTACCTATTATTGGAAAAAAAGAAAAGAAATTATTATATTCATCTGTAAGAGTTGTTTAATTACAGATTTTTGAAATTATGAAAAATAAAGAAGATATTTAAAAACAAATACAAAAAAATGCTTAGTGATGATTTTTACTACTGTACCATTTATCTTAAATCAAGAGTTAGATCAATGAATTCTGATGAATCTTCAGCGTTTAGGGCCGATTTCTGCCGCCAGAGTGCTACCGTTTGATTGATGTCAAATTACAGGCCAAAAGTAATTTATATTTAAGAAATCGGAGAAGCTAAAAAGTGAATTTTTAGAATGAAGGGATGTTTTCAGTTTCCCATTTTTATTATTGCTTGTTTTAACATGAAAGCTGTCATTTAAGCAGCGAAAGCTTGCTACGGCCCCGTTTAAGCCCACTCTTCCAAAGAAAATCAAAGGCAGGGGAATGATCTTAAATCATTGTATTGCAGATTTGTAGCTCAGCTTGCAGGTGAACTTTTCCGATCCTATTATGGCCAAGCAAATGTGATGGAAACTGGCCAATCATATTTGAGGTTCTTACAGAGCGTGAAGGGCTTTAATCATAATCAAAGCTTTTGAGAATGACATCTCCTTTAATGTTGCTGTAGGCTAATTATTTAATACATGGAACACGATACAGCAAGATGATACAAATTACTGTTGGTTGAGTGTGGTCTGCTAAGCATTCTGATTTAAAAAAAAAAAGAAGGCTTTTATCCAAATTCTTGCGTTCCGTTTTTATTTACTTTTCAGAGCTGCACTACTTTTTTGGTTTCTGTATCATTTTTTGTGGAGTAGCCGTTTTGATCAGTTTTCAAAGCAGAATTTGCGCGGTAAAAAAATTGATAGGGCGAGGAACTGAAAATTCCTACAGAATTGATGGATTTGAAGTTAAATCTCAGTGAACCACAAGTAACCCCAATCGGTCAACAGACTCGTTTGAGTTATTGGTGTGTTCCATTCCATTTCGCTGGAACACTCACACCGCCCTGGCTAAATGCAGTGTAAAAAAAGTGGTGATCAATTGTGTTCCATTAAAAAAATTAGCCTAATGGTTCCGATCATTGACCGGATGACAATCAACAATATGAAGATTGGCAACTTCCTAGCAAAGACCTCATTCGAGATTTGTAATCCACTTAATAGGACTATGATTTATTTCCGATAAATCTAATTAGAGGTGATTAGTGACCAATCCTTTCCCATCTCAAAGAAATAAAATTGAAAGAAAACTCAAAAATATTACTTTTTTTTAACAGAGCCCCATTTTCCTAGAATATTGTCATCTTTATGTTTTTTACTAGTGCTTTTGATCACATTTTTCCGACTAACTTTTTTGGTCAGAGCAGGCTGTTTACACCTTTCTAGAACTTCGTCTCTGTTCTTGATCTCTTGTATCCTTCTCTTCCGCATGATCTTCAAATCTTTATAGTTATGGAATTTTTTTTTTGCTGCTTTCGCTCCCAACTCAACAAGAATTGCTTCATTGGTCTTTTTCTTCTTTCTCTGAGTAAAACCAGTGGTGGCAAATTTCATAACATCCAACCTTAATTTTTTCATATTTGTGGCATCACTGTCTATTTCTGATGATTCTTCTCGCTGCTTATTTGGGTCACGTTTCTCCTTGACTGGTTTCTTGTAAGATTCATGAACAACTTCTTGATGATGTACATTCCGTTTGAGAAGAGCTGCTTTCGTCTGAACGAACATGGTAACAACAATCTGAAATGGAATAAAAAAGAATGAAGGAGCATAGAATAAAAAAAACAAAGGTGACACGTTCTGATAAAACCAAACTTATCTTCAAAGACCAAAACTTTCAGGGGAGCAAAAATAGAAAGTTTCAGTTCATAATTTAGCCGAATGAACAGCTCATGGGGTAGGTAGAGCTCGTTCCACGAAAGAGGGCCGATGACAGTTCATGCGGCTCGCTGCACAAAGACGTGTTTGCGTTCTTGCACATGCGCAAAAAAGGCAAACTCGTCTCTGCGCAGTAAACAAACCCATCCATCATCGGTCAACTTTTATGAAACGAGCTCGAGTCCCCGAATGAATTCATTAGTCTAGATTATGCTATAGATTTCAACTCGGGTATGAATTCAACCCAAATCAAGGTAAAAACACTGTGTATTTCAACTTGAGTCGGGAGGGATTCTCCTTTCTTCTTCGCAGTGCATGTTTACATTTGAGACAAATATGGTGCGGTAAGGACAGATACTGCTGCATAAGGCATACATGTTTAACCTCGCTCATTTTTTTTACATCAATACTTCTTCAACCCGAATTCGGAACTTCGCAGTGTTTCAGTGCAAATCTCAATCTGAGTTCCCAGACTCGACTCAGGTTCGAACCGGAGTCGAGCAAAGACTGGATCATTTAAGCACACATCTCAACTCCCAATGGTCTGGCTCGATCGCTTACAATCATCTTCCTGGACTTTCCTAACAAATTAGCCACTTGGTCAGAGCCATCTTTCTTCAAAAGCACCTTGTTTTGCCCTATCAACATGGTCAACAGAATTGATGGATTATTTTTTAGCAAGACTTACCAACAATTTACACAACTAACACAGCTAAAAACAGAAAAGATTTATGTTTTCCTATTACAAAATAATTCAAATCAATTTCAATAATATTCCAGTTTCATTTCGATAACCTGAAAAACGAGCATGTTTGGCTCCTGAGATGACGTCATTTATGATGTAAGTAAACAAAAGTAAATCTCTGCGTGCACTACATACACAGCTACATAGACGGCGCGGCGTTCCATAATCCATACCCATATAATATTTTATGATCGTTGATGTCTTGATGACCACGGCACGTACAGCAATTTAGTTAGCATTATTAGCCCTTGAAGCGGCAGTCCAGTATCTCCTCAGCCATCCTCAGCTCTCATTCGGATTTCCACGATGCAGATAATTAGATAAAGTGTCAGTGTCATTGTGTAACATGCGCCATTAACCTTGATTTGAGGCAATGAGATCAGGAGAGCTATTTGAATCAGTTCATCCTTTACTGTTTCTCTCATTACTTTATCATAGTAATTCAAGCAAGTGTATCTGATGCTTGTTAGTGACACCGCTCTCTCGATATATCTGCTATTTTTCTCCCAATTTTTTCAGAATGAGTAATCCTCTGAAGGCAGTTTGGTCCTTTCTGACTTACTGGTACTTCCGATACACACTTGTTACGGAATTGTACATGGTGGAACCGTGGGAAAGAAAAACTTGCAGTATCCTTTTTGCATGACAATTTTTAGCTTTTGGCCTTCTTATCTCTGTAGGTACATAAGAATGTTTTTAGAACTTTACTGCTCCACTGATATGCTCATTTTTTTTTGTGTGAAAAATTATGGAACATAATAGAATACTTTGGTCATTGGTGGTTACTCTCCGTTAGTCTGAAGTAACGACAATCGGAGGACCCATTCAGAGCGGTAGGTGCGTTCCGTTCTGATTTGATAGAATGCTCATATTGTGCTGGCTAAGTGTAGTAAAAAAGTGTACGGTTCCATTATGTTCCACAGCGTTCTGTCTTAAAAATCAGCCTACAGTTGGCACACGATACCAAGCTCCTCTTAGCTCGTTATGAGTTTCACTGGGCTCAACTATTTCCTGCTGTTTTCATTTGAAAATTTCCTCCTCATCTATCTCCGACTATCCCAAGTTTATGAATTTTAAGATTTCTGAACTAAAACCCTGTAGAATTTTTGTTTGTTCGTTCACCAAGAGAAAGTATAACTATTTACAGATGCAGTGTGGGGTTTGATGCATCCCTAACGGGCCAGGTTCCTTGTCCCCTCACACAGGGAAAGACATTCTGTAGCCAATCATGGAGAATACTTATACCAACAAAAGCATTTCAAGTGCTCCGTCTTAAAGTCTCCGGCCCAAAAGTGAGATGGGTTTTTGAAGTAGAGTGCATGCTATTCACATACCATAATCCAGGGAGTCTTTTTGCCCATGTGAAAAGAATTCCAACCCTGCGACAGTTTGTAGTTCGGGGTGACTTAGTTTTAAGTATTTTGTTTGTTTTCTTTTGTTTTTGATTGTGATATTTGCACAGTCATTTTGGTTATCGATGTTGGCTCTGCTTAAAGTATGCAGATCAAGGAGTTTTTTCTCCCAACATAAGCTCTTTGCCCTTCAACAAATTTGTATTAAGTAGTTACAACCTTAACAGTCCTGTTGTAGATGCTCTCATTATCCTAATTCTTACAGCACTATCAATTTTCAACTGTAAAGTCGTTTTACGAGTGTGTGCTTTGCTATTTTTCCCAGAAATTCTAGAGAGCAAAAATTAGAATTTCAAATTCAGGTCAGTAGCTTCCCTTCTTCCATTTCTTGTACATTATACGTGCCATCTTATGGTGCCGAGTTGGCACTTAACAGATGAAATAATACGGTCGTCGATAAGCATTTGTGAGTGATGAGACTAGTGGATGTATAGAGTTTTTCATGGTGTGGGGGGGGGAGGGTAGACACGCCCATGAAATTTAAAGTTGACAGAAGAATTTTTGGGCCATTATTAAGGTTTCTGTGGAGGAAGGGGGGGGTCGTTAGGAAATGTTTTAGAGTCAATCATGTGACAGTTTTTGTTGGCTAATTCATATAAATCGAAGCCTTCAGAGGTTTTTGTCAGGAAAGGACTGTAGGTGGGTTACTTAATTTTCCTAAGGTGATTCCATGGCATAAGACCAAGGGGATCAATTAGTCGATCGATTAATGGTAATTTACTGGATTTTATGGAGTTTTTTTTAAAACAAGGATCGCCAGCACCAACGAAGATTTCTGCGAAGTCTGGACGCTCGAATCAGCAAAATCAGGACATAACTGTGGGAATTCGCACAATCGCTGTTGGATCTCTCCTATTGCACTACGATAGTGCCAATTCCTATAGTTACGTCCTTATTTTGTGGATTCGAGCATCCAAACTTAACAGACTTCTTTGTTAGATCTATCTACAGGTGCTGACAATCCTCGTTTTACAAGTAACTCCATAAAATCCGGTAACTGACCATTAATCGATCACCTCGGTCACGTGGCATGGAATCACCTTAAACACCTTTCAAAGTTGTAAGCAGAAATAATTCAAATCTATCAAGTTGAGGTTGCTTTTTTAATTGACTTATCATTTGTCTGAGGTCCTGATCAACAGCTTGTGAATCTTAACAAAAAGCAGATAATACTTTCAAGTTGTTTCCTACAGTATGCAGTTTACCTCCAATTGCCTTATTTTTCATAATAAGCAAAACTTCAAACTTAATTTAAACAAACACCTTTGTTTTATTGAAGTATTTCTGTACAATATGTGACATCATCACCGACAGGCGTTAGATAAATTCATTTTTCTGTGATAAAAGGAGGAATGTTGAATGATCCGTACTCGATATTGATATAATATTCTTTTTTTATTTGTTATTCCAGGAAAGAATCTTTCATCAAAGGAACAATGACAAAAATAAAAACAAGATGTAATCAAGAGGAAAAAAAATTGAGGCGTCTGCTCCAGTTTTTAACGCAAATCTTGTGGGCATCACGCTCCGCTCACTCTGCGGATGTTTTTGCGGATGTTTTCACTCTATTCTTAATTTATTGCACCTTCCAACTTCATGTAAAATCAGTCTCCTGCAAATTTTTCCAAAAAATTATCCTTTCCTCATCTGAAATTTTTGAAGATACAAATAGATATCTTGTTTTACATTCTAATCTTTGCTGTTTTCTTCATTTGAACTGTTTTGATTGGGTGATAGTGTCATTCTCCGCAAGTTCCAACAATATTAACCATGAGCCAAAAACAGTGAGGAAGTGTTTTCAAGTGATCCCTTCAAAATATGTCAGTCTTTTTGAGGTAGGTCTGACTCATGACACATCTTTGAGTATTCTTAACCAACTTAATGCTTCTAATAGTACGAATAGAGACTTGAAAATTAGATTTGTCAGCAAAGTCCAGAATTTCACCCCAAGAATAGCGAAAAAAGCAACTATACAACTGCTGGAAAAGTTCAATAATCCAAGTATAAAAATAATCGATGATATACTATACAATTATTTTACGTACCCAAGATTCCTCTGTAAAAATGATGAGTTTTCTGTTTGTACACAGGAATATTTCCTTGAAAGTTTTTATTCTGTGAAGCATTTTACAGCGAACGATTTGCATTGTAAAGTTTTGAATATCTGTAGTGATGCTGATGAGATTGGAGGTTTTTTGGTGACCAGTAAAGACACCTCTTTATTGCAATCAAGTAATTATCATGGCTTTTTACCCTCTGAAAAATACTCTGAGGACACTCATCCTGATCCTGACATTGGTACAAATTTTAACGTAAATTCAGCTCTCCATCCTCTTCACCCAGACGGATTTGACAAGTATGTCTCTCAAATTGTCTCATGGTGCAACCTCTTTGTGTCCAGGAATCAAGATGGTAAGTTTTTACTCAATTTCAATCAATATTGTTCTTCTTTTTTGCAACTCTGCTTTTCAGCCATTATGTGGAAAATATAGCCAGCTCAAGTACGCAAGGCTAAGGCAAACTGAGTTAACCAGTTGTGTTAGAACGAAGATTTGTTAAGAATATATTTTGTAAGCTCAGAAAACTAAATTTCCGGGATCAAATAATGTTGGGTCCCGAGCAGTGGCGTCGCATGCAATTTGGCAACAATGTATTCTATCCATTTAAACTCATGTAAAAGATCGAATTTAGGGGGTGCACAGTGCACGAGGAAAATTTGATATATTTAATGAGTTTAAATGGAGCAGTTGCATTGTTGCCAGATGGCACGCGACGCCACTGGTCCCGAGCGTAACTTGCGTATGGCCATGTGACATCTGTAAGCTCTCTGTTTGGTCAAGACTGCATGCAATTTAACTCGCACACACTGCTTGGACCATCCATTTTTTCAGCCCTGAAATTTTAACACAACTTCTGATTTTAATTTGAGTTTCAACCGTAGACTTTATTTAGTATACAAAGTTTGATAAACTTTGCAACACTCCTATTGTACGTCAGGTTATTTTTCTCCTGGTTTACTGAAGGTTTTTATTTTTTTCTATTGTACATTTTGGTAATTTTTCCAATTCAGAGAAACACAATTAATTTTAGTAAAAATTGGAAATTTAAAATTGCCCCTAACGATGCATAATAAAAATCAATCAATTCATCAAATTGATCTGCGATACGCCTTTTGACAGTTCTATTGGTAATTTTAGGGCTATCTTGATAGTTTTTCAACAAATTCTTTCTGTAGTGTGTTTCTTTGAAGTGACTTTCCAACTTTTTCAATTATTCAGAGAAAAATAAAAAGAAAAAAATAATTATATAAAACGTTAATTAATTATTTTATTTATTATGAATAAGCAATTTGAAATTGCCCCTTACTATACGTGAAAAAAAAAAAATCAATCAATTCATCAAATCGAGCTGCGATACGCCTTTTGACAGTTTTACTGCTAATATCAGGGCTAGTTTGATGATTTCTTTAACAATTCTATCCGTAGTTTGTTTTTTGAAGTGACTTTCCAACTCTTTTAAAATATTCAGAAGGTAATTAGATACATAAAAGATTATCAAACAATAATCAAATCGAAATCGCTGAGCCTCTGGAATCAACTTGTAGTTCTCGAAATAATTTGGACTTTCTGTTCATTCTATTTTTCTTAGATCCGCAACTTCTACCATTTTTTTTGGTCAATGGAGCCGATGGTTCAGGGAAATCAATGCTCTTGAAAAATGCGGCCAATACTCTAGGAATCCAGTATCACAAAACTGATTGTGTATTGTTACAAGCTGCAACTCCTGGCTTTGCTGAAGCTCAACTTAAAATTTTATTTTCAAGATTCAGGAAGTGTGCCCCGTGTCTGATCCACTTCTCTAATTTTGAGGTATGCACATAAACCAGTTGCCTGTTATTTATTTTTCTCACATCAATCTAATCAAATACCTATTCTGTTTCGAAGTCTATCAAAGCATATTTTAGCGACATGATCCGGCAAGCGATTTGAATCCCATGTAACCTTTGCTTTTTGAATACGAAAATGTAATTAAATAAATATTTTGTGTTTTCAAGGTATGGATGGCGTCTAAGTCATTGGGATTGTCTTAAAATGAGTCTAGAGTTGATTAATTTGAACTGTGGACACCAGATCTCCCTGCTCAAAAAGTCTACAGTTTTGGGCTAAAATCGATGAATTTATGCGAAAAGCACAAATTTGAGGAACGTCGGCACTTGTGAGCATACTTCAGAAAGATACCCTGACAGTTTCAAGTTGAAAAATTCAAAAATTAAGCCGGAAATTATGAAATACAAAAATTTTCATAAGCCTCAATGAGTTTGAGTGAGGCAGATGGACATATTATCAAAAATTTAAATTAAAAAAATTGTTAAAAAAAAAAGTTGTAAAAGTCGTTATAGTTTAAATAAAAAAATTCATTTGATCCGTCAAGTCGTGCTTGGCACTGGAGCTGGCTGTTAGTGAAAATGTTGAGCTCGACATCAGATTGTAAAGGAAAAATTGTGTTTTCAAGCTTTGATTGACATTAGACCAGAAAGAGGTAAATTGTCTCCAGACATAATCTATCAAACGTAATTGATTGTTGTTCTGTTTTCACTGTCTGGCGGTAGAACTTGGATGATTGAAATGTGAGCTTTCTGTCGTTATTACTAAACAGTGTAATCTATTCGTACGCTTCTAAATGCACTTTATTTTTGGCAGGCCCTTTGTGTTAATGCAAATGGAAGCAAAGATGACCGTCTAGTCTCAAGTTTTATCAATTACTTTTATGAACTCAAGAATGAAGAGCTGGTCATTATTTTTGCAACCTCTCAAGATTCAAGTGAAATTTCTGGGAGCCTAGCTCGGTTATTCCTGGAAACTCTGAACATTGACCCGCCGAACCAGACAGAAAGGAAATCAATTCTCCTTTGGGCTCTGGATCAACAGAATATCAAAGTCAATGCAGCGACGTTAGAAACCTTAGCAAAACAAACAACTGGATTCCTCTATGCAGATCTTGTTCATCTTGTCAGTTGCACCATTCTAAATATTCACAAAGATCAATCAAAAACTGACTGTAAAAAGTTGTCTTTAGAATCTCAAGATTTTGAACTTGCTTTTAAAAAAATCCAGTCGGTTCACGCTACCAGTATTGGATCTCCTCAGATCCCACAAGTTTCATGGGAGGATGTGGGTGGACTTGCATCATTGAAACAAGAAATCCTAAAGTCTCTGTCTCCGTTACCTTTCGGTAATGGTCTGCGGAGATCGGGTCTTCTTCTGCACGGCCCGCCCGGGACTGGGAAAACGCTGCTAGCTAAAGCTATCGCAACCGAGTGTAATTTAAATTTCTTATCGGTCAAAGGCCCTGAACTTTTGAACATGTACGTAGGGCAAAGTGAACAGAATGTGAGAGAGGTGTTTTCAAGGGCAAGATCAGCATCTCCTTGTGTCGTATTTTTCGATGAGCTGGACTCCTTGGCACCGAATAGAGGAAAAAATGGTGACTCCGGTGGAGTTATGGACAGAGTTGTTTCACAGCTTTTAGCTGAAATGGATGAAGTTCAGAAATCAGAGGGTATATTTGTCCTTGCAGCAACTAACCGCCCTGATTTGATTGATCCTGCATTACTCCGCCCGGGAAGGTTAGATAAATTACTTTTTGTTGGTCTCTGTGAAGACAAAGAGTCTAAGCTACATGTTTTGAAGGCGGTGACAAGAAAATATAATTTGAAGGATGATGTTAAAATGGATGAAATTGCGAATTCTCTAAGTAAGAAAGTAAGTGGAGCAGATATTAATGCTATCTGTTCAGCAGCTTGGTTAAATGCTGCCAGGAAATTAATTTTCGAATACGAAGCTCAGAAAGGTCTCGGAAAAGCACCTTTGAACAAGACTGTTGTTGTTAGCAAAGAGGACTTTTTCCTCTCGATGAATGCTGTGCAGTAAAGTGTAAAAAAACCATCTCTGAGGTTTCAATCAAAGCTGCAGAATGTGTTGAGTTGGCACCCTTATTTGTGAAGCGATTCTTCAGCGTTTAGTGCTGATTTCTGCCACCAGCGCTATTGTTCGATTAATGTCAAATTACAGGCTGAAAGTCATTTATATTTAAAAAAACAGAAAGTCAGTTACTTGATAATCATCTGAAGAAGGTCACTGCAAAATATCTTGTCAATAACTTCAAAAATAAGGCTGAAAGTATCATCAAATGGAATATCGTACATCGATTCTTGTATCGAAATGCGATATTTTATTTTTTAGTACTTTCAGCCTTAGTTTTGAATTTATTGACAAGATATTTTGCAGAGATGTTCTTCAGATGATTATCTAGTAACTGATACTCTGTTTTCTTAGATATAAATTGCTTTTGGCCTGTAATTTGACATAATTGAACGGTAGCGCTCTGGTGGCAGAAATTGGCACTAAACACTGAAGAATCACCTTAACACAAAAGTAGGTAATTATAGTTGATAAGCATTGCTCTGAAGATGATTGTCAAACTAAAGCAAAACTAATAATAAGTCGAAACTACATAAGTAGTTGAAAAACCACTGAATCATCTAATTACTCCCGTAAGAAGCTCTTGCTAACTTTAGCTACGAGCGATTGAGTTGTTAATTCGTGAGTAAAATCCAGCGAACATCATGATGAGCACGGTAAAAAAATACGAAGTTCACTCAGACTCTCAAAATTACTTTTAAGTTTAAGGAGTAATGACGGAGCTACACTGCAGGGCTGCCGTTTTTTGTGTATAATCAATGCTATTTTTCTATTCACCGATGATTCCACCGGTTGAGAAAAGATTACACAGTTCAGTTCAGTATGACTGTAATGCATGATCATACTCTGATCTGTAATCTTTCCTTAATCGGTGGAAACTCCGTTGATTAATCAAAATATCCGTAAGTTTTTTAAAGTCATGGACGACTCCACCGGTTGAGAAAAGATTACAGATGCGAGTATTTTAGTGTATTACAGTCATGTGCTGAACTGATCTCTGTAATCTTTTGTCAACCGGCGTAATCATCGGTGAATTGAAAAATAGCATTGATTACACGCAAAATGGCAGCCCTGCTACACTGGTACCATGAGAGATCCCTATCTAATTTGAGGCTTTCCTCTGTGTGTTTCTAGAGAGAGTGACAAATTCGATAGGAATCCCCATGATACCTGATCATCGGAGACTCCTATCTAATTTGTCTCATTCTCTACAGAAAAACAAAGAGGAAAGTCTCAAATTTGATCAGAATCTCTGATGGCAATTACCTCCGTAGTTCTGCCATTATATCTTAAACTCACTGTCATTTTGTAAGTCTGTCAGTGAATTTTATGATTTTTTAGTATATTCATCGTCATTTTTACTGGTTTTTACACTAGCACTAAGTATTCATTTGCGTACAGGAAAAGTTAGCAAGAACCGCATTTCTCAGGTAGACAACTAATCTGACACAACAACAATGGTTGTCTTCCTGAGCAGCAAACGACAAATTTAATTGCTTTCAAAACTAATTCAGTGACTTAGTTTCACCTTGATTTTGCCCAGGTCTGATGATAGTGTAATGAATGCTTATCAACCAATTCGTCTCATTTCCCAGTTGCCAATTCAACTTGTCGCATTTTTAACTGTAACTTCATCCGAATTGTTAGGTTGTTGACGTTGTCACAAAAACAAAACTGCAAGCAGTTTGTAATTTAAAAGACCGTTACTTATTCAAACCAAAGTATTTTTTAATTTTTTAAGTTTAACTCGCGCTTTGGAACAAGGGTCGAGGAACATTTCTTTTGTTCTAGCCCACCCATTCCTTAATATTTTTAATTATTTTTAATGTTTTTATATTCATAGAAAATCATGCTGCTGCATATTGTGAATGATCGTTTTGTACTTAATTAAATTGTAATAAATTAAAGCTGGTTGATGATCAGATTCATCATAACTTTTTGGATGACTTAATTTTCATGCCCTATGAGTCGTATTAAAAACTACTGATCTTTAGAAGATTTAGCCAATGAGTGAAAGGCTATAAACTCATACTTATTGCTTGATTTCGATGAATTCAGAATAATTTTCCTTAAGGTTAACACTAGCAACAATCTATACTAGAGATTGTGTGTTAGCAGATTGCACAGTGGAAACCATTTTTGTCATCAACTCAACATAAGAACAAAGAATGTAACATCTAACGGCCCCTGTGTTAGACCAACCAAAAAACCGCGCTGATGCTTCACTCTGATTGGCTATTGACAACATCTTTGCACAAAATCTTATGTAAAAGCCATTAGTTTTTGTCTTGTTGCAACTCCGAAAAAATAAAAGAGCCCATCCAATTTTTAGACAGACAATATAGCTAGCGCTTGATTTCTGATGTTTATTGTCTCTGATCAACATTTGCCGATCCGATCGTTCACAATTTGCCGGATGATTAAGTTTTGATGCCTACCCAGGCATCTTCTGCAGAGCACAGATTTTTGTTTTTAAGTCATAAGAGTTGTAGTCTCTTGAATGTATCGGTGATGTTTTTATAAAGAAATACATTTTTTGTTACTTTTATTTTTTAATTTTTTCAACAAATTTCCCTGATATAGCCTGTCCCTGAAAATATTGGATTTGACACTTTTATGGTTTTCATGGAAACATCAGCTTCTCACTGCTCCTAACCAATCAGGTTGCCCTATCTGAGGGTGGAAGCTGATGTTTTCATTCAAACCTACAGTTGTCAAGTCCAATCATTCTTGGGACAGCCCGTACCTTCCTTAAAATGGGTTCTTTTTCTATGTTTGACTCTAGTAATTGTTTTAAGTGCAATCTAGCATTTGTTGGTCCCAGTTTTCAAAGAAATATGATGTGTCTTCTGGATGTAAGTTTTAGTGTTTTGCATTGACTTTTGTCAATTAGTGTCATTAGTATGACACCTTGAACAGACAAATTACATCGGAGCACACAATAAACTATCCCAAAAGCTAGGATAATACCTTTAATAATGGATAACGTAAAAAAAAGAAAAACATGACAATTTTTCCTGTGCAGAGTTTTCTTGTTTTTAACACTAATATGGTGTTAAAGGGAACAATTGATCCTTCGAAAACAGAATAAAACAGCAAGTAGTTCGGAAAATGGCCCATTAAGAGCCACATCCATTGATGCAAGCTGAGCAAATTTAGAAAAGTCTATGAAAGCTTAGAGCTGCTGATTAGTGTGTATTTAATGGTATTTTTCAACTCACCAATGATTTCACTGGTTAACTAATAGATTGCACAATTCAGTTCAGTTAATGACAGTATACTAACGCACACAAATAATTTGATCGGTAATCTTTTCTTAACCAGTTGATTTGTCAATGAATTTAAAAAATTTACAGATGTTTTGATGTATTAACGGTGATTCCAATGACTGAGAAATGATTACAGATGCAAGTATTTTCAAGCATAACAGTCATAAACTAAACAGAATGGTGTAATATTTTGGTCAGTCGGAATCATCTGTGAATTAAAATTTCATTAAAACTATACAAAGAGTGGCAGTTCTGCGTAAGCTACATAATCTTTTTTCAATAGGAAAAAAGTTGTTAAAAAAAAATGGAAAAGGATTCGTGCAACCAATAGAAAGTCCCACTAAAATGTATGATAAAAAAATGACAAATTTATTAATAAAATAATGAGTTGATTCCAATCATCCTGCTTTAAAATTTTTTATACTAACCATTTGATACAACGAATATTTACAAAATTATTTTTGTTTAAAAAACTGCCATTGTTTAAAACAATTATAAAATATTTAGCCTAGAAAAAGAAAAAAAAAAAATGATCAGTGCTTTTTTTTATTGAACAACCAACTAAAAAGCCCAAGTCTTACACGCAAATTGGTTTGATAGAAGAGAACACTGATCACTTATATAAAGTTATCAAAGATCTGCAGCTCCCAGAACTTAGTCACAGATTGGATCACGTAATGAGCAGGAGCTAAGAAGTATATTGAATTAAAGGGGGGGGGGTGGTGTAATCGATTGAACGATTACTGAGTCATCGTAATTGTCATTTTTTTTTTGGAGGTTGATTACACGGTAATCAGGACTGATTTTTGACAGATCACTTGTCATATTAGTAGTAGAAAAACAAGATTGAATCAAAATTACCTTCAACTTTATTTTAAATCCGTGAAAATAACATTTAATTAACATCTGAAGGTTAGATGATTACCAATTACTGAGTAATCAGGAAACCGATTACAACCCCGATTTGCCTAACTCTGCTAAGTAGTACTCACTTCTGTCAAACCACTTCCTGTATTTGATTTGGACTGATGAAACTAATTTGACTTTAAGTGGAGCAGGCACATCTGAAAATTGGTTGGACCTGATTTGCGTCAATTTATTTTCATCTTGATCGGGCCCCGTTCAATCCTTTTAAATGTACCTACTTTCAGCAAA
This sequence comes from Trialeurodes vaporariorum, assembly GCA_011764245.1. Classification (NCBI taxonomy): domain Eukaryota; kingdom Metazoa; phylum Arthropoda; class Insecta; order Hemiptera; family Aleyrodidae; genus Trialeurodes; species Trialeurodes vaporariorum. The sequence continues at coordinate 50,288,061 of VMOF01000035.1, forward strand.
TTATTTCCTTTGTTGGCCATTTAACTTAATTTGATAGTTTCATTTGATTCCATTGACTCATTATTATTTTTCTTGTACTGATTAATTCATGCTTGAGTTTTGCAAATGTTCCGATAGTGCCAAAACATTGGATCATGCTTTCAAGATTGGATTGAGAAAAATAAAAACAAACTTGCTTTGCTAAAAAAAAAAAAAATTAGAAATAGAAATTTAAGTACTTTCCTCCACGACAAGGCTTCGTAAGAGACTGAATCGATCTGCAGAGGAGCAGAGATTAATGATTTCAGCTTAGTCTTGAGGACTAGATAATCTGATTCATTGAAAAGTAAACATTGCAACAAAAGGAGATTCTAGCTGCAAATCGATCAGTATTAAAAGAAATCAGTACGGAATTATGTTGACGGAAAAGTACAGAGTGATTGCAATTGCCTAGTGTTGATGATAAAACTTCATAAAAATGGAAAATGAAATTATACAAAAATATCTGTAAAATAAATACAGTGTTTTTCATGAGTTCCTAAAACATGCATAAAATAGTTCAACAGAAGGAAAACAGTTCATCTAGCATCATCGTTTGTTTCATTGTTTTCTGAATCGATAAACTCAACATGTGTAAAAGGAAAATGCCCTACTTTGCCGTTTAGTTCCCCTTCCCATTGGCCGTTGATGTTCATTTTTGTAACCTTAATAATATCACCTATTTCTAGTTTCAACGCAGTCTTGTCGTAGGCATTCGGCACCCTAACTTGTTTCACTCGCGCAAATGCAGGGAGTTTACGCTGTAATTTATTTCTTTTAGTGGTTGTATCTGGCACATTATTCGCAACAGAACCAACTGCTGGAGAATGACTATCTCTTAAATTGTCTGGCTGAAGAGAGCCTTCATACCTATGTACATAAGGTACAGGGATAGAACCTGTCTGTCCTAAACAATTTTTAGCTGTCCACCATTGCTCTTCGTCCTTTGCAACGACGGTCAAAATATCTCCTTTTCTGAACGGCAAGTCATCTTCGTCTTTGCCATCAAAATCATATTTGGCAATTACGGTTTCTATTCGTCTAGGGGCCGGTCTTATTAAAGGCGTTGTATCTAAATAGTGAAGTTTGTAAAAAGCTATGAGGTTTGGAAGGTCTGGAAAAGTTTGATCTCCGATTCTGTAACTTATTTGTTCGCCTTGCTGCATTTTATTTATGATATAATGACTTACTTTCTGGTCTTCCCTGCAAATGAAAATAGTAATAATTATTAGTTGAGAAGAAGCAAAGAGTTTTAGTTTGAGTCAACAGTAAGGTGATTCTAATCATTGCTATCATGTTGGCAATCTTCTTACTAGAGTTCGTTTCAGAGGTGTAAGCGTAGCTCAACGATAATCTTTGGCGAATTTTCAATTTACATTCATACCAAAACCAAACTTGCCTGCGACTAAAACATTTTAGAATTAGAAAATGTTCCTCAATGAAAAGCCAACGATAGAATTCATTTTCATTCATTTTTACTGTGTGATGTGAGAAATAACATTGCGAAATTCCGAAGATTATCCGTTTAGGAGCGCCTACACTTCTGCAATGACCTCTACACAGGGTGTTTCAAAATTCACGTGCCAAACTTCAGGAACTCATTTTTGGAGTCAAAATTAGACTGTCTTTAGTATTTGATAAAGCCATATTTCACAGATAAAGCCTCCCAAAGTTTTTAAAAATACTTTGATAAATAGTGTTAATATTTTGGGAGCGGAGTCTTCAGTGAACAGTCATGAAATGTTTTTAACTTGTAGTATTTATTCGAGTGACTGGTATCAGATTTGTAGGCTGGAGGAGCCCACAGACCAGCAGGCGAGCCATCGTTTCCATACATTACTCTCCTCTTTTCCATCATACTTCTCACCTACTTACACCAATGAGCTATAACTTTAGAGTGGCACATCAAGGAACGTTCCGCTGGTTCATTGTTGTCACCTAGGGCACCGCCATCTTGCCGTAAAAATCGATTTTGAGGTTAAGTTTTGTAGGTTGTTTCCGGTCGTTTCGTAAACAAACTCGGGCATCGCCGGAAACGGCCTTCAAAATTTAACCTCAAACCTTGGAATCTGCCGTCCAAATTCCCGCCAAATTCTGAACAACCTACAAAATTTAACCTAAAACCTTGGAATCTGCCGTCCAAATTCCGCTTTTTCCCGGGATTCCTTCTACCCTGTGAGGCACAAGGTGGACCAGCCCGCTGCCACTCTAAAGTTATAGCTCATTGACTTACACCAATCTTCTTTGTTTCCTCATCATACGTTTCTTTGTGTGTGTGTGTGCCTGCAAGTGTGTGTGCAAGGTGAAAGAATGAAGAAACTAAGAAGATCAGCGTAGGGAGGCGAGGGGTATGAGGGAAAAAAGGAGAGTAAAGTATGGAAATAATGGTTCGCCTACTTGCCCCTTCTCCGGTCTCTCATAGCCTGCAAATCTGCAACCTGTAACTCACATAAAGACTGTAAGTAAAAAATGAAATTGCAACCAAAAATAAAGTGAAAAAGACTCGCTTGAACTTAATGTGGCCGTAAGCGCTAAATTTTTTTGAAGCATCCAAACATCTAATTTTCAAAATCGGTTACTTACAACCAAAATCCTACAAGAGTAAAACTTTGATTCAAACTAATCCCCCTTCATGCTTACAGAGAAAGTTAAATTAAAACAAGGTATGCGCAATTTGGTGTTGAGTTTCGTTCCCGCGAGGGAGCGTACACGGAAAAAAAAGATTAGTGAAAATAACCATACGGATACCTGATTTTGGCACCTGATAGATGTTATGGTAAACTTGACCAGAAGTATGGTACATTTACCGATACTTTGAGTAAATTCGACATGCAATCAGGTAACATCACCTAGCACCTAGTCAAAACATAGTATACTTCTGGTTAACATTACCATAACATCTAGCAGGTGCCAAAATCAGGTATCCGTATGGTTATTTATATCGTAGTTTTTTTTCCGTGTAGTGAGCAAACTCGTTGACCAGCTTACCTAACCCACTTTTTGCCAATTTGATTAACATGGGAATTGAACAACCTACGCCATCACTCACTAGGAAATCGAACACCCTTGGCGCCAAATATCTCAAATTGCAAATACCTTGTTTCAATCTAACTTACACTTAAGGACTTTCTCTGAGGCAGTTGGAAGGACACTGAAGCTCTTGCAAGAGTTTATCGGATTAGCTTCCTTTAAATGGAAAATGAAAGTTATTAATGAGCTGAGTAGAATGCAATTTTTTTTTGTTTTTTTGTGAATTCAAATCTTAGAGTGTCAAAAGTAGCAGTAGTAGACTCTGAAAACTAGCTTCATAGCTTCATAGCCGTAAGACTTAGGAAAAAACCAAAAACTTTGCTCTCCTTGTGTCTTGAGAATTTAAAAACTGACTTTCAATTTAAAAAAGAAAAGACAAATTCAGGATGCCTAAAAAAATCAAACATTAGAAGTTTTGAGTTTTACAATGACTAAAGAGAATGAAAACTGAACAGATTATAAGAATAGCAAAGACTTACCTAACACACAATACATAGTCTCCTTGAATCGTCACACTGTCTCTGACTAAAAAAACACCACCTTCTTTCTCCGCCATCAATAAATCCGTTGCATCTTGCCTGGACATTTGTCCAAAGTACCAGCTGCGTAAAAAAATAGTTATCAAATTAAAATTTGTGATTTTTTTTTTTTTTTTAGTAAAAACTGTGCTGAAGCTATCGAGTTGTAATTGCGAAACTTTTCAAAAATTTGCCTTACTTTTCACACAACCACGACCAAGCATTTACAGCAGATCTACTCTTCACCTAGGCAAGTGCGATGTCCAGTTTGGTGCATCGAAGTTCGATGTCCAAAAGACATCAAAATTTTATCCATGCATCGAAATAAATTTTAACAAGTCAAAAGTGAGAAACCACTGAACACCAAAATACTTTTTTACGATTCCGAGAAGGTTTAAGAGGAAACAATGACATTTGGGTCTGTTTTTAGTCAAAATATCGATGAATATCGAGTTTCGATGAGTCCGTTGACAATCAACAATAGCGTCGAATCCATTTGATAGCAGAAAAACATCAAAACTTTGATCGATTCATCAAACATCGCACAGGCCTATCTTCACCTTTAGAAATCAATTTTCAGGTGTTGTTGCATAGCCTAAGCACCGTATACTACTTTAGAGAGAGACTCTACTTTAAACTCTTGCAATTTGGCAACAATGTTTTCCTTATCATTAAATTTGATGCAAAACAATCGATTCGATAAAGAAGCAGCGCTTCACCTGCAATCGATTGTTTTCGCTTCACCTGCAATCAATTGTTTTACATTGATTCAAATGGAGGGAGAAAAGTAATAATACTAATTAGCACTAATAGCACTAGCCATCATTGACAGAGGCCTTGGGCAAAAATAGAATAAAAAAGATTTGGGTTTTAGAGAAAGACATGATTACCTGGACTTATCATGAGGATCAAAAGATGCCGTCATATTTGAGGAAGCTCAACAAACTTCTACACAATAAAAACTGATTTTGATTTAAGCCATGGGTTTATCTTGAGGGAATTCACATCTTTCATTAAGCCAATTTCATTTTCATGCGAAAGAGTCAGTTAGTTCAACTCGCGTCCAAATTCAATACTTAAAGGTGTCTCCACTTCGCATCTGTAGACAGAGAGGATAAATTACTTACATACATGATATTATAATAGATAAATAGACTGATAGCATTGAAGACTTTGGTTGTTCAGGAGCAATTAGAGTAAAAGCATTTTGATTTTCGGGATTTGACAGAAGCAATAAGATACGGAAACCTCATAGATTTCTCCACAAAGAGTTGAGAGCCATTGCTAACTAACCACTCACAGATGCGTAAGAGGACGCAGATGATGCTGCGTGTCAAATCCTGATACCAAAAATGCGTTTGTTTCAGAGAAGACAAAAATCCAAAAAAACAAGTTGAATTTTATCTACCGAGAGGTGCAACAGAGAAACAAAACAGAGGCGTACGTTTTAAAATTACTTCATTACAAAGTTAGAGGCTGTTTCAGACAGCTCTTTGTTTACGAGTGTGGAATCTAGTGATACTATCCGCGTGAAAACATCAAATGTGCAAATCATCAGAACTTTGTCGGGTAATAGACTCGGTTAACGATCGTAATTAGTTAGTAATAAAAGAATTACTCTTTGAACCTGCGCAGAAGACGTAATAATATCGTCCTTCTGTACATGTAAACAAAGAACTGTCAGAATCGAAGCTATATCAGCGACGGCCTCAACAGAGCTTATAACAGTTTGACAAGTCTTCGAACCCAACAACTGCAGACTACTATAGGTTGTCCCAGGAATGATTGGACTTGACAACTGTAGCTTTGGATGAAAACATCAGCTTCCATCCACAGATAGGGCAACCTGATTGGTCAGGAGCAGTAAGAAGCTGATGTTTTCATGAAAACCATACAAGTGTCAAATCCAATCTTTTCTGGGACAAGCTATAGCATTCGTCTATTGCTGAAAAATAAGACGGGACTGGAGGATGTTACACCTCCTTACTTCTATTGTCATGAAACTATGCCTTTTGAACCTTTTCTATCAACAAGAGCCATCTTCAACTCAGGTTAAATACCCTGTAGAAGATGGTAGATGACAGCTCAGTTTGTTTACCACGCAGTAGTCGAGTTTGTGTTACTGTACACTGATTTTCATGTGCAGACACAACAGCACCTAAAGCACGGGAAACTGCGCTGTCTGCCATCTATCGTGAAATGAGCTTAATCAATTACGAAATAAGTCGTTAGTACTTGATTCAAGGAAGCCAAGAATGAAAAGGCTATTCACTTAAGAGAACAAAGGCCATTTCGTCAACTCAATAACGAACGATATTATTCTTTGCTCTCCTACTGATAAGAGCCAAATTTTGAAATTCAGAGCTGAACAATGAAATAACACTCCACAGGAGAAGCGGCTAAAATTTTATACAACTGACAGTAAGGAATGAGAGCATTTTAGAGGGCTGAGACTTAGCTATAACTGAGAAGAAAGAATATAGACAGTTGTGGTTGTCGTAGAAAGTGAGGTCATATGAAAGGGCTCATAAATGAGGCCATCTAAGAACCAAGAACAAATTATGTTGGACAGAGGACATCTAAAATAGGATCAATGCAAGACAGACACTTAAAGTAAAAATTATCATCAGAAAAGGATCAGGGGAAAACCCAAAGGTCTAGGTAAAAGTTCAGGTTCATATGAGGGTTACAAACAGAAGTAGGTAACAGGAGCAACTGGTTTTCAACTTTCGTTCCTCATAATTCTATGAAACTGGGCAAGGGTTCGGTAAGGAGTTGATTTCGAGACCTTGTAATGGATAATTCTAGAAGATAAGATACCGTACCGAGGCAATTTCGTGGAGACATAAAATCACATTGCGAATGATAGATAAACTTGGCTTGACACGCCTGAACTTTTATCTGCCGATTTTGAAAACAGAGAGACGCGGACCGAAGGAAAAGAGCAGATGTCGAGATGATTCTCGAGATTCAAGGAAGAACAGTGCATTTAATCACAACCGACGAAAGACGGAGAAATGTTGTCAAAAGGAAAGAAACCTCAGAGAGAGAAACATAACAGTAACAGTATGCAAAAGTGACATTTCTGAAAGTTCGGAGTTTAACATTGAGTCTCAAATTGCGCATGCGCAGAAGATGTAAACGGGGCTTTGTGTTGCATCAAAGATTACGGAATATGTCGATCAAAATTGTTCAAAGATTACAGTACAAAACAGTCGATTTATCGTTTTCAAAACGATGTTTTGTTTTGTTTATCAACAAGACGAGCCAATGACGAGCATGGATTATCATCCTTGTGCCGAGCATGGTGTTTTGACCGTTTCGAAAGAAGTGAAAAAACTTTTTATACTTCCGTATTACATACTTATTTGTCACTAGTTTGCCGCTAAGTTTTTCTCGGGCTGTCCAGTGAATCTCCAGATTTTAATCTATTCGTGGATTCAAATGTATTCATTATCATTCAAGTGAAAATTCCATCGCCGCTCTGGACCCCTGCTGTTAACTCCTCAGCTCCATCAACCAGATTTCTCATGAATCTACATCGTATCTGTGTAATGGATCCCCTTTCACTGAGTGTTGACGATAAGGTATGCCTTTCTGTTCCTTTCCTTCCATTTATTGTGTCAGACGTTCCTCAGAGTAAAACATAGTATGATTTGGTTGTAGTACGATTCATCCTAAACAGCAGACACCTGTTGATTTTACGTATTCGATAAGTAAGTAAGTAGTGTTGACTATGTTTGAAAGTATACCAAGATTCATGGGCAAGTAAAAGATTAGAAACTATGATGCGTTTTCGGCTAGTTAACGCTACTTGTCGAATCCCTAAACTCAACTTGCTGGGACCAAATAATATTACGTCCTCACAATCCCGCATGCGGATGATCGTTGAGCACGTACAGGGGTATAAACCACACCCAATCATACTTAAGTAAACACCATCCAACATCTTTCGTAACATAACACAAGCCGTAACATAATTTGGTCCCAGGTGTATGCATTCCATAGTTTAACTGTCGAGATTAAGACCCCAGGGGGGGTGATCACGGAGGATCGGATCGTTTCGGTATCGTTATCGTTATCGTTATCGTTTACATATAACCTTATGGGTGGCTCAACTGATCGAATCGTTTTGAGCCCCTCATAACGATTGAAACGGACGAAAGGAAGCGATGAGTTGGAGGTTGTCGTAATCTCGATCGTTTGAAGTAGGAAGAGGTGAGGAGGGGATCACCTGCGCGATCGAGTTGCGCAGACGCAAGCCCATTTGATTTCATGCAAACGGTAACGATAACGATACTGAAACGATCCGATCCTCCGTGATCACCCCCCAGATTTCTCAGCATAAAACACTGATGCCACCGCACCAGTTCCCTTAATTAATGTGGTCTGTTTGATTTTTGTTAGAGCTGAAAGTACAGTAAAAGTTTTGATCATTTTAAGGCCATAGATAAACTAGGCTCCATGAGCTCTTCCCGAGGCATATTGGCTGTTAGGTTTTTATGGGAAATTTGGAGGAAAACCAGCATGGCCAATTTCACCAGTGGTATAGGTAAGGACCTTGCGAGGCGGGAGGGCCCCCGAAGCCCGATGAAAGGGAGAAATTTAAAAGTTGATTTTTTTTAAATTGATAAAATAGCACTCCTACTTTGTTTTTTGTGAATATCTTTGAAAAATAATGATCAGAGTACTTAAGAATCCTCTATGGGGGCCCCCTGGGTATATTTTACTTTTTGCATTTGAAATTGAAAAAAAGGAAGAATTTGGCCTAAAGAGGGCACCTGTCAAAGTCCCTTGATGGAAGTTCCGACAGGATGCTTCATGAGGACCTGAGGACGCTTTATGCATTTGAAGAGTCGATCACGTGCAAGATTTCGAAGGTTTTTACCTATTTTTACATCAGTTTATCTTTTTTCTTTTCCATTTTCCTAAGAGTATTGTTTAACTTAAGCGCTTCTTAAAATATTACTCGAAAGGAAAGTCATTAACTTTTTAAGTTCTTTGGTTGTAACAAAATACAAATAAAAAAACAAAAAAACCAAGACAAATAAAAAAATACATATAACTGAGCAGTACGAACATTGATTTTTGGGAATTTTTGAATGAATTTGGTCTAAAATTACGTCTGAGAAAAGCTAAATTTCCAACATTTTCAGAGAAGCACCCATCAGAGCCTTGGGTCCTACTGAGGGAGTCGCCGGTCGCCCGACCTCTGCTTAAAGTGACTAAAGAAGGGCCCCGGAATCCTTATCTACGCCACTGAATTTCACTTTGCAACATTCATTTTGTCCACTGGTTGAGACCTTTTTTTCCGGCTCCTAGTGACTTATTAAGTCAGAAAATGGCCCCATGAGCTCCAGGAAAATTGCTTTACGGCCAGGAAGCCGCCATTTTGAAAAATCAGAAACTACGCAAATTTGCCATTGGTTTTTTGCAGCTAGCGCACTTAATATTGGTTTTAGTTAAAAACCAAGGAAAAAAAAATGAAAGAACATGAAATTTTCTACCAGAGAGCTAGCGCTGAATTTAATTTTACTAAAAAAAAACATCATACAAATTTAAGGTCTTTACATTTTTTTTAAGAAAAAATCGAAAATTTGTCAAAATTTTGGATGAATTTTGGTTCAAATTGTCCAAGTTTCAAGCAACCCAGTTAAAAAATCACTCATAACAATGAAAAGGACGCAAAATTTGCTAAAAAAAAAAGTTTGGCCACGAAATTTTTTTTATGATTAAATTTCACCATTTCTTCGGCTCTAAACTGATTTTTTCGAAAACTCGGTGGTTTTCCTCTCCGCTCTCACGTTAGATTTCAATTGGTGGCCCTGAAAAGGACCTCTTCATAAACCTCATCAGCATATGGTGCATTAACAGTTCCAAAGCTACTTTGAAATTGGCTTGTTGTACTTACAAGTCAAGCTTCCAGACGCGTTTTCTGTGTAAACGAAGGTAAAGTGCCGAGTCACTGAGCTACCACGCTTGCGCGCGCGCACACGCCAGGATAAGGAAGCATGCGGGTGCGGGATTAATCATTTCAGAAGCGTTTTCTGTGTAAACAAAGCTGAAACTCCGAGTTGCTGAGCCACCACGCTTGCGCGCGCTTTTACGCGCCATCCGAGGGAAGAGCGCGGGATTCATTTTATTTGCGTTTTCTGGGTAAACGAATGTAAAACGCCGAGTCGCAAGGGCTCCCACTCATGCGTGCGCGCACACGCCAGCCGAGGGAATCGTGCGGGATTCTCTTCCGAAGCGTTTTCTGTGTAAATAAATGTAAAACGCCGGGCCGAGTACCGCGGGCCCCCACGCCTAGCTTGCGAGCGCGCACACGCTAGCCGAGGGAAGCGCGCGGGATTCATATCAGAAGAGCTTTCTGCATAAATATAACTATGAATGTAAAACGCAGAGTTGCTGAGCTACACGCTTGCGCGTTAACTTTTAAGGTTCGATGTGTCAAAGAAGAAAAACAATTTTGACAATATAAGCGGTGCCGATTGTATCAAGATTCATGCTCTTCGAATTCGTCTTTTAAAAATGGGTTTCTCCGTTTGCAATGGTTGAGGGCGTTGAGGCTATTTTCTGGGAAAATCTTAAAAAAAAAAAAAAAAAAAAAAATCCTGGAAGTTCGAAGTCCCAAAAATGTCCTCACACTCATGCGATATTTCGCGGATTGCAAGATCCCTGGGGCCGAACAATGTTGGTCCGAAATGGTCAAACTACATTGGTGGATGGTGAGAATTCGAGCATGCTAGTAGATAGATAGTTTACGGCCTCACCATGCATCTAGGAGGAGTAGTATTTCGGACCAACATTTTTCGGCCCCAGGGGAGGGCTTAACACATCCATACCCCTCGAAAAATATATCTACCTAGATCCCCTTCAAAAATAAATGTACCTTGACCCACTCCAAATAAGCGAACGCGTGTCAGAGAACTCAGGAGCGTTTTTCGAAATTCCAAGTTTCCAAAATTGTCTCCTTGGCTGGCTTCTTTTATTTGCACACCCTGTATGTAATGTATCCAATCTGATGGCCTCTCGTGTGAATGATAATGAGCAATAAAGATTGAGTCGCACGATTGAAAAACAGTAAAAAAGGGGGAAATTGGAAGATCGGTAATACCCCAGCGCCGGATAGCATTAGAACTAACCGACTCTCACTTTTTGTCTTTCCCAGGTTCAAGACCAACATTTGACCTAGCCCCTATGAAATTCTATTCAACAGGTCATAATAATATTCATGTTAATTATGATAATAAGAGAAAAAAAAACATGATGAAAGTGATTTTAACAAAGATCGCTGTCAATTTTTGGCAGTGTTTAATTATCTGTCTATACCCCCTCTTCAAATATGAGGTTTATGAAATACGCGATGACGATTATGAAACAATGAGATTTTGAATAATTAGATTGGTTTGAAGGTCATGTTTAGTCAAAATGTCTGGCGTGATCTGCGTGCATACTTGCGTGCACAATGGGATTTGTCGACTGACACATGGAGTTCTGTAGCCAAATGTCGTTTTATCGAATCGTAAAGTCGTTCGGCCAAAACGAGAACAGGGCCCGGGTTTCCAGGGGTACTTTGAAGAGCTGTAACCCCTCCCCCCTTCTCCCGAGGGATAATGAGCGCGCTCAAAACGAACATGTTAGTTCTAAAAAGAATCGTCAAGCTGCGTCCTTCCAAATTATTTTTGACCTCGCCTGTCACCTCCCTCCCCTCCCCCAATACTTAAATTCGCGCTTTGGCCCTTAGGCTTAGGCGGCGCGTTATAAGGGCTAAGAGGGCTATGCCTCCCGCTCTTTTTTGAAAGTAGTGGGGCTGAAGGGGCTGAACCGAAGAGAGAAACATTTGGTAGAGTTCAACTTTTGTGACGGTTTTTTATGCATTTAACAATTGTGGATTTTTGATTTTTTATATAGCCGCCTCTCCTACTTTTTTGACTTTAACGCAGCGGCCTTATGTCCTAAGGGGTGGTTGTGAACCATCCTATCGTAAAATTGTCGGAATGAGTCTTCTGCAAATTTTTGCTGCAGCAATATATAGATCAAAAGTGTCTATGGTTGGAGTCCCCCCCCTCCGACCACCACCACCACAAAACAGTATAAACTATGTAGACTTACAGAACCTTCCTTCAAAATCAGTGACGGTATAATGGAGGGGGGACTTGGAGGCTCAGTCCCTCCCCCCGACCCCTGTGAAAAGGGCTCAAAAAGGAAAAATAAAAAATGAAACATCTTAAGCCCACCTTTTTTCATGGCAAAGGGCTCAAGAAAAGAGATAACCTCATCAGGGAGGGGGAAAAAAAAAAAAAAAAAAAATCACATTTTTCAAGCCTTTTTTGAACCCACGGACCGCCACTGTTGTCAATGCCTTTGTTGCCTTTTTCGTAAATGCAACAAAATTGTAAATGACTTTTTAAAATCCGTATAAATCCAAGCAGCGCGCTTGCATTTTCTATACCACCAAACTCAGTGGCGTAGCGTGCAATTTGGCACCTTAGTATTTTTTTCCATTTAAACCCATGTAAAAGGTCGAATTCGAGGTTGTTTACCGAACACCTAATAGTTAAGTATTTTTAATGGGTTTTGTTTTAATGTAGTAGAAAGTTTAATGTTGCAAATTGCACGCTACGCCCGCGCCCCCCTGATTCAAACTATACAGGGTGTACCAGACCACCCGGATAGGGCATTTTTCTCGAAAACTATTGGACCGCAAAAACTACAATTTTTTCGGATGTTCAATTGTTCGGATTGTTTCAGATTGCCATTGTACCTAACTTGAGCCCACTTTTCACTTGTTTTGTGTACGTATTATGTTTACCAGTGGTGTAGCGTGCAATCTGGCAACGTTGCAGTTGGTCCATTTGCATCCGTGAAAAAGATCGAAGTATTGGGTGTTCGGTGAACACCTTCTCTTTCGACCTATCATATGGGTTTAAATGGACACAGTACAACGTTGCCAGATAGCGCGCTACACCGCTGATGTATACTGAGATCAATGTTGATGGCTTTGACAAGTGTTGCTGCTGTCAACGTATTTATGGTGACAGAACTGATTTTTGCTTGGTCAAATTCAAAAAAGTATAAAATATATTCAAGGGAAAAAGAAGAAAAACGGGTGGGCCAAAAGTTTAAGCAAAGTGTCTAAAGATTGGCCCGCACCCCTACGTAAATACCATTAAAAATACATAGTAACTTGAATTTTACCTCTTAAAGATTACTATAGCCCACTTTACTACTTCTATGTATCATTTATAACCATTCAACCAGCGGCAGCGCCAGATTTAGGCATGGGCCACATGGGCCGTGGCCCACGGCGGCAGATTTCTGGGAGCGGCAAATTTTCCTATATGTGTTTTTGTTTTTTTTTTGGTTGCATGAAAGCTGTCGAAAGATAACCTCTTTCGTGACGATGTCACCCAAAGAGTAAACAAGAGTCGCAATTGAATGGAAGGCCTGCGTGGTCAACGTAGATAAGGGATCCGAACGCGGGCTGGCCTGGGCTGGCCTCTGATTGGCTGCAACGGGTGGAGCAAAAATGACTCGGGGTATAGGGAAAATAACACGGGATTTTCGTTCCGGGGCGTTTATCTCGAAACCTAAGCAAAATCGTATCTAAACAATTTATACAAGTCGATTCAGCAGATTTTTCCGAACAATTTGATAGGTCATAAATGCCACTTTATTGCAAATTCGAAAAGACTGTTTCAGTTTAAAAGTACGCACAATAGTGAGTTACTCAAACACTGCTCGAACACACGCCAAGCACGTAATCACACTATTGTGCGTACTTTTAAACTGAAACAGTCTTTTCGAATTTGCAATAAAGTGGCACTTATGACCTATCAAATTGTTCGGAAAAATCTGCTGAATCGACTTGTATAAATTGTTTAAATACGATTTTGCTTAGGTTTCGAGATAAACGCCCCGGAACGAAAATCCCGTGTTATTTTCCCTATATACCCCGAGTCATTTTTGCTCCACCCGTTGCAGCCAATCAGAGGCCAGCCCAGGCCAGCCCGCGTTCGGATCCCTTATCTACGTTGACCACGCAGGCCTTCCATTCAATTGCGACTCTTGTTTACTCTTTGATGTCACCAAAGCCCCGCTTCAGCTTGGCGAATGGAGTCGATCGCCCTCAAAGGTATTCATATCTTTTGCGTCTGAGGCTCTATCATTTATGCATGTCAACTCATGAGGCTTAAACATGAGCAAAAAGGTGATGTCACCGAAACCCCGCTTGTGACCCCTCTATCGCTTCAGCTTGGCGAATGGAGTCAATCGCCCTCAAGGGTTTTCATATCTTTTGCATCTGAGGCTCTTTCACTCATGCATATCAACTCTTGACTCATATTAACATGAGCAAAAAGGTGATGTCACCAAAACCCCGCTTGTGACCCCTCTATCGCTTCGGAAGCAGGACATTTGCGCGAGGAGGCTTCAAACCGGGACGTTTGCGCGAGACAGCGGGACCCATTTGCGCGAGGGACATTTGCGCGAATTCAAGTAAAGAAATAAATTATCAACATGTTTGGCAACACTGGAAAATGCAATTTGTAAAATAAACTCACCGTATTCGTGCTGAACAAGTGTCGTTGAGTTGGGTCCAAAAAAATGTAGATTGTAGATGTTGGTGTAGATAAAAATGTGTGATTTTCTTGGGGTTATTAAAAGTGCTCCGTGTCAAAAATTAAAAATTTTATAAAAATCTAATGTTTCAAAGTTTTTTGCCTTGATGTTGATAGCCAATTACTTTTAAGTAGGCAATCCGGTTCTCTCTGCTTTTTGGCTGGACTTCGTAATTTTCCCATAATTGTTTGGTGTCTGCGAGACGATCCGCGACATCCTTGCGAGGGATATTTACAAGATCTTTCTTGATAGCGCTGATTTTTGTAAACGTCTCAGTTTGAATTTCTGTCAAAACTTGCAAAACGGAAAGACAGGACGGGTGAGTCTGGTAAAATTCATCATTGTAGGATTTGTGGAATCTCTCCGGCCCGTTTGTCGTTCTAGGTTGATCAGATGGAGGCCTAGCCCACAAATCGGGGGGAAACATCCCCAAAACAATGTACGTCTGCATAACATAGGTTGAAAAAGTGATGGGCGCGTCATTTGGCTTAATAGACATGATTTCGCGCAAAAGAGTTGCCTCTTCATTCGCGCAAATGGGTTACTACCATCGCTTCAGCTTGGCGAATGAAATCCATCGCCCTCTAGGGTTTTCATATATTTTGCATCCTGTGCCGGATTTAGGCATGGGCCACGGCGGCGGGTTCTGGGAGTGGCAAATTTCCCTAGGTTTTTGTTTTGTTTTTGTTTTTGTTGCATGTAAGCTGTCGAATGATCCTTCGCATTTAGTTCAACTCCTTAGAGATGTGTCATCGCGTTGCCTTGCGTCTCATCGGAAACCACGCTTAGTGCTGATTTTCGTGCTCAAAACAACGCTGTAGATTCACTGCGTTGCTATCACCTAGAAAATCTGATTAATTTCGTGTATAAAGAATCGGCCAATCTTTCCAAAAATCATGTAGTTTTGAATTTTTAGAAGATAACATTTTCAAAAATCTCCGGGGAATACACCTAACTGGAGATGCACGCGCCGCGCGGTAGACCCCCCAGAAAGCGTGGGTTTAGAGGGAGCGGCAAATTGTCAGATGGCACATGGGCGGCAAAAGTGTAAATCCAGCGCTGCATTCAACCTTGAATATTATTTAAATTTCGCCGCTGGCATTCAAACTAGAGGGTGAGAAAAGGAAGTGATGTTGGGGATAAGTTAAACTCAACAATTCTTGTCATGCCTTGCGCCTCCTTAAAAAAAATGGTTACAAAACAAATGTAAATCAGCTGTTTGGAGAACTTCAACGGCTGAAAATCATCTGTGAAAGTATTAGCTACTGCTATGCCTAAAAACATTCCTCAGAAAAAATAAATCAAAAGAGTTCTTTAACTTCACATCAATTATTCTTGTGCTGGGCCAATGCCCCCCCCCCCCCCCCCGGCAAAGCTAGGTACAATGCAGTGGCGGCTCGTGCGATTTGGCAACAAGGTTCTACCGCCATTTGATTCTATGTAAAACAATCGATTCGATAGTGAAGCGCGGCCTCATCAACAATCGATTGTTGCTCATAGATTCAAATGGACGGCAAACAATATTGCCAAATGGCACGAGCCGCCACTGATACAATGACAGTTATGGTTTTGCTTTCGCTTAAAGTCGTTCAATTGCACATTAGCGCCAGTGGCGTAGCGCGTGCAATTTGGAAACGTTGCAATACGTCCATTTAAACCCTTGAAAAATATCGAAGTATTGGGTGTTCGGTGAACACCTTCGCATTCAACCTTATACATGGGTTTACATAAACAAAACACAACGTTGTCAAATTCCACGCTACGATACTGACTAGCGCACTCTTCGTTTGAAGAAAAAAAAAAAAAAAATCCATGTTCGATTTGACGATTTGACAGTTTATCTAGATCCGTAAAGTTCACAGTCAAGCCTCCTGCCTCAGCTTAGCTCTGCGGCAGGTTGGAAGTAATTATCTTCTCCCACGTAAACCACGGAGTCAAACTGCCATCACGCACACATTCGAATCATCGAGTCGAAAAAAAAGTGGAGAAAACGTAGGGAGAAAATTGAGGGGGGGGAGATAAATAAAATTATGGAAGAGAATCCTTAATGAGGGGCTAATTAGAGCGGGGAAAATTCATACATTTTATTCATAGTGCACCGAGAAAGAGGGGGGACGGGGAGCTCACGTTTCTCCCTATCTTCGGTCCATACTCCCCTACCTCCCCCTCCCCCCTTTACCCTGTGGGCATTCACTGACCCCGGTCCCACCACTCTTTCCCGGAAACCCTGGAACAATAGGTTGAACATCCGGGACTGACCAGGTAAACCAAGGACATTCAATCGACAAATGGAATTCAGTTTGTGGTCAAATCTGATCGGATCAACTTGTCGCGTCTCCGCGAAGTTCGGTTTTTGTATCGAGCGCGTTTTTTGTTTTTTGTTGCCCCGTTCGTTATCCACCGTGGACCGTAGTGCTTTTTTATAAGTATCATGACAATCTAGGAACAAAGATGACCATAAAGAGTTACTTTCCAAGTATGGTGCAAGCAATCACAGTTTTGACAGTTCTCAAGATGCTGACCAACGGTGAGTCTTGACAAGCACCTTAGCTTGCGGGACTGTAGTCCTCGGTTGCATGCTTTTCTTTTGAAGGCGCGCGGCCGCACATTTACCTTTCCCCCTCTCACCCTCCCGTCCGTAGCTGCGAAGCCGACGCAGACGGACGCTCGCTTCCGTTTCCTCCTCGCGACTCCTCGAGATCTGCCTGTTTCTGGCTCATGCAACTTATCGGGTCTACTTGTCATGCTAAGTTGCTTTCTTTTCTTATGAAGGCGCTTCTTATTCTCAAGTTGTTCGAATCTCCAAAATAAATTCTATTGCATCATTTTTTGGAATTCTCCTCCCCCCTCTTCGCCATGCATACCTGTCGTTTATGCGCAGTGCTCTCCATTTTAAGGAATCTTACTATCATTTCAGCTGTTAATAATTAATTACACAGTAATTAACATCACATCGAATTTAAATCGATTAATTATTCATTTTTTTTTTTTTTTTTTTTTTTTTTTTTTTTTTTTTTTTAATTGTTTAACTGTTCCTGGATAGTATTTTAAGTTTATTTTTTACTTTTTTACTATTCTTTTTTTTGTTTTTTGTTGTAGTTAATTTACACTATCCATGGGTTCTGATTATGTGGTATTTTTCTTTCGCATATGTATTAGAATTTCATTTGTTTTTTTAAATCCTGCTGCGTTGATTTTGGTTTAAAGTTCTCCAATATAACAGCATTAATCTGACCCTATTTTTACGCCCTTCTCGTTCAGTATAATTGCACTATTTTTTTCCTCTGACTTAATCGCTTAATCCCCCCCCCGCTTTTTATTTACTTCGTTGATCGCCCTTCGATGTATTTTTTAATCGTTTTGACTCCGAGCACGGGCTTTAGGTTAGTTTCGGTTCTTTATTCTATTTGGTTGGGCCCATCTTTAATAAAACTATACAGCTTTTGGTTATTTATTTATTTAAAAAAAAAAAAAAAAAAAAATTAAAATTTTGTTTGTGTTGTATTTTTATGCAATTATTTTTTCACTCGTTTCTGTTTTTCTTAGAACACTAAGTAATCGCTTGGTTTTATTTTTAAAAAAATTGGCTTACAATTTTTTTAACTCTGCCGAACAAGCGTTTTATTCAACCTTTTTTTTTGCTTGGCTCTGAATACGTATTTTCGCATTAAGCTCCTTTCCAATAAAAAAGAGAAAGAAAAAAAAATCTTTCTATGCTTCACCCGCTTTGGGGGGGGGGGGGTTCCTCAGCCTCTTTTGTTACATCAGTATGAAATTGACTAATTTTTACTCTCAATCTAGCATGCTGTCTTGCTGCTTTTCCTGTCTTTCCTCTTTTACTATTTATGGTGTTTACATAGCGTCAAGTGGATTTTTAAACCACAAATAAGTGAAAAGCTTTTCTCTCGTTCATGAAGAAATAAATGCGGAGTTGCCAGAAACACCCCCACCTTCTTCCCCTCCAAACTGAAGCCTACGTAAGTTTAACAAAAGTATGTTATCATCCTCTTTTCCTGCTCCGCACTGCGACAACTCAAGTTCACACGTGGTTTTTTTTTTTTTTTTTTTTTTTTATTTTTTTTATTTTAATATATTAGCCCCCACCCCATTCTATAAATTTGAATTAATTGGAAGTATAAACTGCCGATAAAAGCCAAAGTGTAGCGGGCAATTTGGTGACAACGTTAATTTTTTTCCATTTTAACCCTTGAAAAAGATCGAACCTAGATGTGTTTGGGATAACATCTTCGAATTTGGCTCTCTATATGAGTTTTCTCTTCAATGGATGAAATGCAAAGTTGCCAAATTCCACGCAACGCCACTGACTGAAAGTCTGCAACTTCCGGAGAATCAGTCTCACCCAAAATTCAATGATTTTTTCCGAGAACACTCAGATGACTAACTAGAGTCCTAATATACCACATACAAGAATATTTTGACCTTTCAACGATTTTTACATCAACTTTGTGTTAGGAATGATGATTTATGAAAGCTAGCAAGTGTTTTATGAAAACAAGCTTTCAGCGCACGGCAGATAGACAAGAAAAGTTTTGTTTTTTTCTGAAATAGTGCTGTATTAAAGAATTAACCTTGACAACAAAACGAACAGAAAACAGCCCGGCAGAAACAGAAAACAGAAAAAGCCCAACTCATTGCGAAGCTCATTGAAAAAGCTCATTTGCCCGGCTAAATGCTTAAATTTTAGGACGAAACCCTCCGTAGACACGTGACGTGACAGAGGAGGTAATTTAACTCGTGGTCAGTGGCAAAAGTAGGAAAGGCAGTCACGCCAGTGATGAGTCGCATAGGCAACACACGTTACACAATATTGCACATATTTGTCCAATTTTTTCACTCATTTGACTCCGGAATTTGGCGTGTAATACTTTCTACTTTTAACTTCCGTTCTTTGTTGCTCATTGTTTGTTGTTTTTATGAACTTTGAACTTTGATTCCCCGCCTGGACCACCTGATAATTTATTTTGATAGCCCTTTGACTAGATAGTCCTTTTTTTTTTTTTTTAGCCCAAAACGAATAAAATTGGTTGAGAAATAAATACTTAATGGGAATTCATTTCGCCATAAGCTTATACACTTTAAGAGCGAGTGAGTACGAGTGATACTATGTATGTCGATCTGCTTCACTCGCACTCATTGAGGCTTAAGGGAATTTTCGTATTTCCTTGATCCCGGCTTTATTTTTGAGTGTTTAAGCTCGAAACTTTCATGGTCTTCCAGAGTGTGCTAGCAGGTGCCGAGTAGTCTCCATCTTGAGTCAGACAAGGATACTATTGTTGTTAAGTAGTATTTTTGATGTTTCCTAGCCGTACTCTGACAAAGGAAGGATCGGACAATTTCGTGCTTCGTTTTTCGCGGCGAGAAAATCTGTATGTGAAAAATCCTAGAGGGGCCAACAATTTTTCCTTTTTTCAAACTGTCATGTCAATATGTGCTTATCTTGAGCTAACGAGGTAGGTAAACATCAATAGAGAGGCTGATACATGCATATACAGGGTGTGAGGAAAGTCTCCCCCCCCCCCTTCTAACTTTTGAACGGTTGAAGATAAAAAAACGAAACTTGAAGAATGTTTCTAACTTAATGGGAACTACTTTTTGGCGTATCCAAAATTTCCGGGGGCGCCCCTAAGGGGGGGGGGGGGCTTCGCCTCCTAACTCAAAATTTTCAAATGGCAACCCCTATCTTGTGATACATCGTTCGGAAGGGCATACAATTCTAAGACTTTTGACGCAAACCGGAGGTCGATATCGTTTTTCGTTTTCGATACATCAATAGTCAAAGTTCGATTTTGACCCATTTTCAAAATATCAGAACTCCCATTAGAAAAGTCGACATTTGAAAAATTAGGAGTCAAAAATACTCTAAAAAGCAAGTACTTTTCAGAAAAAAATACGGTTTTGATATTAGTCTAGTCTTAGAGCCCCCAAAATTATTTAAAAAAGTGACCCCTCAGGGAAGCTATCTCAACAATTCCGAGCCACGACCCTTATCGAGTGATACATCGCTTGAAAAGGCACGCAAAACTGAGCATTTTGGCGCAAACCGCAGGTCAATATCGTTTTTGGTTTTCGATACATCGAAATTTCCCAATGGGTAAAATTCCAACTTTGTCATTCGATATTTTTCGTTCCTCCAAATCTGCTTCACAACATTTTAATTTTTTATTGACAAGATCTACTCCTAGTTGTTGGCGTTTGCTGGATAATTTTTAGATGTGCGCCTTCAATCAGTAGGACAGGCAAAATCAATACACCGGAGTAGGAATATTTATCTACCCACTGAGTTAAAGCGAGCAAGCGGAGATTTGTTTTCCTAACCTGGGAGTAAAAGGGATAATGGTTGATTCTCATGCAAAATACCGAGAAAATTGCACCTTAGTCGCAATTTCCACCATAATTCGTATTTATCGAGTTAAGTATGTAGCCTTCGCAGTGCGGAGTCGCGTGCAATCCGGCAACTTTGTAATTTTCCTATTTAAACCTACGTAAAAAAATCGATTCAAGGGAGTGCACACCTCCGATAGTTTGACCTTTTCCATTTCTATGCGGATCGAACGCAACGTTGCCCGATTTAACGCAACGCCACTGAGCCTCCGTTTGAAAAATCCGTTTTATGACGCCAAATCTTTGTCAAATATTATATCTCGTTCTTTTCCTACACTTATTCGGCGAGCTCCAAGAAAATTCGTCCAATATATTTTTCGTCAGAAAAAAGTAAATTAAAAAATTAAAAAAAAATTAAAAAAATCGTCAACTGTTTCTAATTTCAATCTTCCTTTAATATGTCGTCCCAGTTTTTCGTTAGTGCAATGTACAGTCTGCTCATAAAACTTATTTTCTCCATTCTCAAATGAAGGTAATAGACAGTTTACTAACCCTTGTGAGCCTAAAGGGGGGGGGGTAAATTTGTACCCCAGGCCAGTTTTTTTGATGCCATTTTGTCAAAACGGCTCAAAAATTTTTTGGGACTTTATGACATTTTAAGTTAGGATACTTAGAACACGTCCACCAAATTTCATTAATTTTTATGAATTTTTGTCGATATTATAGAAATTTAAAGTGTTGGGGTACAAATATACCCCCCCCCCCCCCCCCCCCTTCGTCCTGCCAGTTTTAAGTTTGGAACCATCTATTACAGTGAATTTTACGGAAATTTTCTGTAGATTAAGAATATTAAGTCAGATCATTGAAAAAAAAATTGGAAATTTATCAAAAATGGAAAAATAAGATGGTACCTTTTTTCATTTTTTCCATTTTTTTTATTTTGACATTTTTTTTTAAAAGTAGGTGTAAATTTGGCAACATAGCAAAAATTTACTCAAATTTCACATAAATTACTCTCTTAGGGTACTAAGTACATAATCCACCCATTAAAGTTTCAAAATTATTGTTACTGACTGTGCTGCATGAAAATATCCTTGGGGTACAAAAATACCCCCCCCCCCACCTTAGTCCTTTGTGTTACCGAAATACCTTAGGCTCACAAGGGTTAAACAGAGGCGAACCATGTGTAACACCACCGAGACCTCGGGAATTTTCCCAGTGAACTGCGGCTGTTTGAGGCCGGTCGTCAAGCAGCATTTGGTCCAGTGGCGGCGTAGCGTGCAATCAGGCAACGTTGGATTCTGTATTTTTAAACCCATGTACAAGGTCGAATTCGAGGGTGTTCCCCGAACACACCCGATACTACTTCGATATTTTTAATGGGTTTACATGGAGAAAGTACAACGATGCCAAACTACACGCTACACCACTATGCATTGGTTATGTCACCGCGGCGGTAAAATCGGAGCGTAGTATTTTGCGCCATAAGATACACTAACAATGAGTGCGAGAGAGAGAGAGAGAGAGAGAGAGAGAGAGAGAGAGAGAGAGAGAGAGAGAGAGAGAGAGAGAGAGAGAGAGAGAGAGAGAGAGAGAGAGAGAGAGAGAGAGAGAGAGAGAGAGAGAGAGAGAGAGAGAGAAATTGAATTGAATTGAATTGAATTTATTATACTGACGATAGTAGGACCTTGGCGTTCCTATCTTCCCTATCATCAGTTAAAAAGACACAAATCGTTACAAAAAATGCTAACTTAAATATAAACAGTAAAAAGATATGATTACTGCTTAGAAAACTAACAAAGACGAAAACGAAATAATAATAATAAATAATCATAAATAATAATAATAATAAAAGTAGATAATCATAAATAATAAATAAATAATCATGAAAATAAATAATCGTAATAATAAATAATCATAATAATAAATAATAAAAATAAAAATAAAAACAAATGAATACTAAAAATAAAAGAACACAAGAAAGAAAGTTACAAAAAATGCGGGAAATTTATCACAGTGGTTTTGGCAAGTCAAATCGATATTACTGGAAAAACCCAACCAAAACCTAAACCAACAAAACGCATTACTAGTCCTTACAGAAGACTAGCAAAACATCCCTGTCAGTCCGAATTCTAACTGTATTTCTCCAACAATATCGATTTGACTTGGTTTTTAAATATGTTTAGGCTTGTTTCCTCTCTAAGACTCTGTGGAAGGCTATTAAAGAGTCGGATGGACGAACAATAAAACGATTTGTTGTAAATAGCGGTCCTGTGGACAGGAAAAACATACCTTGGGCCACCTCTGACTCTATCACCCCCTCTATTTTGACCAACCAGGTGATAATTATCAAACAGTATCATGGGCAATTTGGTTAATGTAAGTTTTTTGAAAGTGAAAACTATTAGATAGTCCCTCCTTTCTGCAACTTTCAACCACTTCAGTCTAATATAATAAGGTGTGACCCTGTCAAAGAGAGATAGGCCGAATATGTACCTAATGCAAGAGTTCTGTGCAATTTGTAACTTGTGGATCTGTTCAACTGAGGCATCACAATAGGCTGGCAGGGCATAGTCAATGAGAGGCGTGATTAAGGTTGATACTAGCTTTATTTTAACATCTAAGGAAGGTTGAAACGGTAATTTTCTCAATTGATATATTGTTTTAAAGATTCTGCTGGAAATATCTACAACCTGACTATCCCATGATAAATTATCTTGAATAATTAATCCTAGGCTCCTCACTTCCTTTACATATTCTAACAAAACATCTCCGACCTTTATTTTATTGATGGAATTAAGGTCTATCTCTTTTAACAGTTTATCATATCCTACAATCATAGGTTTACATTTAATCGCGTGAATTCCGAGCCCATGTTTTATTCCCCAAATACGCAATGATTCAAGAACTTCATTAAGCTCCTGAACAGCTTCATTAATTTTGTCAGTTGGGCAGCAAACATACAGTTGTAAATTATCTGCATATAAGATGAATCTACAGAACCTTAGAGCATCAGAAATTTTGTTGATGTACATTACAAATAAAAGAGCTGACAGCGTAGATCCTTGGGGCACCCCTACTAAAATACTCAGCCAATCAGAAAGTTTTCCACTAATGGTTTTAATTCTTTGCTTTCGGTCACCTAGGTAAGATTTAAACCATCCGATTACTGAATGCTCGAAATTAAAGGAACGTAGAATAGAGAGAAGAAGATCGTGCTGTACACTCTCAAATGCTCTGCGAAAATCAACTAACATGACAATCATTACATTTTTCGAATCCAGCTCATACCTAACTTCATCAAGTACTTTAATCAGCGCGACTTGTGTATTATAATGTGGTCTGTATCCACACTGAAAGGAATCCAATAAATTAGCTTTATTTATAAATTCAAACATTTGCTTGTAAATAATTTTATCAAAGATTTTAGCCATGACACATAAGATATTAATCGGTCTATAATCTTTGGCATCTTTTGGCCTATTCACCTTCTCGATTGACAACACTAGAGCTTTTTTCCACACTTCTGGATAAACATTATTTGATAGCGAGAAATTGAAAATGTGAGCTAGAATCGAGGATGTAAAATCAGAAGTAGCCATTAATAAATCTACATTAATACCGTCCACACCACAAGCTTTAGATGAAATTTCAGACATTGCTAATGCAACTTCGGTTTTATTTACTTCGCGGAATTTAAAACTTTGTGCGCTTGGATTGAATAATTCTTCATAGTATGACTTAAGTTGCTGATCGAGATGTACCTTTTTATTATCACAAAAAAATGAGTTTAAGTCATTCAAACTAATCTGAGGTTCAGCTGAATTTTTAGCTTGCTTACCAAGTCCGCATTTTTTGAATAGTTTCCAGAATTCTGCGGCAGTATCGCTCTTTTTTATGAGGTTGCGGAAAAATTGATTTCTGGAGTTCCGCAATTTCTGCTTAACTCTATTTCTAAGATATCTATAGTCCCTGAGGTCTTTCGGTTCTCGAGATCTTTTAAATTTTTTCACACACGCATCTCTTTTCTTTATTAAATCTTTAATTTCACGATCGAACCATGGGATGTTATCATGTTTTATTATAACTGTTTTCTCTGGAACGTGCTTATCATATACATCATTAAGATAATTATTTAGAAGCTCAACTTTATGATTAATGTCATTACAGCTGTATAAATTGTCTAGGTTGACATTTTTTAACTCATTTCTCAACTCCTCTACATTCGCCGATTTAAAATCTTTAAACTTTATTACCTTTCTATCTGCTTTTTCCACTCCTATATTACAACTTAGATAAATAAGATCGTGATTTGATATTCCAGGAACCATGACATTGCCATAGGAGAGAACATTATGAGTATTATTTACAAAAACCAAATCTAGCCACGAATCTACATTCGGCAAGTGATAGGTTGAATTCATAGGTAACAATTTTAAGTTGATAGACCCAGCGAGTCGGAATAATTTTCTTTTGCCGTGGGTTTCTTTTAAAACATTTAATTTTTCATTGAAATCACCCAGCATAATAGCCTCATCAAAGTCTGGAATAATCTTGGAAAATTCATCAAATATTTTTTCTACAAATCCACAATGTGGAGGCCTATACATCACACCGATAAGAACTTTCTTATTTTTGCAAGTAATGTGACCCAAAATGTATTCGGGTTTTCTAGTGTATTCACCTGGAGAGGAGGAGATAGGATTAAATTTTAAATTATTTTTCACGTATACTGCTACTCCCCCTCCAGCTTTATTTAATCTATCATTTCTGTGTAAATCATAACCACGAATATTAAATAGTTTTGACGATATAGCAGGTTTCAGCCATGTTTCTGATACTGCCACAATGTCAAAGGAATATTTTAAAACAATAGTTTTAAATTCTTCCCAACAGGATGATAGAGATTCCACATTCATGTGTGCTATTTTAAGATTTTTCTCATACAAAGTTATTTCATTTTCCTCATATATTGATCTTAAACGCTCATCTTCATTTTCTCTCTCGTCATTTCTATTTACAAACTTAATCAACTTTTGGGCTTGTGCTGTCATGTTAATGGATACAAATACAGATTTACATAAGATACACAAAAATATTCAAAGCTTTCACTTTCGAAGTGTACGAGGAAAGATGAGTAAAACCAAGAGACAAAAATAAGGAGAAAATGAGCGCTGCATTCCAAATTATCCGGGATAAAAGCCTTACACTATTGACTGTGCGACGGTAAGAATTTGCAAGGCAACAACCAGGTGAGAGGACACAGTGGGAAGAATCCGAGGATGCAGTTACCTTTCCAAAGGGTTAAAAAAAAAAAAAAAAAAAAAAAAAAAATATTATATGATAAGGAGACTAGACACATAGATACGTTAAAATCTGGTAGAAAGTGCAGTGCACACAGTAACTATGCTGTAACGTTTATAATAATAATAAAAAAATAAATAAATAAAAAAAAAAAAAAAAAAAATAATAATAATAATAATAATAATGTGATAAGGAGACTAGACAAGACACGTAGACACATTAAAATCTAGTAGATAGTGCAGTGCACACAGTAACTATGCTGTAAAGTTACAAAAAAAGGGGAGGGGGGGGAAGTTTAAATATTGGATTGGTGATCAGACCAGATAGAAAGAAACAATGATAAATGAATAGTTTTACATATCTTTAGGAGATCTACGATTTGGCAGTTTCGGACACCTCTGTTTCAGAGAGAAGCTCCAGATCAGCCAGGCTACGGATTGAGATGATCGGAGATTTGTCAGTTCTTCGCATTTTAAGTTCCCCGGTTGCTGTGACCCATAACCATTTGTAATTTAGAGCTGCCTTCTTTGAGTTCGCTAAGTACCTTAGCTTACCCCTGTATGCCGTCAGATTCTGGTAGATGGAAATAAAGCCTTCTCCAAGGGGGACGTCCAAGTCTTTGCACAGTAAGGTACCTTTGGCGCGTTTTCTCTTTAAAAAATCGTAGCAGTCAAAACGGCGAACAAATTTGACGACAATAGTAGCCGGCTTCCCGTCTTTACGATTGGTTAGTCTGTGGCAATAGTCTACAGAAGGAGGCGTGATGTTGGCGTCTATTGCGCGGCTAATCGATAGAACTATATCCGCAGCGTTTGTTCTGGAGTCTCATCTTTCAACTCTGGGATGCCTTTGATTTCCAGAGTGTTGCGTCTGTTATACTGTTCTGCGGACTCACTAATGGACTCAAGTTTTGCACATTTGTCCGTTAAACATTTATTTTCGATTTCTAATGTTTCGATACGCTTCCGAGACTCAGCGATTTCCTCGTTCTGCGATTCTACTTTCGCAAGTACTTCGGTGATGATTGCGCGAAGTGACTTGATTCTAGTGAGAAGTTCAGACTTTAAATTCTTGAGAAGATTTGACAACGCCGGAGAGTCTGGAGTGGCAGCAGCAGCAGATGGAGTGGCTACTTTTTTCGATACACCGCACGGTTCACTACGACTAGAACTAGACAGCCGTTGTTTGTCGTGGGAAGAATTAGGTGTTGCCGATTTATCTATTCCCTTGCATTTATCACACGTCCAGTCTTTTCCTTCTTTTTTGTTGGCTAAAAAGGTTTGCGATGACAACGCGACGCACTCTATATGCACAACAATTTGACAACGCCTACACTTAACTTTGTATGCGTCGTGTCGAAAACCTAGTTTGCATTTACCGCATTTTAAACTTTTTAATGTAAGTTTGCTGTCACTCATGTTAAGAGAATAGTAACTAGATATGAGTCTAGACCCGACACTTTGCAACACTGATGAATGGCACTTCACGTCGCGTCGCGGAAGATGAACACAAAAATGTCGCAAGAGAGAGAGAGAGAGAGAGAGAGAGAGAGAGAGAGAGAGAGAGAGAGAGAGAGAGAGAGAGAGAGAGAGAGAGAGAGAGAGAGAGAGAGAGAGAGAGAGAGAGAGAGAGAGAGAGAGAGAGAGAGAGAGAGAGAGAGAGAGACCGTTTTTTAAAAAGAAAATGTTCCTCACTGACTTAGAGTCCCTATATGTAGAGAGTTAAGACAAGAGAAATCATGGGCGCCGCCATTGGATGCGATTTTGCACATTTGTTTACATTCTGAGGCCGTTGTTGTGTTTTGCTCCACAGCAAAGATTACAGTTCCGCTAAGTTTGAAACGATGTAATCTTTCCCTGCTTTTGTTGATCGACATGTATTAACGCTTTTTAATGATTCTTTTGAGATTTTTGGACATTCTTGTGGTGCATTATGATTAAAATTAACAGATTCGTCGCAAATTAACTCTTTTATCTGTAAAAGACCGTTGGTAAACAAAACAAAAGTGCCAAATCGCATCCAATGGCGGCGTCCGTAGAGCCTAAAATTCATCGACCAATCAGAAGTTGACTACCCTCTTGTCTTAACTCTCTACATATAGGGACTCTACACTGACTCATTGCCCGTTATGGCGCACACTGTTTCTTCCAACAAAGCCCCCAGAATTCGAGGCAAAAAAGAGTCAATTTGAAATTTTTCTCTCTCACTCCGGTTTATAAAGCCCTTACCTACAAATTCTAAGTGGGTATTAAGAACCAAAAGCAATTTTTAGTCGTATATTTGGGGGTGAAATTACGGTAAGCCCCTACTTGTCCCCACAGACATTGGGTTGAAAGTACCCGGGTTTTTTGAGAGCGAATTTTTTGAGTTTAAACTTGGGTGGGTTATCACCCATAAGCAGTAATAAAAAACGAAATACTCTTTTACTCACATTCCAATTTAGACCTCTGTACATCAATTAGGACATATGAACTTACTTTTAAGCCGTTTAAACATTTATTTCATGTTTATTATGAGGGGGGCTGGACCCCTCAAAAATCGACTTTCATCTGCATTTGTGCCCTTTTTGGAGGACGTTTAAAAAAATGCCCGGGATTGCCCGGCAAATCTAAGGCAAAGAACATTCAAAAAAACATTTTTTCTGAACGATCCAACAATAATATCCTGCCCCAACTTGCCCCCCCTTTCGTAATTTTGTGTTTAAAAGTGCCTCTGCGGCTTGTGTGGGACTTAGTCATTTTCACGATCGTGAGATGAGCCATGTTCGCGTGTCAATATCTTTTTTTCCCAGCATTGCCCCGGGGAAATATGGTTAGGAAAGTTCAAAAAAACATTTTTTCTGAACGATCCAGCAATAATATCCTGCCCCAACTTCCCCTTCTTTCGTATTTTTGTGTTTAAAAGTGCCTCTGTGGCTTGTGCGGGACTTAGTCATTTTCTCGAAAATAAAAATAAAAAAATAATAATTGACATCTAAAGTTAAATCTGATATAAAAAATGAAATCTACGACCTAAAAAACCCCTTAGTACCAAGTTTCAATGAAATGCGAGCATGCTAGAGGTTTCCGCCAAAGATCCGGGTCGCTCCGAACACTGTGTGGGCGGCTCATCTGATCCTATCTTCCAACAAAGCCCCACAAGAATTGGCGAGTGCAAGAAAGAGTCAGTTTCCAGACAAGGGTTTCTCTCTCTCACTCCGTGTTTAAGTCATCACTTATCGCCTCTTTTGGCACCTAGCAAAGTTGGACAAAATAGAGGTGGTTGTCGATTACACGATTACCGAGTAATCGTACCTAATTGTTATGTCGTTTTTTTGGACGGTGATTGACGGTAATCACCGGCTGACTTTTTACAAAGTCGCCCATCAGACTAGTTGCAGAAGAATTAGATCTAATCGAAATGACCCTGGAGTTGATTTTAAATCTGAGGAGACGACATTTTTAACTACGATTCAAAGCGTTAATGATTACCGATCACCCAGTAACGCAGAATAATACAATCAGAACGGAAACTCTGTCGAATTTTGAAGCAAATTCATTTTGCGTCCGCCATGTTGGGATATAGGATGTTCACATCTGGATTCGCGCTTGAAAAAAGCAATACAGGACATGATCCGCAAAATTTTCATTCTGAAATGCCATTAGAATAAAAGTGAGGCCGGAAACTTAAGATTTCTTTCCAGAATTTACAGAAATAAATGAGTTTCAACTTTCAACACAAACCACACTCGTCCGCCATGTTGGGATATAGGACCACAGCGTTGCCTATTGGTGCCGTTAAATTCCAAACTTGCTTCCATTGGCTCTTATGGGAGTTTCCGTTCTGACTGTATTATTCTGTGCCAGTAATTGTTTAATCGATTACTCTCCTATTTTCCTATCTCTGGCACCACGTCGAATTTTTCACTGTTCACTGTTTTCCGCACATACTGTGCTTGGCGTTGGTCATATGATATGACCGCAGTGTCCAGCGAGCCAATCATACAGCACAATTTCACGCCACAAGGAACAGCACAGATTGCGAGAGAGGCCGTTTTCAGAAAAATGTTTCCCTCTCGCACTCACTACCCCTTATGACGTCATGGCGCAACTCTCATGGTGGACTCTGGACTCTAGTCTCAACTATCGGCACAAAATACTCAAATTAAAACGGAAACTCTAATTCATTTTGAAACATTCTTTACTTCGGGTACCTTCAGGTACGCCATGTTAAAAAGTGAGCATTTCCGGCAACTGGCTGGGTTGTGATTGGTTGTGCGTCAACTTTGATTGTAAATATAACCTAAAAAAGCAAGTCCGCCATCTTATCGAGAAATGAGCAAACACGGTTGCCACTTTGTGCTGGTAAATTCCAAATCTTGTTTCCATTGGCTCTTATGAGAGTTTCCGTTCTGATTGTATAGTATTTTGTGCTGTCGGTTTGACTTGAAAAATAAACGATATCGGACTACAAACGAGCATTTTTTTTTTCGGAAACGCAGTGTTCGCATACATCGTAATTCATAGTTTCAAGAAATGGATTAATTAAATAATTAAAATCCTCATAAAGTCATGAATTAATTTTAATCGCGAGAGGGGAGAGTCCCTGGGGGAATGCCAGCCAGGCAATCAGCGTACTCGCTAGCCAGCGGTAAAGTAGAAATGCGAAAAGAAAAGTTGGAATAAAGCCTTGACACCGTTATTTGTCTATTGACAAGCGTCGAGCAATGAGCGATCGATTTCCCACAGCTTTTGTCTCACCGATTGTTTTCGCGTCCATCGATGATGCACGCTCTCTTGTTTTACCGCTGCACCCACCGCAGCGCCCCGCGCTACCGTTTCCCCTCCCCTACACCGCCCCCTCTTTTCCCGTATCCGTGTCTAATACGACGCTTCGATTGCTTACTGCTGCGGCCTCAACCTCAAGCGCCATAAACAATGTCTACATGGCTATGCGACTATTTGTATCGAGGATCACCATCAGTAGACTGTTTTAGAAATGGGTCTGCGTTGCAACATTTTTCTACAATTAAAGATTGTATTTTTTGGTGTAAAATTACTTACAAATAACGTTAAGTGCGTGGTTGGCTTTTGAATGTCAAAGATTGTGGGGGGCTTGAAAAAGTTGAATTTTTTATTTTTTTTTCTGTATTTTTTTTTTATCGTTTTTTTTTTTAATTTTTTATTTTTTTTTATTTTGATTTTGATTTTATATTTTGATTTTTTATTTTTGGGTCACCAGTCAATTAAAGGCTTAAGAATTATGCGCGCATGTTTGCGCTACATTCTCTGTACATTAAAGAGTCTCGCTGTACGAGAGGTGTAGATCAGTAGCGTAGCATGCAATTTGAAAACGTCGTACTTTCTCCATTTAAACCTAGCAAAAATATCAAACTACTGGGTGCTCAGTGAACACCCTCGAATTCGACCTTTAACATGGGTTTAAATAGACAAAATACAGCGTTGCCAAACTGCACGCTTCGCCCCTGGTATAGATTCTGATTGTTCTGATTCTGATAGCAATACATGGGGGTTATGTGAGAGCAAGAGAGACAGTTTGTGTTTATTTGGAACGCTCATCATCGGATGATGTCATCACTAAAACCGTCTATTAGGAATTCGAACTGCACACTTGCTATCTTATGATCCCAGCATAATGACACACTTTGCACCTATTGTTCACGGCAGCATGCGAAATGGAGAGTTAAGAAGAAAGAAAAAAATATTGATGAGAAGGAAGAAATGCAGACGACATGAGTTTTCACTAGCTGATCCAAGACATTGTCCTTCTCTCTCTTTTCCCCCCATTAGAGAACGCATTCATTAGTAAAGGATAGAAGAGGGGGCGAAAATCATGTGACTGTCCCTGATCTATCCTTTTCTAACACACGCATCCTGATGGGAAAAGAGAGGGAAAGATAAATTTCTGGATCCGCCTGTGAGACGTTTTTTGAGAACTAAAAGTGGAAAAGGAGGACGTAAGAAATCGATATTTCTTTATAGGTTCAAATGGCAAAATACACGGTTGCCAAAAAGCACGAACCGTCAATGTTACAAGTCCTGTCTCAAAGTATGTGACAGCATGGGCGATCTGAATCTGGTTTGTTTGCCTCACTTTTTTTAACCTTAAATCAAAAGTTGTAATTAATCCAGAGCCATGATGTATAATAGAGACCACGCACTAGCCGTGCGCGCTATGGCTGACTTTTTTCGGGCTCAACATGAATTAGCATTGGGAGCGTGAAGAAGCACCGTCCAACATGGCCCATACGTTGACAGATGCAATCTCGATGCTGCGGTCTCATTAGGCAAAAACCTCAACAACTTTTCTCATCAGTCAACCCTTGGACCAGGTTTGTGATGTTCTGTTGAGACCCCGAAAAAAATAGTTGCCACCTGACGCAAACATGGGCAAGGTAAATAGTGCGTGATCTCTAGTATACAAATATTGTCTCTGAATTAATCCAGTGTAAAATGGTTTTAAACGAAAGTGCAAGTCTTCAAGACAGGGGCGGATTTCACATCTCTTGAGACCCTACGCAACCTTGAATTTAAGGCCCCCTATAGCAGCAGGATGGGGTGTGTGAAATATTTTTCCTCAAAAAAGAGGGGGAATAGGAGGCCTCCATCTTGTCAGCGATTGAAAAGCACCTCCATAATGACAGGTCTGCTCGTTAGTCTGTTTTCCCATTTAAACATACATTGGCGGTGCCCTGAAAGAGCAGAGGGGACGTTCGAGAGCCCTGCGCCTTGTCAGCGATTAAAAGCCCACTAAAATGACAGGTCTGCTCGTAAGTCTGTTCTCCCGTTTAAAATTACATTGGCGGTGCTCCGGAAGAGCAGAGGAGACGTTTTGAGAGCCCTGCGCCTTGTCAGCGATTAAAAGCCCACCAAAATGACGGGTCTGATCGTAAGTCTGTTTTCCCATTTAAAATTACATTGGCGGTGCAGTGGAAGAGCAGTGTGGACGTTTTGAGAGCCCTGCCCCTTGTCAGCGATTAAAAGCCCACTAAAATGACAGGTCTGCTCGTAAGTCTGTTCTCTCGTTTAAAATTACTTTGGCGGTGCCCCGGAAGAGGAGAGGAGACGTTTTGAGAGCCCTGCGCCTTGTCAGCGATTAAAAGCCCACCATAATGACAGGTCTGCTCGTAAGTCTGTTTTCCCATTTAAAATTACATTGGCGGTGCCTCGGAAGAGCAGAGGGGGCGTTTTGAGAGCCCTGCGCCTTATCAGCGATTAAAAGCCCACCAAACTGACAGGTCTGCTCGTAAGTCTGTTTTCCCGTTTAAAATTACATTGGCGGTGCCCCGGAAGAGCAGAGGGGACGTTTTGAGAGCCCTGCGCCTTATCAGCGATTAAAAGCCCACCATAAAGACAGGTCTGCTCGTAAGTCTGTTTTCCCATTTAAAATTACTTTGGTGGTGCCCCGGAAGAGCAGAGGAGACGTTTTGAGAGCTGCCCCTTGTCAGCGATTAAAAGCCCACCATAATGACAGGTCTGCTCGTAAGTCTGTTCTCCCGTTTAAAATTACATTGGCGGTGCAGTGGAAGAGCAGAGGGGGCGTTTTGAGAGCCCTGCGCCTTGTCAGCGATTAAAAGTCCACCAAACTGACAGGTCTGCTCGTAAGTCTGTTTTCCCGTTTAAAATTACATTGGCGGTGCCCCGGAAGAGCAGAGGGGACGTTTTGAGAGCCCTGCGCCTTATCAGCGATTAAAAGCCCACCATAAAGACAGGTCTACTCGTAAGTCTGTTTTTCCATTTAAAGTTACTTTGGTGGTGCCCCGGAAGAGCAGAGGAGACGTTTTGAGAGCTGCCCCTTGTCAGCGATTAAAAGTCCACTAAAATAACAGGTCTGCTCGTAAGTCTGTTCTCCCGTTTAAAATTACATTGGCGGTGCCCCGGAAGAGCAGAGGAGACGTTTTGAGAGCCCTGCGCCCTGTCAGCGATTAAAAGCCCACTAAAATGACAGGTCTGCTCGTAAGTCTGTTCTCCCGTTTAAAATTATATTGGCGGTGCCCCGGAAGAGCAGAGGAGACGTTTTGAGAGCCCCTGCGTGGCCTGCGCCTTGTCAGCGATTAAAAGCCCACCAAAAAGACAGGTCTGCTCGTTTGAAATTACATTGACGTTGTCTCGGAAGAGCAGAGGGAACGTTTTGAGAGCCCTGAGCCGTGTCAGCTATTAAAGGCCCAGAAAAAAACAGGTATTCTCGTAAGGCTGTTTTCCATTCCATTCAGGCAACATAGAGGGAGTGCTTGGCAACATTGCTTGCCTAATGCCTATAGGTATGAAGCGATTATCATGGAAACATATGGGAGATACTATAGTGCAAGTTCAAACCTGTGCAGAGAGTCGGTTAGTTTGTCACGCGGTTTATTTTTCTGTCTTTATCGCGATGTTGAGTGCAAACGCGGCGTTAAAAGAAGAGCAACATTATATGTTATCCGATATTGTTTTCGGCGTGGTTTGTCGGTTGCAGATACGTATAAAGAAATGAAAGAGAAGTGTACAATGATGACTGTTTGGGCATTACCATCATTATCTTGAGTGCAATTCGCACAAGATCAAACTTGATGCTGACTTTTAACGTACTGCAAAAAGTACCTACCCTAAAATCCTGGAGGCGGTTACGTAACACGCCGCGGGAGAAACTCTGTATTTCGGTAAATTTTTTACCAAATGAGCTCAACAAGGTGTCATTTTATCAGTATTCACGCCGGCAATACGAATCCGTCAACAAAAATTTGATAAGCTTGTTTCGTTCGCTCAAAAAATCAATCGTTTCATTACTTTTTGGACAACCTATGTATATTCTAATTCTGTGTCCAGATATCCACTCTAAAACACTTGCACTTCCGTTTAACATCGATTTCAACTGGTTTAATTACAATTTTTGATTTAAGGTTAAAAAAAAGTGAGGCAAAGAAACCAGATTCAGATCGCCCATGTTGTCACAGTTTGAGATAAGACTTATAACATGTATGACCCGGGACCCCCTCTATCGCTATAGCATCGTTGGATCCACTTTTGCTACATCGACGCGGTTCCCTGCAAATAAATGAATACATTTATGCGTATCTATGTATTGTTAGAATATCTTCGGTGGCATTATAGTGTTTAGAACGATGTATCAAAACCTAGATAGAGGGAGAATAAGAGAGGAAATACCTAGTTTTATGAGTAATTGGTTGTAAAAATCAAACAAAGCTCATGCATGCGATTTCAAAACGGAGAGGAAAGTGGGCAAAACGCGACCTGGGTTCAGGTCGTTATGCAGCTTTACTATCCATTTTTAGCGGAGTGTTTAGAGGATAAGGGTTTTAATCACGTGTGCAATTGCAAGGCAAGATGGGGAAGGGCGTGGAGGGATTGAAAATTACTGATAATTACGAGTTCCGTCCAACTATGGGCCCCCGATCCAGATGCTGTGCTGTATTGTGACGTCGGAAAGCGATCGGCCGTGGCATGGCGTCGCCGTTTTGGTTGTGCTCTTGAACCGAAAGTGGCATCGTTGCCACTTTGGCATATGCTCAGGCTATCAGGCTATAGCATGGAATCTCCCCCCCCCCCCCCCCCGCAAGACGAATTTTCCATTAGAATATGATTTAGTGATGTTTTCGGCAACCATGTTGAATGGAGCTCTTGCAAGGTTTTGCTGTAGGCAAATGGAGTATCAATTTCGTTGTAAAATGCTGCGAAAATAACGATGATACCATTAAAAAAGTCTAAAACTCACTCCTCGCAGAGAAAACTTAACTTGAAATTTCGGGTGACCAGGGGTGCAGAATCTTCTTTGCCTCCACAATTCTCACACACACAGAGGACGGTGTCCACAATTTTTGTTGACTTTTTTGTGTGCTTATTTTAACGCGCTAACAAAAACTTTGGCTTAAAGCAGCGCTCTCACTCAAAATTTAGCCTAGCCTAGCATGTAGGATTAACCCAATTGACATTATTTGGTTGGTCAAAGTATTAAAAAAAAAAAAAAAAAAAAAAAAAAAAAAAACTTCCTGGCAGTGTCCACAATTTAATCTTGTGTCCACAATTTTCACGCGATCGTACGATCGCGTGATCGAGGATTTTCTGCACCCCTGCGGGTGACCACCCTTGCATGTATGCACCAACCTCGGATTCGGACCCTAAACAAAAGAACATAATCTACGAATTTGAACAATGAGATTAATGAATTTGCTTTCAAAAAGTAAATTGGAAGGAGTTTATACAGGTCCATTTATACACATTTTGCCACTAGGAGCACGGTGATAAGTACAGAAAAGTTCTTCGTTGTGTAATAAACGAGGAAGCCGTCACTTCATTCCATGTCCTGTTCTTTTGTTTGGAGTCCGAATCGAGGTTGGTGCAAACATGCAAGGGTGGTCACCCGAAATTTCAAGTTAAGTTTTCTCTGCGAGGAGTGAGTTTTAGACTTTTTTTTATAGTTTCATCATTATTTTCGCAGCATTTTACTTTGGAATCGATACTCCATTTGCCTACAGCAAAACCTTGCACGAGCTCCATTGCCGATAAATAGTACATTTTTCAAGGTAAACCGAATTAATAGGTACTAAGCAGTAAGCAGTCATCATCCCGAATATGATTTATGATCGTTGATCAGGGCCCAAATAATGTTACGGGCTCTTAACACTTATGAGTGGTCATCGATAGATTATTGTTGTTAGCTATAAGGAGTTTTAACCCCTCCAATGCCTCTTCAGACTATAATATATCAATATATATAAAAAACTAGAGTTTCAAAGTTGCCTCCAACCGTAGCCTACGCTCCAACTCCTCCAAGTATGAACGTCTGATTGGTGGTGCACCGTCCACCATCATAGTTTGGTGCCCACAGATCTTTGACGGTCATCGATGGTGCCGCGGGAATTAACGTAAATCATGTGGCGCATATCTATTTCCCGTCGATTCACCAAAGAGTGTATTATATTCCCTTTGCGATTTATGCACAACAATTTAAAAGTTTCGACGCCAAATCTCCGTTGGTTTGCAATTATTTGAAAATTATGTACTATGCCTTTCAAAAGAAAGTACCCTGGTCGAAATTCTTGCTGTTAAATTATTCCTTTATTTCCAATGAAACTTCTGCTTGTTTATGACGTACTTTACTTGAAAAGGGCGTTCTGATTAGTCCTTAATCAATCAGAGCTGCCGATTTGCGTAGATTTAATGGCATTTTGAAATTCACCGAAGATTCCACCGGTTGAGAAAAGATTACAGAGTTTAGTTCAGTGTATGACTGTAATGCACGAAAATACTAGCGTCTTTTATCTTTTCTCAACCGGT
Organism: Trialeurodes vaporariorum; assembly: GCA_011764245.1. Lineage (NCBI taxonomy): Eukaryota > Metazoa > Arthropoda > Insecta > Hemiptera > Aleyrodidae > Trialeurodes > Trialeurodes vaporariorum. The sequence continues at coordinate 50,325,169 of VMOF01000035.1, forward strand.
ATATTTTAATTAATTAACGACGTTTCTACCGATTGAGAAAAGATTACAGATCAGAGTATTTTCGTGCATTACAGTCATACATTGAACTGAACTATGTAATCTTTTCTCAACCGGTGGAATCTTCGGTGAATTTCAAAATTTCATTTAATCGACGCAAATCGGCAGCTCTGTAATCAATTGAAAACCGCAAAATTGTTTCAAGATTGCCAAGATTTAAAAAGAGTAAAAATTTCGACCAGGGTACTTTTTTTTGAAGGTCGTAGTACCTGTAATATGTTCGCACATCGATCTCCAAATGCCCGTTTGGATTATATAATCAGGGGCGCTGTTTCAGATTTTTCTGGGGGGGGGGGGGCAAGGCCCTTGCCGCAAGGCCCTCCAAAAATTTGGATTACTTCTTTTTTTTGCCATGCATCTTTAAAAAAATCTTATTTCTGTCTTGATTTTTCGGCCACATTGAAAATCCTTGGGGGAGGAAGGCAACCTCCCCTCCCCCAAATGGTGCCACCAAAGATTACTTATACATACAGATATGGCATTAGCCATCTCGCCCGTGTTAAGTGAAAAATGGATAAAACGCCGGCCGTGATACAACCGGGCATACAGAGGGGATCATAAAGATTACAGAATTCTGGTTCGAAAAGATTACGTTTCCCACATTTCCTGTGTTAGTTTGCGGAACTCGAACAAACACGGAACGTGAACGGTGGAACGTGGAATACGGAACAGTTTTGTAACAGACAAACATGGAAAATGTAATCTTTTCTCTGTAATCTTTATGATCCCCTCTGTATGCCCGGTTGTATCACGGCCGGAGTCAACTTAACAAAATTCGGGCTAATGCCATATCTGTATATATAAGTAATCTTTGGTGTACTCACGATGAAGCGGAGCGGTGCCGTGCCGGTGATCGGTGGGGCGAGTGTGGTGGACGGTATATGTGGTGCGGTGGTCCAGTGCAATTAATATACTCATTACTCGTGCACAAGTGCGGATGAGAAGGGTGAAATGGACGGGAGGGGAGGGGAGGGGAGAGGACGAATAACGAGGGAGAGGGACGGCGGAGGGGAGGGGGTATTAGCATTTTTTGTGTTCTCTACGGTACAATGACTTAGACTGTCCGCGAAGTCCCTAACTCATAATTATAACACTGCCTCCGCTCATGACCACGACCCCTCGCGCGAATGTGTAACGGGAATAAATGGGGGGTCCCTCGTCTCTTGTTGTAATATTCAATTTTAATAGTTTTTAAAATCAGATATCTATGTAGCGCCGACATCATCGCACATTGGAGAGAGGCCGTTTAAGTTTTCGAATGATTCCAGCGTTCGTTCGAATTTCATTCAGCACCGTATCTTGCATGCAATGTGGCAACAATGTGTATTTCTCAGCTTTCCTATATAGAATCGATATTGTACAAGCAGAGCCATAAGTCCTGCGTCGACTATTCGACGCAACCCGCATTACATGTGCAGTTAACGCTCTCTTATCTTTCTTTTCTTTTGTTCTCTCAAGACCGAGAAAGGTTCGGGCTACGTGTAGTGCGGGTTGCGTCGACTTGTCGACGCAGGACTAATGGCTCTGCTTGTACACAGAAACGGGGTAGGGCCGCCGCATTTAGAATCGCGGAGGGAGGCACTAAAATTTTTGGTGGCTCACCGATAAATCAGAGGCGTATCGTTCAATTTGTCAACGTTGTATTTTGTCTATACTTATCCCCTGTAAAAGGTCTAATGCGATGGTGTTCACTGTTCACCGAACATCCAAAAATTTGATATTTTTAATAAGTTTAAATGGAGAAAGTACGATGTTGCCAAATTGCACGCTACGCCACTAACTGATGCTTTAAATGTAGTGACGTCAACTAAATTTTAGGGTCACCCGGATTTTGGTATAGGTTGAGTCCCTATATGTAGAGAGTCAAGACAAGAGGGTAGTCAACATCTGATCGGTCGATGAGTTTTAGGCTCTACAGACGCCGCCATTGGATGCGATTTTGCAATTTTGTTTACAATCGCAGTTGTTTACCAACGGTGCTTTATTGATAAAGAGTTAATTTTCGATGAATCTGTTAATTTTAATCATGATACACCTCAAGAATGTCTATAAATCCGAAAAGAATCTTTCAAAGTGTAACAAAAGCAGGGAAAGATTACATCGTTAGAAACTAGGCGGCACTGTAATCTTTTGCAGTGGACTAAAACACAACAACGGCCCTCAGAATGTAAACAAATGCGCAAAATCGCATCCAATAGCGGCGTCTGTATTATTACCTATTCAGTAAATTTGACTTTCTCGTAATTGCTTGTGATTAATATGTTGTTAAATTACGTTCTATGTCGACTTGCCGGAATCTTGAACGAAAACGCCGGGCAAGTACCTACTTTTTCGAATGCCGTCGTCGGCCATCTTTGCCGCTCGTGGTCGTGGCTCAAGGCTGGCTCGCCCCTTCGCCCGCCATCTTTGGCTTTCCTCAAAACGCTTTTTGCGGGTTTATGAGTGGATTTTATGAATGTTTGATGCTCTCAATGTGATTTTTTCGTGACTTTACACTAGAATCAACCCTCCATATCGCTGTAGTAAAAGCACAGAATAATACAATCAGAACAGGGGGGTGATCACGGAGGATCGTTTCGTTTCGTTTTTGTTATCGTTATCGTTTACGTGTAACCTTATGGGTGGCTCAACTGATCGAATCGTTTTGAGCCTCTCGTAACGATTGAAACGGTCGAAAGGAAGCGATGAGTTGGAGGCTGTCGTTTACTCGATCGTTTGAAGTAGGAAGAGGTGAGGAGGGGATCACCTGCGCGATCGAGTTGCGCAGACGCAAGCCCATTTGATTTAATGCAAATGATAACGATAACGATACCGAAACGAAACGATCCTCCGTGATCACCCCCCAGAAACTCTATCGGATTTTGAAGCAAATTCATTTCGCGTCCACCATGTTGGGATATAGGATGTTTACATCTGGATTCGCGCTCGAAAAAAAAATTTAGGACATGATCCGCGAAATTTTCATTCTGAAATGCCATTAGAATAAAAGTGAGGCCGGAAACTTAAGATTTCTTTTCAGAATTTACAGAAATAAATGAGTTTTAACACAAATCACACTCGTCCGCCATGTTGGGATATAGGACCACAGCGTTGCCTATTGGTACCGTTAAAGTCCAAACTTGCTTCCATTGGCTCTTATGGGAGTTTTCGTTCTGATTGTATTGTGGTAAAAGTGTGCAACATACCCACTGCCAACGGTATAAAATGGCCAGGTGTTTTCTGATAGTAAATACATCCGTGGCTGTCCAAGTGGTTCTAAAGAGGGTATAAATTAAGCCACAAAACTAATGAAGAAAGAGGAGACAGAAAAAAGAGAAAAAAATCGTACATAATCTCATTAACAGAAATCAAAAATGTAGACAGTTAATGGCAATATGCTTTATGACGTAGAAAGATTTAAATCGGTCTGTCACAAACTTTTGCTATATCTATAGAGAGGGTCTTTTCCGGTTTCAACGCTCACTTAATTGAACCCCGTTCGAAGTTCCAAAATTGACCCATGAACTTAATAACTAACTGCGTTTAAACAAAGTTCCAAGATGGCTGTTGTCATATGCGCGGGTCACAATGGGCAAGTCCCATCCAGCGCTGGATTTACACTTTTCTCGCCCATGGGCCATCTGACTGTTTGCCGCTCTCTCTATAAGCCCATGCTTTCTTGAGGGTTTGGGGCGCGTGCCCGTGCCCCTCCAGTTGGGTGTTTTCCCCCGGACATTTTTGAAATTTTTACCTCCTATAAATGCAAAATTACACGGTGTTTAGAAAGATTTCCCGATTCTTTGAACACGAAATTAATCACATTTTCGTGGTGATAACATCGCAGTTATTGTAAATCGTTGTTTTGAGCACAAAAATCAGCACTATGCGTGGTTTCCGATGATACACAAGGTTACGCAATGACGTATCTTTACTGTCGCACTACACGCGTATAGTGTTATCTATATCTACAGCTTTCGTGCAAAAAAATAAATAAATAAATAATAAAAAAAAAAAACCTAGGTAAATTTGCTGCTCCCAGAACCTGCAGCCGTGGGCCATGGTCCATATGGCCCATGCCTAAATCCGGCGCTGGATGCAAAAGATATAAAAACCCTTGAGGGCGATCGACTCCATTCGCCAAGCTGAAGCGATAGAGGGGTCACAAGGGGGGTTTTGGTGACATCACCAGTTTGCCCATGTTAAAGAATCATGAGTTAACATATGCATGAGTGAAAGAGCCTCAGATGCAAAAGATATGAAAACCCTTGAGGGCGATCGACTCCATTCGCCAAGCTGAAGCGATAGAGGGCTCACAAGGGGGGTTTTGGTGACATCACCAGTTTGCCCATGTTAAAGAATCATGAGTTAACATATGCATGAGTGAAAGAGCCTCAGATGCAAAAGATATGAAAACCCTTGAGGGCGATCGACTCCATTCGCCAAGCTGAAGCGATAGAGGGCTCACAAGGGGGGTTTTGGTGACATCACCTTTTTGCCCATGTTAAAGACTCATGAGTTAACATATGCATGAGTGAAAGAGCCTCAGATGCAAAAGATATGAAAACCCTTGAGGGCGATCGACTCCATTCGCCAAGCTGAAGCGATAGAGGGCTCACAAGGGGGGTTTTGGTGACATCACCTTTTTGCCCATGTTAAAGACTCATGAGTTAACATATGCATGAGTGATAGAGCCTCGCATGCAAACAGCGCTGGATTGACACTTTTTGCCGCCCATTGGCCATCTGACTATTTGCCGCTCCCTCTAAGCCAACGCTTTCGGGGGGGGGGGGGGGTCTGGGGGGGCCTGGGGCGCGTGCCCCTCCAGTTAGGTGTCTTCCCCACGGAATTTTTTGAAATTTTCACCTCCTATAAAAATTTACCTAGAAATTTGCCGCCGTGGGCCACGGCCCGGTGCTGGTCTCTCCTAAACGCAGCTTTCTGTGCTAATTAAAGTGATTCGTTTTTGAGAAAGCTGCAATGGGTCTGTTGCAAACTTTTGCTACAGCGCTATAGGGTGTACAGTCTGATGTAAAATCGCGTGAAAAGTCCATTGATGGCATCAGAAAGTCATAAAATGCAGTAATTAACTCACAAGAGACGTTTAATGAAATCCAAGATGGCGGTAAAATATTGAGCAACCTGTATGCATGCACCACGAACATCCAAGGATAGCCAACCTCACAATATCGATCACACCCAATCACAACGTAAATAAACACATAACCTCTGAAGCTGCGAGATTGTCAACGTTGGCAATCCTTGGATGTTAAAGGTGCATGCATACAGATTGCTCGATATTTTACCGCCATCTTGGATTTCATTAAACGTCTCTTGTGAGTTAATTACTGCATTTTATGACTTTCTGATGCCACCAATGGACTTTTCAGGCGATTTTACATTAGATTTAACACTCTTAATTGTTGTAGCAAAAGTTTGCCACAGACCCATTAGATTGGACTCTCCCACCGTGAATCACTCGCATTTGACATTCATTTAGAACTTTCGTTTAAACGCATTCATTTGAGTCTGTGAGTAAATTATTTTGGATCATTTTGAGACTTCTAACGTTATTTTCAAGGAATTGCGCATGCTCCGCAGTTGACCTTCTCTATAGCTGTAGCATAAGTTTGCGACGATCCCATTAATAATTTTGCAGCTGGGAATGAGGACGGTCGGTATCACAGTCTTTACGATTAAATAAAAATTCAAATCCCATTTTGAAGCAAAAAAAAAAAATACAAAAAACCAAAAAACAAAAACTTCTATGTACGGACAATTCCATCAATTTACTGTGTGACATCGTGTCACCTATATTTTCTCGAATGTAGCGCGGTGGGAAAGAGCTGTGAAGTCTGTAAGTAACGTTGATTGAAATTATACGGTCATGAAAGAATGTGTTTTGTTTCTTACCCAAGCGTTGAAGTCTCCGAAAATGTGTTTATATACATCGAGTGTGGCAGAAGTCCGGCGACCCCTAAATAACTTTTGAGTGGCTGTAGATTAAAAAACGAAACGTGCGGGGAATTTGCATAACTTTAACGAGATTATACCCTTTGAGGGGGTCAAAATTTTGGGGGCATCCCTCCAGTGGGGGGGGGGGGCTAAAAGAATTCAAACAGTAACCCCTATAGCTATCTTGTGACACATCATTAGAAAGATTATAAAACATTTAGCATTTTGGTGTAAACTAATCGTCGATATAGTTTTTCGTTATCCCATTTTCCAAAAAAAGCAAAACTCATAATTTCCGTACGTGTACCTTCGTTTAAATGGAAATGGACCTAAAATTCACCGTTTGTAAATATCACGCAACGCTACGGGATGCTGTATTGAATGGGGCTCTTGCAAATTTTTGCTATAGGGAATTGTGAAGAGTTGATTCTTGCATAAAAACCTGTAAAAATGACGATGAGTACACTAAAAAATCACGAAATTCGCTCTCAGAATCGAGCTTAATGGCGGAGAGACGCAGGTATCATGGGAGATTCCTATCTAAATTGAGACATATCTCTGTGTTTCTGTAGAGAAAGTGACATAATAGACAGGAATCTCCCATGATACCAGCGTCGAACCACCATAGAGGGTTTTAGTAATGGCGACTGCCGGCGATGAGCGTTCCAAACAAAGCCAGTTTGCCTCTCTCTCTCTCTCTCTCTCACGTGACCCCTATGTACTGCCATCTCACTCTAATTTCAAAAATCGTATGTAGAGACTTATTTTATGAAATTTTATGGCAGAAACGAATTTCTCGAGGCATTTCAATGCGATTTTGATAATAACATGTTGTAAAACAAGGCCCTGTATACGAATTTCGATACTAGAAAGAGATGGATATACATGGACTTCACGGGAGAGTGAGTGAGATAGTTTGGAACTCTAAGCGAGTTTTATCACAACCGATTGCGACCGATGAGTGCATTGTTGTGGTTGTTGGCTAACCGTTGACTTCGCACTAAAACCGTCTATTACGATCTTGCCGGTATAGCAGTTATGTAAGTTTATTACTGAATTTTAGACTGTATTATATTATTCATTGTATACAGCAAAACGAGAGCAAGAAGCTTGCCATATACTTTGTATGGCGCGCTTAAAATGGGGCAAAGAAACCAAGTTTTTGTGAAAATGTCCGTAAGAGGTGTTCATCATGGCTGCCTCTGCACTATGGCTCAAAAGCACGTCCTAGAAATCCCCTCTTTTGTTTATAGCTCGTTGTTTAGAACCGATTCCCAACGAATTAATTACAATTTTTGTTGTAAGGTTAAAAAATAAGAGGCAAACAATCCAGAAACAAATATTCCATTTGCTGCATCACTTTGGGATAGGACTAATGACTTGGCGTGACCCGGGACCCCTCTGTTGTTAGGGTCATTCCATTTTAAATCAACCAGAGCCTGTGCTGCCTAGTCATGGATTTTGGAAATATTTTGTGGGGTGATTGTAACTACTTTTAGTAGCTCAAAACGTATTTTTTCATATTTTTTTAGCTTACGGCCCCTGAGATATAGGCAACCGGAAATTCAAAAATTGCGATTTTAGGCTTATCTTTGAACGCGTGCCACAGCCTTAATTCTCAACGGAAAGATACGGTTGAGGTCTCATTTTGATGCATTTTGTGTCCTCTTTTCATTGCTAAAGGTCGTTTTTCATTAATTGAAGGTTTAGCAGGTTGCATACCTATTTGAACTTTGGTGACCCTATTGCAATTTTTCCGATTTTTGATAATTTTTTTTAATAGGATAGCGTTGGTAGAAAAAATTCATACTTTCCAAGCTTTAAGTACACTACTAAGAGTACCTGCTCAAAAAAAATTGGATCTCCTGAGCAATTTTTTCTAGTTGAAAAAATTGCTTAAAGTCGGCTGAAATTAAGAAAGACCCAACTTTGAGGTTAAAAAAGTCGATGTGGGGATTCATGAAAAAATCTTAAAAAATAACTAAAATCACCGCTTTTATGTCTACTTTCAATATCTGAAGTCGAAAGTTTGTGTATTTGATCGCTACAGTCGATTTTTTTTTTTTTTTTAAAATTGGTAAAAATACAATTTGCTCGAACACACGCGATTGAAGCGAATAGAAGAGCCAACTCTTTGAGGTTTAAAATCTCGCAAAATCTCTAAAATGATCGCTTTTAAGTCCTTTTTCAACGCCCGAAGTCGAACATTTGATTACTGAAGCGCTTCAGTTGAAAAACAAGTTCGTAAAATCGGTAAAAACACAATTAGCACGGCCACAATCTGAGCTCACTTCAGGGCATAGGGGCGTCGCGTGAAATTTTACCAATTTTACAAGCTTGTATTTCAACTGAAGCGCTTCAGTAATCAAATGTTCGACTTCAGGCGTTGAAAAAGGGCTTAAAAGCGATCATTTTAGAGATTTTGCGAGATTTTTAAACCTCAAAGAGTTGGCTCTTCTATTCGCTTCAATCGCGTGTGTTCGAGCAAATTGTATTTTTACCAATTTTGAAAAAAAAAAAAATCGACTGTAGCGATCAAATACACAAACTTTCGACTTCAGATATTGAAAGTAGACATAAAAGCGGTGATTTTAGTTATTTTTTAAGATTTTTTCATGAATCCCCACATCGACTTTTTTAACCTCAAAGTTGGGTCTTTCTTAATTTCAGCCGACTTTAAGCAATTTTTTCAACTAGAAAAAATTGCTCAGGAGATCCAATTTTTTTTGAGCAGGTACTCTTAGTAGTGTACTTAAAGCTTGGAAAGTATGAATTTTTTCTACCAACGCTATCCTATTAAAAAAAATTATCAAAAATCGGAAAAATTGCAATAGGGTCACCAAAGTTCAAATAGGTATGCAACCTGCTAAACCTTCAATTAATGAAAAACGACCTTTAGCAATGAAAAGAGGACACAAAATGCATCAAAATGAGACCTCAACCGTATCTTTCCGTTGAGAATTAAGGCTGTGGCACGCGTTCAAAGATAAGCCTAAAATCGCAATTTTTGAATTTCCGGTTGCCTATATCTCAGGGGCCGTAAGCTAAAAAAATATGAAAAAATACGTTTTGAGCTACTAAAAGTAGTTACAATCACCCCACAAAATATTACCAAAATCCATGACTAGGCAGCAACATATTTCATTAATTTTGGTTGATTTAAAATGGAATGACCCGTACAACTAATGGTTAAAGCTCGTTGGTTTGACCGGTGAGACTCTATTTAATGTACATGTACACTGTACAGTGACTAGATAAACCTCAGTGTGGTCAACTGCTACGCACCCAAACAGACCTTATCGCCCACAGGGGCGTCATTTTAAGTCCGGCTGAGCAAAAAAAAAAAAAAAAAAAAAAAAATCCGAAAATCCGATTACTTTTTTTCTTTCTTTTTTTTCTTTTTTTGCTCATCAGTATAATTTTAGAGCTATAGAGCCGAGGGAGGGATCTGATGACCCTTTTTTTTTTGGCTCATCAATATGATTAATTCCCGTTTTTTAGCCAGACTTCAAATCCTTGGGATGTGGGGGGGGGGGGGGATTGCCCACCCTGCTCCCCCTCAAATGACGCCCCGGCCGCCCATAAGAACGCGTGTAAAACACCCGATTTTCAAAAAATCGTTAAAAATATAGATCTCAAACCAAATTAAGATCTCTATTTCGAAAGCTTAAAGCATTCAAGATTATGAAACTGAGCTTTAAACGCCAGCTTTAGCCATTATTTTGCCATAATCACTGATTTAAGGGGATCCTTTTGCCTCAGCCTTCAGCGGCAGCGGCCAGTTTGTTTACATTCTCTGAACTCCTCTCCGCTCACATAACCTCTTCGCTCAATCGCCTCTTCAACGTGTTTCGTGTGGAAATCTGGTATTTTACACGCTTTCTTGGCCGTTTGAGTGCGTAAACGCCAGCCAATCAGCAACACGACCAAAATGACCACACTGTGGTTTATCTAGTCACTGTACCTTTAATGTCCCACCGAGCGCCGAGAGCGGAAGCTCATGAACCCCATGCCCGAGCCGTGATGTGATGTGTATCCGCGGTGCGGTGGCCCGGTGTGATTCATTGATTGTGACACACAGACTCAACATTCAACAATTAACATCTCGTCGGCCATCAACTTGGCTTGGCTTTGATGCTCTTGGCACTTGGCAGTCCTTGTGCTTCGCCAGATATATGCTCACCGCTACTGGATGAAATAATTTTTCCCGTTTGGTTTTTGACGTCTAACTCGCCATTCATCAAGCGTTGTAGGCGCGCTAGTCGCCGCTAGTCGTGAAAAATTGCGGTAAATCTTCCCATTCAACCCGGTCATTAGATGCCCACATGATTGCGATAGCGATGGTATCAAAGATATCTCCCCGCCAATCAATGATCCAGTTGGTCAGTGTTGCCATTTTTCGTATAACACTGGCGCAACCAGGATCTCTTCCATCTCTCTCATTTCCCATTTGAATGCATAAGAAGGAAAAGGGCAGAAAGAGGGGGTTTTACCCCGTTGTCCATCCTTGTCTAACATACGTTTTTTAATGGAGAAAAGAGAGGGATGAAGAAACTCTCGGTGTGCTATTGTCATATAATCATCCGGATTTTCCTATTTGACTTCATGTAAAAGTTGGGCTTTCCTATTTGACTTTTTGTAAAAGTTGGGCTTTCCTTGGGAAATCTGGGACCAAATAATGTTACGTCCTCACGGTCCCGCACGGAAATCATCGGAAAGCAATTGAGGAGGTAGCTGGAAAAACGGCCTAAGTAGCAAAATCGCGTTCTGAGAAAACGGCTGATAAAGTTTTTATTTTAGTGCCAATCTAACATAGATGAAGAATCAGGCTTGGGTTGGATCAAAAAAGTTGATCCATACTCTCAGGTTGAAGTTGGTACAACTGAAATATGCTTTCGCTGTATAGGAAAGAAGAAATTGGATAAATACAAAAGGTCTACTAAGGTCGTTTTTCCATAGAACGACCTGTTGCACAGAGACAAGTCCTCACTAAACGCTGAGTATTAACTCCGTTTTTCCAGAGAACGACTTTCTGTATGGAACATATGTACTACATGATAGATGTAAAAAGAAAAACCAAAAATCTGCAAAAAAAGAGGTGAATTTATTAGAAAATAAAGAATATAAAATTATTCGTCCTCGTATTCACTCTCGCTTTCACTGTTGCCCGAGTCCTCTTCACCATCTTCAATTTTCCCCATTATGGTCATTATAGTCGTCAGCAGAAGTGGCAACCTCTTCTCATATAAACTCCCATATCTCACTCAATTTTTGACGTACGGTCATGAAATTTTGTGGAGATATTATTAAGCATATGTTCTCTCAGAAAAGTTGTTCTCCGGAAAAACGGCCTTAGCCGGCTAAGGCCGTTTTTCCAACTAGCTCCTCAATTGCGAGTTGCGACTATTGTGAGGAGTTACAACCCCGCACAACTCCCACTTACAAGGTAATTTCCAGGAGAAACTTTTCCAGTTTTCAATCCAATGGACAGTGCCACCAGTCGCTTTTAATAAATAATAACCATGATATGGAGCTTGGCAACATTTTCTTCTCAAAATCGCATTAAAATGACTCTAGAAATCCACTTATGCAACAAACAAAAAAACAAAATAAAAACAAGAATTAAAAAAATATCTTTGCACACGATTTTAGCGGAGAGAGAGAGAGAGAGAGAGAGAGAGAGAGAGAGAGAGAGAGAGAGAGAGAGAGAGAGAGAGAGAGAGAGAGAGTTGTATCCAGGGGTCACAGATGCGTGGGAGAAGTACAAAGTTTGAAAAGCTCCACGAACTTTTTCGCCGGATGACGTCATCACTTTATAAAACTGTGACTATAGGATTATAGGAACTATAGGAAGTGTAAAGAAAAGGAATGTTAATGAGTGTATAAGCTAGTATAAGATGTAAATAAGAGAAGCGCGTCAGTGAAAAAAGAGTGGGAGGGCCGCCCGGTCGCGAAAGGCGCAAGCCACGAAAGTATTAACGAATATAGATATACAAATAGTCTCAATCACTTATTATAGCCTTTCACGGCAAAAGTTCAAGAGCTCGTGCTGGTGAAGTGGAGGAATCCAAAAGCGCACGCCAAAGCGTGAAGCGGGGCTGGATCGATGGGGAACCAGGGTGACTGAGGGTGGAATGAGAGAAGAAGGGGGATCTCAATTAACCCGCACCGCAGGCTTCAATTCAGAGGGTGTCATGGGCCGATGCATCCTAAAGAATTGCGTGCTTAGAATATTTTTAGACCGATATACTGACTCTTATTTCTAATTTCAAAATTATTTGAACATTTTTCTTTTCGCACTCTCAACACTAGTTTTCTCTCTCCTCTCTAACCTCGCGACTCAAATTGATGTTCAATTTTCCAGCTACATTGATGGATTTACATTGATGGAGTGTGTCCGGCGGGCGGTTATGAACGTAAACCCAGGTTTTCTCATCATTAGATACCTCTTTCTCACCCCTCTCACAAGATTTTTTATGTATTCCCGTTAATTTCAAATTTGGCCTTAGTTTTTACTCAAAACTTATACTTTTTCCAGAATTTCGAATTTTTTGCTAAGAAGACGTAATTTCGAATTTACGTAAAATCTAGGCCAGTTTAATGAAAACTGATAGCATTTTTGAAATCAGCGTCTCAAAATACATGTAACAACGATGATGAAGTGAAATTGTAGGCGTAGAATTATTCTAAAACACTAAAAATTAGTAAAATTAACACTGATGGGTGGTGAATGTCGCGGACACATTATGTCGTTTTTTATGCTTACTTATATTGATGCTTATCAGTGGCGTGTCCTTGTAACCTTTAATACCTAAAGTGTCGGTTAAAAAATTGTGATTGCTAAGTGCTATGATTTATTTTATTTGTTTCAAAAAGCTATGAAATATATCGAAAAGAAACAGGAGAATTTCCAGTTGCTCGACTTGCGGAACGCGCAGCAAAGAAGAGAGACAGGCAGACTCGCTCACTGAATTATGCGGCTGCTTGTCACCTAGCGCCGATGAAGGTTATAGGTCGCTTCAGAAGCGTAGGCGCACCTAGACCTTTGGAATTGGAATCTTTGGAATCTTTGGAATTTTCCTCCTTCATTTCTCATTTTATAAAATAAAAAGAAGTGAAAATGAATTAGAGTGTGTTGGATTTTTTTTTTTTTTTTTTTTTTTTTTTTCTATCAAGGAACGCTTTGCCAACAAACGTTCAAAGTGTCGCAGGCAAGTTTTGTTTCGATCTGAAAGAATAAAATTTGAACATTTGTCAAAGGTTATATCGGTGAGCTCAGAGCTGCGCCTGCACTGAGAGAATTCTTTTTTGACTCCAAGTCGTATTTCGTTTGCATATGTGTTAAAGAAATGCACAGTGAAATATTGACTAAGGAGCGAATTCCTTAACCCAAAGAAAATGTCTACTACTACAAGTAAAAGATTCCTTGTTATGACAGTATGCTTCTCCTTCATGCAGTCAGAACTTTACTTCGTGCAAGGAAAAACTCACAAGTAAATGTGTTTCCTTGTTTTTAAAGAATTGAACTTTCTCAGTGTACACTTCTGGAACGACCTCTACTTGCGGGTCTGCTGCATTGGACAGCTATTCTCACGGAACCCGTGGCGCTCATCAGTAGCGCAACGAGAGATTTCTTCATCTCTCTCTTTTCTCCATTAAGAAACGTATATTAGACAAGGGTGGACAAGGGGATAAAACCCCCTCTTCCTGTCCTTTTCCTCCTTACTCATTCAAATGGGAAATAAGAGAGATGGAAGAGATCCTGGTTCCATATTCCATTCCTGGATCCAGTGGAGCTCATATTATAAAACAGCGTTTTTATATATAAAAGAATGTAGGTAATATGCGGGTTTTTTTTCGGAAACGGTGCGTTGCAAAGAAAATATTGTCTGACAAAATTAATTTATTTTTTTGTGCTCTTTTATCTCGTGTGAATATACTAATTAGAAATTCAATTTCTTTATTTTGTTGGCTCTTTTTTTCTATACCTTACTTAGAGCTCGTTTCAGAAGTGTAGGCGGACCTAAATCATAATCTTTGGCGAATTTTCAAATTTAATTCCTTTAAAATAAAACCAAACTTGCCTCTGACTTTGTTCTTTTGCGTTTAAAGTGTTCCTCGTTGAAAAGTGAACACTCAATTTCATTTTCATTCATTTTCATCGGGTAATATCAAACATAATGTTGACAAATTCCAAAGATTATCGGTCTAGGTCCGCCTACACTTCTGAAACTACCTCTAGATGGATAAAAGTTTCCAATCTCGTAGCGATTCTGACTCCGACAAGTTTGTCTGTAAATTCATAATAATTATTAAAGATTCGCTTTCAAAGTTATCGACCATATCCCTTATACTGATACTGCACGCTGATTTTATCTTAAGTATGTAAGTACTATCGACGAATTAAAGATTGTCGCAATATTTTCAAACTTTTCCAGTTATGAGTGTGAGTATGGGGGACTGATCTGCAACGCGACTTTCCCGCCCTACCCGAACTGGCCTCTCACTTGCAAGGTGTTTGCCCTTTACAAGGAGTATGGAGAGTGGCCGAATCAGAACCTTGAAGGCGAAACTTAGCTCTTGAAAATCTCTCGACAATCTTTCATTCGTCGATAGTACGTCGTACGATGCTACGGGTGCTTATTTGATCCGTCCGACGGGAATCATTGCTTGCAGATGTATATAATGGGTCTGTTGCGTACTTTTGCTACATCAATATTACACACTGTTTCTAACGTAAAATTCGGCGAAAATAACGATGTGCACATTAAAAACTTTCAAAATCCTCTCATTAACCCAGAAAATACCTTCCATATCAAACAACCCGCGCTACACTAGACACTATATCACCGACTTATAACTACATAGATGGAACCATCTCGTTTATGTAAACATGAACAGAACTTACAAACATTGGAATGTTTCGTTTAGATTCGTACATTTCTTATATTATTTTGTAATCTTTGATAAACCGAAAAGACCAGACAGCAAATGCAGCCAATAGTTCATGTATTTAGAACGGAATTCCATCATTTTGCAGTTACGATGTTGTTTACTTATGCACGGTGGTTCCGTCTATGTAGTAGTCTACCGGTGCAAATTGTGTCTAGTGTAGCGCGATCTGTTTGAAATTGAAGTGATTTCCTGAGTTAATGAGTGGATTTTGATCTTTTTTAATGTGCGTATCTTTATTTTCGCCGAATTTTACATAAGAATCAAGGTTCTATTTTGCTGTAGCTAAAGTATGCAACAGACCCATTGATGTTTATCACACTAACTCAATCAACCGTTGGTTATGTATGAATGCATCCGCCAAGTGGATGACGAAATTGGGTGCAACGCCGTTTTTCGCCCGTCCATTTCCGCCGTTGACAATCCATCGCACTGCGTGGTGACAGAAAACGCAGGCGGGCCCATCACCAATCACCATCACACATAATGCGACTGTAAATAGTACAGTTACCCGCCATGATGCACAGAGAGATATAGAGAAAGTGTCCGTTATTTAATTTCATCAGTACCCGTCTCTCTCTGGTACTCTATAGTGCATCCGACTTGCAAAAAGCTCGCAGATTCGCAGATGATTTTGTGTGTTTGTGTTGAGGGGCCCGAGCATATATAGGCGGTTTGCGGTATTACAGCGAATAAACGGCGCTCTTCGGATGATGTATATAGTGTTGGCAGTTTGGCACTTCGATATTGGTATATAGTATACAATATACACATCACACTGATTCCGATGTCTGCAGCCGTGCACTTTCGGGCGCGGACTCGAGCATTCGTCACGCTTCTGATGATGCGTGAATCTCCGGCGGTGTTGCCGGATCGCAATCGCGGTTTAACAATACTAGCAGGGCTGCCGTTTTGCGTATATAATCAATGCTACTTTTCAATTCACCGATGATTCCACCGGTTGAGAAAAGATTACACAGTTCAGTTCAGAGCATGACTGTAATAAACTAAAATACTCGCATCTGTAATCTTTCCTCAACCGGTGGAGTCGTCGATGACTTTAAAAAACTTGCGGATATTTTAATTAATCAACGGAGTCTCCACCGCGCGATTAAGGAAATATTACAGATCAGAGTATTTTCGTGCATTGCAGTCATACACTGAACTGAACTGTGTAATCTTTTCTCAACCGGTGGAATCATCGGCGAATAGAAAAATAGCATTGATTATACGCAAAACGGCAGCCCTGACTAGGCCTGAGGTTCACATTTTTTTTATTTTAACGCAGTGGCGTAACTAGGTGTAACTGCACTCGTCGCAACTTTAACCCTTTCATGCACGCATTTTGGGATTTGACTTTTTTTTAAATTCTTTTAGACCAGTCAAAAGAAGAAAATTTTCTAAGAATTTTAAACATTTTTTTGCCCATTTAAATTCCATTGAATCCCTTGTTATATAGAATGGTACACATGTGTACCACTACCACATTCCGTGAAAAGGTTAACACTCACTAGCGCTCCTGTGGGGGGGGGGGGGGTCCGGAAGACGACTCTTAGAGAAGGGGGTCAACGGTTCGGGCCCTCCTCCAAACATTTCTGATTATAGTACCTCTCCGCTATTTCATTTTAGAAATGCCGCATCATCTTTCATGTAAAGAGCCGCATGCCGGCATGCGCCTATGTCTCAATAAACGGTTTTAGTAATGAAGCTTCATCCGGTGAAAAAGTTTGTTGAACGATCCGAACTATCTCTCTCACTCTCACGCTGCCCTTGTGTACTGCTATCCCGCTCTTATCGCTAAAATCGCTAAAATCGTATTTTTTGTGCATTTTTAGGTGCTGTCGCGTCGCGCAAGCACCTTATGCTATCGTCGCCGTATGTTCGTTTGTTTGCAGAAATGCATTCCTCGAGTCATTTAAATGCTATTTTGATACTAAAATGTCATGGAATTCATGGGGCATGGGCATGGGGAATGTCATGAGGCCCTTCAAAGAGACGAAAGAGATGCTTGAGGGCCACGGGAGAGTGAGAGAGATAGTTTGGAACGATACGCGCATTTTTTTTTAGCAGCAATATTAACTTGTCTATAATTATGACACGCGCGGAAAATATATTTTTTTTGTTTGTTAGTGCGTTGTTTGCATTTTTACGGTAAATATTCAAGATAATGTGAAATTAATTAAATATAGACTGAGTATTATTTTACAGTCGAGACGACTCCTTTCAGAGCCGCAACATGCCGTGTTTGAAGACTTTACAATGGGGCAGTTGCAAGCCTGCAAGTGTCTGAATTCTGCTTTTTTTTGCGAGCAAATGAAAGTGTTTGGTCAGCTGAAAAGAAGGATGCCTCTGGGTTTCTAACTAGGTCTCATATAGTTCCGGAGATGCGATTTTGGCCCAAAGTACATGGTTTTTAATGAGAATAAGTTTGACGTAACAACATAGACGATTGTTTGCAACTTTACACAAGTGCATTTCCGAAACCAGAACACTTGGGAAAAAATCAAAGGCACTGTCAAGCAGTTTTTCCTGCTTTTTGATCATATGTTTTTGAATAACCTCTCTATAGCAACTTCTATGTAGGTAATAATAATCTATCTGTCATATATCACGACTCAATGAGAGCAACTAATGAATCCTCTCCAAAGATTATAAGAATAAAATCAGTTATTTAAAATCTTACTTGTGTATAAGCCATTATTATTAAACATTGATTTAATAAATTATAAATCAATATGTACTCTAACTATTGTTACTAAATATTTACGTAACAGGTACCTTCGATCTCAGCCCATTAAGTCCTTTCATTCTCTTCATAAAAATCACTCAATTTCAGACCTCGTAGCTGTCCCATGTTACGTGTACGATCATCTCAAGATCTCAAACGCTTTTATTCTTGGTACCAGAGTTCACTTTGACAGATCACAGCTCGTTCGCTCAAATTAAGACTGTATAGTTAATTATGCATACTCAGCTGTGATCGTTTTACATAAGCCGCAAATTGAAGGCGCGCCCAGGAATATTATCTTAAAAAATCCAATAATTTCTCGTCACCTTTATTGTCAACAACAAATTGTAACTGTGTCAATTGAACTTGGGGTCAACTAATGTTCGGGACAGACGCTCGCTGTCCTTGTTCTTTAATGTTAGGTGTAGTCTCATCAACCAATCAGAAGTGAGGATTCGCTAATTGGGGTCGAGACTATAAAAAACGCATCATTTCAGACCCTTGCAACTGCCCTGTCCCTTGTCTCAAAACGTCCCTGATGCTTACACACCCGCTCGTTGCCACTAGAGTCCCTATATGCAGAGAGTTAAGACAAGTGAAACCATGGGCGCCGCCATTGGATGCGATTTTGCACATTTGTTTACATTCTGAGGGCCGTTGTTGTGTTTTCGTCCACTGCAAAGATTACAATGCCGCTGAGTTTCTAACGATGTAATCTTTTACTGCTTCTGTGGATCGACATTTATTTACGCTTTGAAAGATTCTTTTGGGATTTATAGACATTCTTGAAGCGTCTCATGAATAAAATCAACAGATTCGTCGAAAAATAACTCTTTATCCGTAAAATACCGTTGGTAAACAACTGCGATTGTAAGCAAAAGTGCAAAATCGCATCCAATGGCGGCATCCGTAGAGCCTAAAAATCATCGACCAATCAGAAGTTGACTACCCTCTTGTCTTAACTCTCTACATATAGGGACTCTAGTTGCCACCAGTGCGGGCTTGGTGGCCTATTGCAACGCCCGCCCTGCCACTGTTTCAACGTATGTTGGAGAATTTTTCCCGCGCGACAATCTGGAAACTCCGGTGACACGATTTCGGAGAACGGAGTTTGAATTGAATCGTGGATGTGGGTGAGGGGTTGAGGGGGGTGGAGGGAGGAGGGAGGAGGGTGAGGGGATCTGGAAAGCTCGCACCCGCCACTGTGCTTGCGGGACGTGGGTGTCACGAGAGAAGGTGAAGGGAGAGGAGGCTGGAGGGGAGGGGGAGAGGGGGATGTCAGGTTGGCCAGTGGCGAGTGGCAGTGCAGCCATGTAGTGGAGTTTGGAAGAGCGGAGTCGGCTGCTGTTGAATGACTCCTGATGCGGAACTGCCCCGATTGGAGGGTCATCAACCCGGCACTACATCGGTACTTACTCACATTCGCTTCTTTTTTACTCGCCATTATCATTATGGTCGTTTATCACTTTAATCTATCGAGTCTTTTACCGTTAGCTTTGATTTCGCAAAAGTCCTGTTCGTTTGTAAAAAAGCAGAGGGTCTCAAAAATTAGATATAGTATGATCATATATTTAAAGAGGGGGTTAATTTAACTCCCCACCTCTTCTCCTAACATGGTTTTTGATCACTTTAATCTATCGAGTCTTTTGCCGTTAGCTTTGATTTCGCAAAAGTTCTGTACGTTTGTAAGGAAGCAGAGGGTCTCAAAAATTAGATAGTTTGATCATATATTTCAGGGGAAGGTTAATTTAACTCCCCCCTCTTCTTCCATCATGCTTTTTTTATCTCTTTAATCTATCGAGTATTTTATCATTAGGTTAATTGATTTTGCAAAACTCCCGTACGTTTATAAGGAAGCAAAGGGTCTCAACAATTAAATAGTTTGATCATATATTTAATGAAGGGGCTCATTTAACCCTCCTCCTCTCCTGCCTTTATGGTTTTTTTATCTCTTTAATCTATCGAGTCTTTTGCCGTTAGCTTTGATTTCGCAAAAGTTCTGTACGTTTGTAAGGAAGCAGGCGGTCTCAAAAATTAGATATATAGTATGATCATATATTTAAAGAGGGGGTTAATTTAACTCCCCACCCCTTCTCCTTTATTATGGTTTTTTATCACTTTAATCTATCGAGTCTTTTACCGTTAGCTTTGATTTCGCAAAAGTCCTGTTCGTTTGTAAAAAAGCAGAGGGTCTCAAAAATTAGATATAGTATGATCATATATTTAAAGAGGGGGTTAATTTAACTCCCCACCTCTTCTCCTAACATGGTTTTTGATCACTTTAATCTATCGAGTCTTTTGCCGTTAGCTTTGATTTCGCAAAAGTTCTGTACGTTTGTAAGGAAGCAGAGGGTCTCAAAAATTAGATAGTTTGATCATATATTTCAGGGGAAGGTTAATTTAACTCCCCCCTCTTCTTCCATCATGCTTTTTTTATCTCTTTAATCTATCGAGTATTTTACCATTAGGTTAATTGATTTTGCAAAACTCCCGTACGTTTATAAGGAAGCAAAGGGTCTCAACAATTAAATAGTTTGATCATATATTTAATGAAGGGGCTCATTTAACCCTCCTCCTCTCCTGCCTTTATGGTTTTTTTATCTCTTTAATCTATCGAGTCTTTTGCCGTTAGCTTTGATTTCGCAAAAGTTCTGTACGTTTGTAAGGAAGCAGGCGGTCTCAAAAATTAGATATATAGTATGATCATATATTTAAAGAGGGGGTTAATTTAACTCCCCACCCCTTCTCCTTTATTATGGTTTTTTATCACTTTAATCTATCGAGTCTTTTACCGTTAGCAGGGGTGCCCAACCCCCCCAAGCTTGCATACGAGTTACCCCCCCAATATCAAACTCCCACCCCCCATCCGGGGGGTATGGAATTACCCCCCCCCCCCCCCCCCGTGAGAGGAAGGATCCGGGGGCCCTCCCCCGGTTTTTTTTTTAAAAAATTCAACCCTCTGCGATGCATTTTTAAGGACTTTTTTAGTCAAAATAGAACACTTTTCTCGTAGCTCATGGAGTGGTAAATTTTGATATGAGCGGGTAAGCGCTGAAGGCGCCACATGCTATCCGGTATTCACAATCATGCAGTATTTTATCAGACGCATGAGTAGTATCGATCAAAAGATGTATTCAGTGAAAGAACATAATGGGAATATTGAGGGTTGGTTAAGGGGGTATAGTTTAGATAGTAACGTTCGGGGGGTATGACTGTGGTGCATGCGCTTGGGGGGGGGGATTTGGTGGTATAATTGAATGGGGTGGAATTCAGAGGGGTATAATTACGGGATATAGATAAGGAAATGGGATTTAGGGAGGTAGACTTGGGGGGGGGGGGGGTTGGAATTATGGGGAGGGATAAATTCCGGGGGTGGGGGGGCTGGAATTCAGGGGATATAATTATGGGGCAAAGATGGGAGCAGTGGCGTACCCAGGATTTTGCTCGGGGGGGGATCAGAGGCAACCACCCTACTTTTGTGACATCCGCATACCGGGGAGTCTGGGGGTTAGAACATGCCCCCCAGGGCAGAGGGGGTTCGGGGGTCCTCCCCCGAAAAAACACAGCTCTAACAGCTCTAATTTTCGAAAGAGAGGGAGGGCCGGGAGCGTCCTTCGGAAAAATGTCGAGTATTAGACCTGCTAAGATCACACTTTTTAGGGTTTTACGTACATCAATAATGAGAGAGCGCAGCAGATTATCTGATACTTGCACGTCAATTACAAGCAAAATCGAATTTTTTGGCTTTCTGCATTCAATTTTTGAGGCTAAAGGACCCTGACAATAAATTTAATGAGGGCAGAACGGTTACCAGAGACATGAAAAGAATAGAAACATTAACATTCAAATTAACGCAATATCTTACTCCACAAGCAGAGGGTGGGTACCCATAAAGTGCACCATAAAAGCCAAAAAGAAGGTTTAAAAATTATTCAGATGGATGGTCATTTTAATCCAGAAGGTCTGGCCTATAAGGATCACACCAAATTTGCAATTCATTTTGACGCTTTTGGCAAAAAAAAAAAAAAAAAAAAAAAAAACTGCCCCTGGAGAGCGTTCCCCGGAAAATGTTGAGAATTGATGTGTCTGAGAAAGCGTTTTTAGGCAATTTCTTTTGAAAAACGGAGTGTTTCATACCTTGAGGATTTAATAGATCGACATTTTGAGGAAAATTTTGAAGGTATTCATTTATTGTTTTTGTTTTTCTGATGTTTTCCTCGTTTTCCCCCTCTTTTCCCCTCATTCCTTCTCCTTTCCTTACTTCCTTTTTTCCCCTTTTTTGGGCTGGAAGGGGGGATTTATCCCCCATATCCCCTCCGTGGGTACGCCACTGGATGGGGGTATAGGTTGGGAGGTAGGAGGCTGAGAGAGGGTGGCATTTGGGGGGGAGGGTGGCAATGGAGTGAGGTTGGCATATGGGGGGGGGGAGCAGTGGCGGATCCGGAAAATTTTTCTGGGGGGGCACGCCCATGAAATTTTGAAATCTGAATCGTTGGTGGAAGCAATTCCGGGCTATTTTCTGTTGAAAAAAGGCAAAATTTGAGGCTTTGGGGGGGGGGGGGGGCACGTGCCCCCGTGCCCCACCTGGATCCGCCACTGGGGGGGAGGTTTGCATTCTGGTGGGGAGGATTGGCATTTTGGGGGGAGGGTGGCATCTAGAGGGGAGGAGAGTGGCATTTGGGTGGTGAAATTAGGGGGTATAATTTGGGGGGAGTAGAATCTGGGGGGGGTGAACTTGAGGGGGCTGGAATTTCGGAGCGGAATTTGGGGGGGGGGTGGACTTTGGGATCTGAACTTTGGGATAGGGGGGGGGGCTAGACATGAGGAGGCTAGACATGGGGGGTAGCTGGAATCGGGGGGGGCTGGACTTAAGGGGGGTGGAATCTGGGAAGGTATAATTATGGGGCACAGTTGGGGGGATGGAATTTAGGGGTATACTTCGGGGGGTATCGGTTGGGGGTGTAGGTTGGAGGGTGTTGGTTGGGGGTGTTGGTTGGGGGGGTGTAGGTTGGGAGGTTTAGTTAGGGGGGTAATGTTTGGGAGATACGATTTAGGAGGTTTAGTTTTGGAGCAATCGAAGGGATGGGAGGGTGGGAGTGATTACGTTTTGAGTTGTGGGGGGGGGGGAATTAAGTTGTGAATGGGGGAAGCACAATTTGGAGGGGGTTACGTCAAAAAAGGACCTTGGAAAATAAATCGGACCAACAATGGGGGGGAAAAAAAAAAAAAAAAAAAAAAAAAAAAAAAAAAAAAAAAACTTCACCCCCCCAATTTCGTAGTATACGAGTAGCTCGTATGATTTCTATTATGTGGGCACCCCTGACCGTTAGCTTTGATTTCGCAAAAGTCCTGTTCGTTTGTAAAAAAGCAGAGGGTCTCAAAAATTAGATATAGTATGATCATATATTTAAAGAGGGGACTCACGTAACCCTCCTCCTCTCCTGCCTTTATGGTTTTTTCATCTCTTTAATCTATCGAGTCTTTAGCCTTTAGCTTTGAATTCGGAAAAATTCTGTACGTTTGCAAAAAAGCAGAGGGTCTCAAAAATTAGATATAGTATGATCATATATTTAAAGAGGGGGTTAATTTAACTCCCCACCTCTTCTCCTTTATTATGGTTTTTTATCACTTTAATCTATCGAGTCTTTTACCGTTAGCTTTGATTTCGCAAAAGTCCTGTACGTTTGTAAAGAAGCAGAGGGCCTCAAAAATTAGATAGTTTGATCGTATATTTAAAGAGGGGACTCATGTAACCCTCCTCCTCTCCTGCCTTTATGGTTTTTTCATCTCTTTAATCTATCGAGTCTTTAGCCTTTAGCTTTGATTTCGCAAAAGTTATGTACGTTTGTAAGGAAGCAGACGGTCTCAAAAATTAGACATGGTATGATCATATATTTAAAGAGGGGGTTAATTTAACTCCCCACCTCTTCTCCTTTATTATGGTTTTTTATCACTTTAATCTATCGAGTCTTTTACCGTCAGCGTTGATTTCGCAAAAGTCCTGTACGTTTGTAAGGAAGCAGGCGGTCTCAAAAATTAGATATAGTATGATCATATACAGGGTGTTAATTAAAATAGGTTCCACTCAAGTTATCTCGAAAACGGTTGCGAATTTAGAAAATCGCTCAAACACGTGTTCAATGATTTTGAGGGGGACACCTTCTAAGGGGGTCGCCAATTTCGGGGCCCCCTCCGGGGGGCCCCTAGGGGGGGCACCACCCCCCTAAATCCAATGCTTCAAATGGGGACCCCCATTGTTTATTCAATGATTGAAAACAAGACAAAATTCTAAGACTTTCAGCACAAACCGGAAGTCGATATCGTTTTTACTTTTCGATATATCGAAGTTCAAAGTTCGATATGGACCCGTTTTCAAAAATTTACAACTTCCTTTTAAATGATCCAAATTTAAAAAACTTTAGGTCCAAAATGTTCTCCAGAGCACGTACTTTTCAGAAAAAAATACAAACTTTCTGGGAAATTTACCAAAAGGGGGTTTTTGAGCCCCTAAATTTTTTTGAAAATTTCGAAATTTTCAGAGGCTGTAGAAAAAAAAACTACTTCAAATTTCAAAAAACGCTGAAACATGGGTCCACTTATTTTATAAGCCGAGCATTTTGGCGCAAACCGGAAGTCGATAGCGTTTTTCGTTCTCGAGATCGAAATTATTCGAGCGAATTATTGAAATTTGATCAACATCGAACTTTGACCTTCGATATCTCGAGAACGAAAAACGATATCGACTTCCAGTTTACGCCAAAATGTTTAGCTTGAGACGTGCTTTTAAACGATGTATCACACAATAGGTTTTTATGACATCGTCATTTAAAATTGTCAAATTTGGGGGGCCAGGACCCCTGCTCTCGCCCCCCCTGGGGGGCCTAAGAATGTTTGACCCCCTGGAAAGATGTACCCCTTAAAATAAGCGAACCCATGTTTCAGCGTTTTTTGAAATTTGAAGTAGTTCTTATTCTACAGCCTCTGAAAATTTCGAAATTTTCAAAAAAATTTAGGGGCTCAAAAACCCCCTTTTGGTAAATTTTCCAGAAAATGTGTATTTTTTTCTGAAAAGTACGTGCTCTGGAAAACATTTTGGACCTGGAGTTTTTTAAATTTGGATCATTTAAAAGGAAGTTTTGAATTTTTGAAAGTGGGTCCATATCGATCTTTGAACTTCGATGTATCGAAAACTAAAAACGATATCGACTTCCGGTTTGTGCTGAAAGTCTTAGAATTTTGTCTTGTTTTCAATCATCGAATAAAAAATGGGGGTCCCCATTTGAAGTATTGGATTTAGGGGGGTGGTGCCCCCCCTAGGGGCCCCCCGGAGGGGGCCCCGAAATTGGCGACCCCCTTAGAAGGTGTCCTCCTCAAAATCATTGAACACGTGTTTGAGCGATTTTCTAAATTCGCAACCGTTTTCGAGATAACTTGAGTGGAACCTATTTTAATTAACACCCTGTATTTAAAGAGGGGGTTAATTTAACTCCCCACCTCTTCTCCTATTATGGTTTTTTTATCACTTTAATCTATCGAGTCTTTTGCCGTTAGCGTTGATTTCGCAAAAGTCCTGTACGTTTGTAAAAAAGCAGAGGGCCTCAAAAATTAGATAGTTTGATCATATATTTAAAGAGGGGACTCATGTAACCCTCCTCCTCTCCTGCCTTTATGGTTTTTTTATCTCTTTAATCTATCGAGTCTTTTGCCTTTGGCTTTGATTTCGCAAAAGTTCTGTACGTTTGTGAGGAAGCAGATGGTCTCAAAAATTAGGCAGTTTGGTCATATATTTAAGGAGTAGGTTAATTGAACCCCCTTCTCTTCTCCCATTATAGATTTTTATTCCATCGAGTCTTTTACCGTTAGCTTTGATTTTCCAAACACCCTGTACGTTTGCAAGGATGCATTCGAGGGTCTCAAGAACTATAGATAATTTGATCATATTTATCTTCCCCCTTCTTTCTCTCATAGGGGTATGAGGAGGAAGAGCATTTTTCATCTTGCAAAATTTGGAAGTTGGTTTTTATTCATTTCTTGGCATTTAATACCCCCTGAACTCAAAAATCGTTTTCCTTTAAAAAAAATGTCTGTCCGTCCGTCTAGAACGTAGCGCAACTCTTGACCCATTGGTCCATTTATTAAAAACCCCGCATCATTGCTGAACTCGCCTACCCGGCCTACCCTTAACAATTACACACTGATCTAATTTCGCGGTTCGTTAGAGGCCATGTTACAGTAAATATCATCATAATTGATGCATGGGTGTAACTACCGACCTCCCCTCCCCTCCCCCTCCTAGAAAATTTGAAGTCTAAAATAGAAAAAAATAACCACGTATTTAATTGAGAGTTACGTTAGTGGCGGCGGCGTGTGAAACCTGACAACGCACAGCTCAGTGAAAAAAAAGCTCCAAAATCGCTTTAGGCAGCTTTACTCAGCAAATTACCGAGTTATATAAACAAAAACTGAAAAAAAAACACATTTTTTTTTTCTGTGGATAGGAAGAGATTGTTTTTTCAAGTTCTTACGTATCTCATAATTTTTGACCGAGAAATGCTGCCCCTGTGGAAAATTATTCAGGGTAGGATTTCTCGGTCAAAAATCAAGTTGCGTAAGAATTTGAAAAGGCAATCTCGTCCTTTCCACAAAAGAAAAATGTGTTTCTTACAGTTTTTAAATGTCTCGGTGATTTTCCGAGTAATGCTGCCGAAAGCGATTTTGGAGCGTTCTTCTCACTGCACTACCCATACAAAATATCAATTCGAGGGAGTGCACTGTGCACCCCAATATTTCGACATTTTTCATTACTTTAAATGGACTAAATGTAACGTTAGGAGATAGCACGCGCCGCCCGCGCCACCTTAGGGAATCTGAAGGAGTAGGGAAAAACCAGGGAACCCAAGCAACTACCTGTGAGTTTCCTGTCTCCGGCGGCGTTCGGTTTTACAAGAGGGCGGTAGGTGGGTGTCAGCCAGTGAGAATCATTCATTTTGAAATTAAAAAGTATATCGGCGCGGAAATTGTGTTTTTTGGCAGCCTTCTATAGTTCTATACGACGTGACGCCACGCGACGTGAGTCCACGAATGATAACGCGGGCTTGCGCGCCGCCTATAGACTGTTTTAGTAGAGCGATATATCGTATCGATTGCCGTCCGAGGACCTCTGGTTCCAAACAAACTCTGGTTCAATGTAATTTCCCCATAAGCGAACTTTTGAACGGAAATTTAGACTATTAAATCAAACAATTAATGCGACCTTTTTGCGATTATGAATTCTACGTCCTCGAAAATGTTTAATTATGCCTGGTTCCACCCGTAAAACTGCCAAAATCAACAAGATATTACAGATTAAACGATGCGTTTGGAGGTTGGAATCACCCAAATGTTATTGTTGTTGTTGTGGAATTGGTGGGATTTCGGGCGATTCTAACCTACAAATGCAACATTTAATCTGTAATATCTTATTGATTTCGGCCGTTTTAGTCAAGGAACCAGGAATAATTTAGCATTTTCGAGGACTTAGAATTCATAATCGCAAAAAGTTCGCATTAATTGTGTGATTTAATAGTCTAAATTTCCGTTCAAAAATCCGCTTATGGGGAAAAAACATTGAATCAGAGTTTGTTTGGAACCAGAGGCCCTCGGACGGCAATCGATACGATATATCGCTCTACTAAAATAGTCTATTTATGTGAGAGTTGAGAATGGCGCGCGGGGCGGTGCGCGGTGAGAGGATGGTGCCCAGTGCATTTTCCGGACGAATCGAGCATGTTGTGTGCAAGAAATCGTGATTACTTATATCGCATCTTGTTTAAATCAAAGAGTAAACAAGAGTCGCAATTGAATGGAAGGCCTGCGTGGTCAACGTAGATAAGGGATCCGAACGCGGGCTGGCCTGGGCTGGCCTCTGATTGGCTGCAACGGGTGGAGCAAAAATGACTCGGGGTATAGGGAAAATAACACGGGATTTTCGTTCCGGGGCGTTTATCTCGAAACCTAAGCAAAATCGTATCTAAACAATTTATACGAGTCGATTTAACAGATTTTTCCAAACAATTTGATAGGTCATAAGTGCCACTTTATTGCAAATTCGAAAATACTGTTTCAGTTTAAAAGTACGCACAATAGTGTGATTACATGCTTGGCGTGTGTTCGAGCAGTGTTTGAGTAACTCACTATTGTGCGTACTTTTAAACTGAAACAGTCTTTTCGAATTTGCAATAAAGTGGCACTTATGACCTATCAAATTGTTTGGAAAAATCTGTTGAATCGACTCGTATAAATTGTTTAGATACGATTTTGCTGAGGTTTCGAGATAAACGCCCCGGAACGAAAATCCCGTGTTATTTTCCCTATACCCCGAGTCATTTTTGCTCCACCCGTTGCAGCCAATCAGAGGCCAGCCCAGGCCAGCCCGCGTTCGGATCCCTTATCTACGTTGACCACGCAGGCCTTCCATTCAATTGCGACTCTTGTTTACTCTTTGGTTTAAATGTACTATGAAAGAGAACAAAACAGGATCAAAGCTAAAAATCAATTAAAATAAAATAAAATGATTGTGGGACGTTTCGAGGCTCAAACGGCAGGCTACATCCGAGTTCCGTCCCGCGGTCAATTTGGCGCACCCTAGTATCCGAGTTCCGTCCCATTTCACGTCCCCTAGCATCCGAGTTCCGTCCCTTTCTTTAGCCAATTTCTCAATTAAATGTATAGTTTCCATTAAAATGTGCAGTAAATTGCAACTATGTCGGAGTTCTGTACCAGCAGCACCAGTGGCGTCGCGTGCAATTTGGCAACAATGTAGCCTATCCATTTAAACTCATGTAAAATATCGAATTCAGGGGGTGCACAGTGCACAAGGAAAATTCGATATATTTAATGAGTTTAAATGGAGCAGTTGCATTGTTGCCAGATGGCACGCGACGCCACTGAGCAGCACTGTAAAGCACGAGACGAATTATCTCCCGATCAGCTGTAAGATTTGTAACACTCGATCGGAAGATCTGTTTCTGATAAGCGATAGGCAAGCGGTAAATGATCTTCGTTTAAATTTTCATTGTAACATTTTTCTCTCAAATGATGCGTTGATTGGTATACTGAGCGAAACGTACATCAAACTTCAAAGTCTCTATTTACAACGACAAAAATGCTCCAAAACCATGAAGCTGGAGGAAGAAATGGAAATTTCAGTGCGAGATTATTCTTTTAAATCTATTGGGCGTCATGAGTAGGTATTTAAAAACAAAATGTTTCAAATTCCTAGCCAAAGCTATTGGATAGTCGTCCCTGTTATGTGCAGTTTCATTAATTTGACGCTATAGCGCTTTCGGCTTTAAAAGTAAAACAAATTTAATATTACTTTTACATTATTGACGCGAATGCCTAATCGACTCCAGAAATGTCATAAATCATGATCATAGCATCCAGAAAAATTGTTGGTTTTTCACCATTCATTGCGATTTCTTGTTGTTAATTTTGATGCGATGTTGCCAAACTTTTTTTTAGTGCAGATCTATATATTTCCTTACCTGTTTCTGCGGGACGGAACTCGGTTCCTGGTTTGGGACCACGGGACGGAACTTGGATACTTTTTTGACCGCGGGACGGAACTCGGAAATTGCCCAAACGGCACTCTTCCTCAGCCACTGAACGAAAAAGTTCGGCAAGATCACAACCAAGCAAAGACAAAAGCGACGAAAACAAGATAGGTAAACAACCGGAACACGCAGTGCAGTTGTTTACCTGTCTTATTTTCTTCGCTGTTATTGTCTTTGCTTGGTTGTGTGCTTGCCGAACTTTTTCGTGAAACTCCTGCGTGAAGACTCCGACGCGTGGTTAAAAAGAAGAACCGCCGGCCTCGCCCTCGGTGGCTTGGTGGTCAGGACACCTGACTGCCAATTCATAAGCCACAGGTTCGAATCCAAGTAATGGCAGCAGATTTTCGCTCGGTCTTTTTAAAAGTGGGTTCACGGCAAAGATTATAGTGGAAATTTGAGTGCTAAAGCATGGATGTTTCAAGTATCCGGTGTGTTCGGATAGTAAACAAAAAACTTTCCGTCTTTCAGTTTGTTTATAGGTGGCTGTAGGCTCCAATCAGGAGCAGAAGCCAATAAATCCTCAAAAAAAAAAACGAAAAAAAAAGTGTTTTTCTGAGAATTGTATCATTGTTCTAATGGGAAAGAATTCGGATTGGGTGAGTGTTTCATTCCCAAGAAAAAGCGTGTTGTCAAAATAGATTTGTGTGGAGGTACCGAGGCCTTTGTGTTCGATCGTACGATCGAAATGACATTTTTCGAAAGTATCTAATTTTTAATAGATTGGTCGTTCAAACTTTCGGAAAAATGTCGATTAGTTGAAAAATGTCGATTAGTTGAAAACTGTCGATTTTTTTTGAAAAGCATAGAAGCAAAACAGGTAAAGTTTTGATCTATCAAAATTTTAGAATTTTTGCAATTTCGATCGATCGATCCCATCGGCCTGTATACCTGCAATATGTTCTATCGGGGAAAAATATACTTACAATGAGACTGTTGCAAAGATCTGAAATTTTGTGTTGTTTATGAAGAAAATGATACCCAGTACTTGATGAGCTGAGAACAATGGGACGTTTGGTTTTTTCCTAGGTGTCTCGGTTTCGTAGATACACTCGTGTAAAGTCGTAAAAAGTCGTGTGCGTAATGACGTCACTAAGCGGAATTCCCGCATATTTAAAACAATGTATTTTATTGGTCAAAATCTCATCTCCGGAACAATGAGACTTAATTAGAAACTAAAGGCATCTTTGTTCTCAGCTCATCGAGTACTTTCATTTTCTTTATAAAAAATACAACATTTCAGACCCTTGCAACTGCCCCATTAGCCAGAGTATGCAATACACAACGCACACGTAATACATATGTTGAAATGGTATACTGTGTATTGCATATTGCATACCCTCGCTAGGTAATAGGTATCCTTGACCCCATTGTTACCTACATTCTCTTCCTATGCAATTTATAACCGCACAGAGTTTTTTGTTCTCCCCTGAATGAAACAATTTCGGTAATTTTTTTTTTGAGATATCAACTATCTTATAAGCGGAGCATTGAAGTCTCATCAAAATAACTTGTTTTTAACTCTCCATTTCTTTTTAATCTTTGATTTCAGCTCAAACGACATGCAATCAAGGAATCGGCCGCGTTGTCTATGAAAGATTACCAGACCAACAGCTACAAGGCTTTGATGATGACGTGGTAAGAATATTTTCAATTTTCAGAATGAAAAAAATATAAAACAAATATTTGTTTATATCCACCCATGTATTTATCAATTCATTTTTTATCCATGCATACACTCAACAAGAAAAATTAACTTACCTATCCTCAGCCCGGATTTTTTCCCATTATAAAAATATGATACAAAATTAGCTAGGGAGACTACCGCTCAAATGATCGAAAGAATAAAAAAAAAAAAAATGTATACCGCATACCGATAAAGAACCCGCCAAGATCATGATAAAACCATCTACACAGAGAAAAATAATTCGGTAAAATTTGATCACTGAAGTTTTCGGTTAGAGGAACCGAAATGTTCGTCCTGAGTACCAAATGCTTTATTAGTAATACTGAGTATTAGGTAGGGGCGGAATTTGGGTCATGTGGGTCATACTCACCAATTTCTTCGGTACTTACAACTGAACATTTTGGTTTATTCAACCGAAAATTTCGGTGATCAAAATAAGTCGAATCTTCAGTTCTAACAACCGAAGCATTTTTCTCTGTGTAAAGTGAAAATCAATTTGAAAGAAGGAAACACTTGTTATAGGAACAAAAACAAGTGATTTCCACTGTCGAAAAGATTTTAGACACGATTTCAAAGCTACTAATTAAACGTTCAAATGCAATGCCGCATGCGGGCATGTCTCAGCTGTAGCCAATAATTTTTCTTTCTCGCTCTTTCTCCATTTGACTGCATGTGATAGAAAAAGACAGAAACAATGGCTGAAATCACGTGACAGTCCCTACCTCCATCCTTCTCTGACACATGCACTCATGCAGTCAAATGGACAAAGAGAGAGAAAGATTT
Organism: Trialeurodes vaporariorum; assembly: GCA_011764245.1. Taxonomy (NCBI): domain Eukaryota; kingdom Metazoa; phylum Arthropoda; class Insecta; order Hemiptera; family Aleyrodidae; genus Trialeurodes; species Trialeurodes vaporariorum. The sequence goes on from VMOF01000035.1 coordinate 50,356,898, forward strand.
TCTGGTTACGCTTATATGCCGCATACTACGACTCTCTGAGACCGAGAGAAAAGAATGCGATTCCCGCAAAGTAACGCCAAAATGCCTTCAATTCGCAGGGTAGGCAAATCTTGATCGGTGGCGCACGATAAGTCACATATACAAAACGCCGTACTTACCTACCGTGCAAAAATGATATTTGGCGACTCAACTTTTAGACGATTATTTTCGCGTTTGATACGCTCGCTCGAGTACACGTACACGCTCTCTCGCTCTTACAATTGGTTTTTCAGAGCCCAAGTCGTTTTCGATTACGTCTTTATAGTCTTCGTTTTAGATTAAATAGATAATTGTATGCACATTCATTTTTCTCTTTCAGGTCAGAGATACGGCGCCGCCGTTTAGAGTTCTGGAGAAATGTCAAGAGCTTTGTCTTAGAGATAGAACAGCAACGAATAATCTAGTTAGAACTTGTACCTCTTTTGATTTTCAACCGGGAAGTAGAATAGCATCGTTTACCGGCACAGTTGAATATGAAGAATCCACTTGTTATCTCACGCGAGAACAAGCACATCCAGAGGGCATAGGAAATTTAGTTCTTGTCCCTAACAGCGTCCATTATACAGAAGTTTGTTTATCATGTAAGCATCACATTTTACTTCAGTTAATTTCAATTTAATTAATTTAATTATACATTGCTTAGGGAAATTGTGCTTGAACAATGTGCAACAACCTGAAAGTTTTTTTTACCTCCTTCAAGTGAAATTTTAAGGTATTTTTTTTTTTTCAAGTTGGAATAGAAAAACTACATGAGATGCTTGAAATGCGAACAAAATGTGGTGAGGTTGGCAATAGCGAACAAAGACGAACACAGGAATTTATCTTTCTCTCTCTTTGGCTGTTTGAAGATGGTGTGATAGAAAAGGATGGAAGAGGGGGCTATCAAGCAACTTTAGCCCCTATCGCCATCCTTTTCCTACAAACGCGTTCAAATGGGAAAAGAGAGAGGGAGACAAATCCATGTATCTGTCCATGATAGCGTATTACGCTAAGCAACAGCACCTAAAAGGAAAATGAACAAAAATGCACAAAATTGGAAAATATCTTGATGAACTTGTGCCCAGCTTCTTAACCCATTTATGCCCAACTTTATTTGAACATTTTAGGTGTTTTTTGGAATTTTTCTAAAAAAAAAAAAACAATCTGTAAAAAGTTTAAACGCCAGTTAAAAAAATTGAAAAATTAAAAATTGTGAAATTTTCTGGTCGTACTAAATGATACATGCTGAAAAATCTCAACATTGATTTTTTTAGTAAAACTGGCTTAAATTTACTGTAATTTGGTCCAAAAAAAAAAAAAAAAAAAACATTATAAGTGGGTCATTAACGACCCAATGGGCATATTTAAGGTGATTCCAGGCAAAACTTTTCCAAATTTCAATCTGATGGATAGCGCCACTAGTCGCTTTTGGGGAAAGTCATGTTTTTGGCATTCTAAATTGAAAACGAAGAAAAAACGCAAAATCCAAGAACGTTAGCACCTGCAAAAATTTTTTTAAGGATTTTTTGAGCCCAAAACGAGCAAAATTGGTTTCGAATTAAAGCTGTTTATTTTGAAATTTATTTTGCCATAAGCATAGTGAGTAAGATTGAGTGCGAGTGAGACTATGTCTATCTGCCTCACTTGCACTCATTGGGGCAAATGGGAATTCACCTAATTCATAATTTCCGCCTTTATTTTTAAGTGTTTCAGCTTGAAACTTTCATGATATCTTCTTGACGTTCCTCAAATTTGTGCTTTTAGCGTAAATTTGTCAATTTTAGCCAAAACTATTGACTTTTTGAGCAGCGTAGCGTGGTGTCCACAGTTTAAACTAATCGACCCTGGAATCATCTTAAGATAGTTTGTTTCCCTCTTCTTTGGATTGCAATACAGTTGATCAACTCTTTTAAATAACAATGCAGAAAAGTATAAAATATCTTAATGAACTTGTGTGTCTCCCCTTTGTTTGATAGAAATGTAGTTGAGAAAGTATTTTTTTGATTAGGTAGTGAAAGTTGACTTTTTGAGCAGCGTAGCGTGGTGTCCACGGTTTGAACTAATCGACCCTGGAATCATCTTAAGATAGTTTGTTTCCCTCTTCTTTGGATTGCAATACAGTTGATCAACTCTTTTAAATAACAATGCAGAAAAGTAGAAAATATCTTAATGAACTTGTGTGTCTCCCCTTTGTTTGATAGAAATGCAGTTGAGAAAGTATTTTTTTGATTGGGTAGTGAAAGGAAGATTTTTCACTCAGCTGAATTTTAATTGCAAATTTTTTAAACTATTTAAATTTTTTCTATTTCACAGCAAGTCGTATCGAGCGAGAATGTCCAAATCGACACTATGTTTTTGAACGGCATGCGCGGAAGAAGCTGAAGCTTCCCCCAACTGACACAAAAGAAGTAATTGCGACCAATAGAACAGATTGCGAAGACAGGTTAGTTATCACAATTCAATTGTTCAAACATCTAGATCTGTCATTGTTGAGGCTCCGAAATGGAGCCAGGCAAGTCTTGAAACTGTATTCCCTCTTAGGAAAATCAATTGGTGAAAAGTCGTTTTGAAGGATTTTTATGAAGTGCGGATGATATTCAGAAAACAATTTTTGCTATTTTTTTTCTCAGCTCCTAATAATGATAGAGAAAATCCAAAACAATAGTTAAAAGTGTTATGATCTCCCAATTTTTTTTTTTCTCTTTAAATTAAAATTTGTTCAAAATTGATGTCAATAAGCAAGGTTTTTTTGGACCAACCCCACAAAAAATTTCTGTCTACCTCCAGCATTGAGAAATTACCTCTGCACAATCAGGCGAACTGTCCATGAACGTTCTCGGCGGTGGAGATAAACATTCTCATCGGACGGATATCAAGATACTGTTGAAGTGACCTGGGATCAGAGTTTGGCAAAAATTATTCAAAAGTTTGGTGGTGTTTGACATTGCAGTAAAATCAGATTATTTGATAACTTATATCATTCGTGCGAGCAGTTTTTAAACTGAAATACAGAGATTCATGTAAACCGTCATTTATCCCTTCACTGCATGGTGTTCCACCGGTGGAACAAATTCTTCAAACGCTCATATAAAATACAGGTTTTGAGATATGCCTTCGGTACATGGTGTGTCAACGCGGGAGAAGGTATGTTTTGAGCTCACACAAAAAAAAAAAAAATTGGCTGAAAGAAAACATCATGCAGTGAAGGGTTCGTGATCGAAATCATGTCAGGGGGGAAATTTGCCCCCGTATCCAAACTGACCACATTTTGATTATTTTTATAAAGTTTCCGGCATTGGCTTTTTGAAAAATCCAATTAAAGTAAAAAAAAAAAAAAAAAAATTAAAATTTAAAAAAAAAAAAAAAAAAAAAAAATTCCCGCCATTTCTTATGGTGTTATATCACTTGTAAAAAACGAGTAAAAAATAGATAAAAGATAATTTTGACCGAAAAACCGTCAAATTATTTTTTTCACTATTTTTCCCATGTATTTGACCACCTAATACATTGAAAAATCCACATTTGCTTAAGAAAAAAAAAATCATGCAGTGAAGGGTTATTATGAATAAGTTATTAACGGTGCCTGCTCTTATATTTTTCAAAAAAAAGTCACCCACTTTCTCCAAAATAGCAACTCTGAATTAAATTCAAATTTTTGTGATTACAACACAAGACGTTAGAAGGAAATAATTCTGTACAGTAAATTAAATGTTTCAAAGTGGAGAAAAGTCGACATGTATAGTGTATGTCGCTATCATCTCATCAAATTACTCAACGTTCTGAAAAAAGAACCTAACTTTCAATCTTTCAAAAATATGGTAGAACTATACTTAATTGAACTTTGCCCATACGACTTAGAGAATCTAAGTTCATCTAATTTCATATCTCTATTTATAATTAGACTCATGACTACTTAGAATTCATTTACATAATAACGGGATGTAGGTATCTGTTTTTAAATTTACACTTAATTATTATACTGCATTTTGACACTATCCTATGTTCATTTTCTTGTTGTGGATTATGAATAAAGAGAATATTATTAATATTATTATATGGTCGACTAACAATACCTCTTTACAGGCAATGCTGCCATATTTCAAGCATCAACTCTGTTGCTAGACTGATTTCATTATTCCTGATTAATTGGTTGTCCAGCTCTACCTGGGATCTTTGATAACAAAGGTACAATACAGGTATGAGATGATTTGCTCTCAATTAAAGATGTGAGTGCAGTTTCGTTTCAATCATATTCAAAATGAGCTCGTCAATGGCACACTTGTAACATATTCTTGATAATGTGCTATTTATCCACTTTAATAATTTTATATTTGTTTCAGATGTTTAAACGAGTTTTCATTTGTCTGTCGATCTGCAACGTACGATTCTATAGCTCGGACATGCTGGCTGAGTCGCTTCACAAGGAGGTCTCATCCAGAGCTGCTAGAAGATGATCCTAATTCGGATTATCTTGAAAATACTTGCCTAAATGGTTTGTCCTTGCTTCTTCCTGGCTAAACCATTTAATGTCTTTCTATCCCAAAGAAACTTTTAAGCATTATTTTTAATGAAGAACGCAATTTTTTGTGTAAAGACTCTTTCAAAAATAACAACTTGCATACACTCACTGGTCTTTATATCTATGAGATGATGAAATTTGCAATTTTTAATGAAATTATCCGTCCATGTGACCTTGATCCTGCCAGTGGCTGCATTATTTATAGTTCACTTTTTAATCTCTTTCAATTTTATTTCTAGCTGAAAGGCGGTGTGATGGTCCTATAATATTTGTCAAAGAGGAGAACAAGAGACTCGGTGGGCCCTTTGAAGTTGATATCTACGCTAATCTATCTTTGCTAGAGTGTCAATCACAGTGTTTACGAGCTGAAAAGTAAGTAGATTAAGATATCCTCTGAAAATTGGAGTCTTTGCTGTCGGTTTTTTCCTTTTGTATTCACAACAAAAGTTTTGATTTTGTTGCTTTTGTTTTTGTTGTATTAAAAGGAATATTTGTTGTATCCCAGTTAGCAAAAAAGTCTTCAATCTATCTTAAAGACGTCTTAAAAGACAAGTAAGCTGTCTTAAATCCGTTTTAAAGACGTCTTTAAAGCGTCTCTAGTTCCGCCCAAATCGGTCTTTGAAAACGTCTTACAATTCAGACAACTTTTAAAACCGTCTTACTGATTCGTCTTAAAAGACAGAATTAAGACGATCAAAGATGTTATATAAGTAGCGATGAAAAGACGTCTTAAAAAACCACTTGGGGTTTGGGGTTAAAGACGGAGAGCAAGGTGTCTTCAAAAAACGATTTTAAGATGGATTAAAGAATCATTTAAGACAAGATGAAAATATGTCTTGAAACCGTTACCACAAGACGGAATTTTGGACGTTTATAAGACAGGGTGAAAAGTCGTCTTGATAGTGCCACTTTAAGTCAAATCGGCAAGACGAATAATGCTATCTGGGACATTTAAAAGGGAAAAAAAAGAGTTAAGTTATTCAACTCTATTTTGTTCAAGTAAATTGTTTAAAAAACAATCTTGGTAGGTTTTGAAACGAGGTAGCAAAATAAGTACTGCGAAAATGAATCGGAAAATAATTACATATGTGTCAAGAATTACTTGACCATTTCGGAAGAAAGGGTCCATAATTCTTAAATTAAGAGGTACTTCTACTACAAAAATACCTTTGTTTACCGTGACATCCTTTTACCAACTCTCCTGTCATGCTTCAATGTTTTAAGAATCAGTAACTTATATTTTTTCTTCGTTTTCTGCCTCAGGTATTTCTGCCGAGCAATTGAGTATGATGAACAAATCCGTAGGTGCATCATATTCGAAGAAGACTCAATGTCACAAAAAGATGACCTGCGCACAAGTAGTAGCCCTACTCATGATCTTTATGATCTCGTGTGCCTTGATAGTTGTAAGTATCATCTGTTACGTTCTTTATTTTAAAAGTTTCTCTTTCTTTGATTAAAGACGTAAATAAATAAATAAATAAATAAAAAGATAAATAAATAAATAAATGAATAAATAAATAAAATGAGAAGCTCCATCACAAAAGGACAGAACAATTTTTTTACTAAAACTCTCACAATTTTCAGTGGTTTTGTAATGTCAGTCAAAAACTTTTTAACTGAATAAGTGAGAATGGTAAAAGTTCTTGTCTGTATGCTTTCCAAGGGTGCAAAATGTGCCCTTCTTTCCACATTTTGTCAAGACTGGTAACTGATCTTCTATAGAAAAAAAAGCTGTTCCACAAAAATTTCACTAAAAATATGACCTTTTTTTTTTTTTGCTTTTGTAAGATGCTTGCTCTCTTGATAGGATGCCTGTGCTTACTGCGTAGTATAGTATAATAGTATGGGCTTTGCTGAATTTCAATTTTTTTTTTAAAAAAAAGGAGAATACGTCATCAAAATCCTGTATTACACCCATTTGAATCTTCATGTTTCCACATTTTGAGGAGCAGTCCACATTTTTACGTGTTTGTCAGGTCGGGAACATTTTGTACACCTGGCGTTAGCTCTCAATTGAAAAATTTTCTATCAACCTACAGTGGCGGCGCGTGACTTTCGAACCTGGGGGTGCAAATGCTGATGCACGATTGGGGAGTCCGCGGAGAATCTAATCATCAGCAGTGAGCTTGGGGGAGGGGGGGGGCTCCTCCCATGGATAAGTTTAGATAGAAAATCGGCTCTCTGAGACACACTTTAACGATGACCCACATAGCAAAGTAATCAATGTGTCTTCATAAATAAATAAAAATAAATAAATAAATGAATAAATAAATAAATAAATAAATAAAATAAAAAATAAAAAATAAAACAAAAAACAGAAGCGCCGCAAAGAGTATTTCAGAAAACTGAAATCGCTAGGAAAAAAATAATTTTGATAAGCATCTCGTTGTAAGTAGGGGGTGTAAATGAATCAGCAACTGATAAAAAGAAATGGTGAAAATGACGGTGTATTAACTGACGCCGAACTGAAGAGGCAGCGTGGAAACAAAAGAAAATGTGAAGAGATTAGCTTATTATGAGCCGCGAGCGCGCAAGTCCGCTCAAAAAAAATAAAAAAAAATAAATAAAATAAAAAATAAAAAATAAAACAAAAAACAGAAGCGCCGCAAAGAGTATTTCAGAAAACTGAAATCGCTAGGAAAAAAATAATTTTGATAAGCATCTCGTTGTAAGTAGGGGGTGTAAATGAATCAGCAACTGATAAAAAGAAATGGTGAAAATGACGGTGTATTAACTGACGCCGAACTGAAGAGGCAGCGTGGAAACAAAAGAAAATGTGAAGAGATTAGCTTATTATGAGCCGCGAGCGCGCAAGTCCGCTCAAAAAAATAAAAAAAATAAATAAAATAAAAAATAAAAAATAAAACAAAAAACAGAAGCGCCGCAAAGAGTATTTCAGAAAACTGAAATCGCTAGGAAAAAAATAATTTTGATAAGCATCTCGTTGTAAGTAGGGGGTGTAAATGAATCAGCAACTGATAAAAAGAAATGGTGAAAATGACGGTGTATTAACTGACGCCGAACTGAAGGGGCAGCGTGGAAACAAAAGAAAATGTGAAGAGATTAGCTTATTATGAGCCGCGAGCGCGCAAGTCCGCTCACCGCTGCGCTGCGCTGGCGCTGTCAACAGCAAGTCGTCCGTCTCGCTGGTTCGTTAGAGGTCGGAAACAATCGGGATGTCTCGGGGACCGATCGCAAATCTTTTCGTTTGCGATCGCCACGGCTATTCGGCCAAACCCGTCTCCTACCCACTCGCCCCCCTCCCATCCCTCGCCCTAATCTGGCGGTGCAAAGGAAGATTTGCACCTCCGAGACGGTGGCGGTCTCGTGGGGCTAAAAGGAACTAGATTTTGATGCGCGGCGGCAGACGGACGGACTGATTTTCTATCCCTCACATCGCTACCCGCAAGAAATCGTTATTTACTATTTATTTGATCAAGTCATTGCTTCTTCTGCTTTCTCCGTGGGGGTGCAATGCACCTCTGCACCCCCAGTACGAGCCGCCACTGTCAACCTATCCTTTTAATCAAATTGCTCTGACTCGGAACTGAAGTTTCAAGATGTAGAAGAAACCTAAAGAAATGGGGATGAGTAGAGAGCAATGAATGTGCGTGTAGAATAGAACAGAACCAGGATCACATACTGACCTACCCAGCGATGGAAGTGTCATATACCCTGAACGATCTAATTTTTGCTAGTGACAAAGCAATCTATGCAACCAAATTTTGGAATTTTAGTATTTAACCTTGATATTTGATTTATTTATCGGTCATGCAAACACAAAAGAAGAAGAAGAATCAAATTGCTTGTAGTAAATTTTAAATTCAAGCTTTTGTTCCAAATTCTATCACTAACTTGATTAGTTTGTAGGAGTGACAATCATGGATGGTTGATTTTTCGATAATTATTTCTTTTTCTTTTTTAACAGTGGAAAAGTCAAACGAATTTCCAGAGAATTCCATCACGTCGCATCTATTTGCCGATGGACGACGTCCAGACACGGCTTTTCAAAGGTACCGCAATAGTAGATTAGGAGGTGAATTTCACTCGGAAATAACCAGTCGTTCCTTGAGTGAATGCTTAGATGAGTGTCTGCGACAAGTGAGCTTCCAGTGTCGGTCGGCGGTCTACAGCGAGAGGTTCAGAATATGTCGCTTGAGCAGATTTAATCAAAGGGATGGCCACAGAATAATTTACGATGCAGATTACGATTATTACGAAAATCTAATGAGTAAGTTTTTAAACTGTCTAACATTCTGCAGAACTTTTTATGTTACCTAGCTTTTATCATGACATTAACATTTTTTGAGGTCAACATCGTTCAATGATTACTACAATTTTTTTTTTTTTTTAAATTGTATGATTTCCGTTTATTTGAAATCAGCTTTTGCTATGTGGTTTTCTTACCTTTCAAGGTCTGCTCAAAGAAGGTATTCAATTCCTTAGGATTAAGAAAATTGGCTCCTTCTCATAAATTTTTTTCCTTAATAAATTTTAATGCAACTACTTAGTCATCTTCTCATCATCCATCTCCATCTTATAGAGCCTTGAACTAACAAAATTATTAATTCGTCACTCAGGAAAAACAAGTTTTGTGTCTTTCAATTTTCTTTGTGCTTGGGTGAGTCCAAAAAGATAAAGATGCGTCTATACAGATAGGTGACTCCCCAATTTCGACAGTTAGAACAACGGACCCAATGTTTCTTGCCACGTTCCTGAGTCCTGTTTTACATACTACCTGATGGAGAAACTTAGCTTTTGTTTTTCGTCTCAAAGACCGTTTACTGAAGTATCCTTTTGAATTTTACATCTGCAAGCCCAAAACCAGAGACAGATAGAGACGGAGTGCTACGCTAAAACACGTAGGGAAGATTTGAGGCACGACAAAGTCTCACGGATTCATCAAAATCGTTGTAGGGTGTTGAATGGTTAGGACTGGTGAGCAACCTCTGTTTCACTTCCCAGCCATACCCAGACCTATCCTCCCTATGTTGACCGAATGTCACGGTTCAACACCTTGCGGCCATTTTGATGAATCCGCAAGAATCTGGCGTGCCTACTGCCTCCGCCGCAGCCAGTTAGTGCTCTGTCTCTATTTGCCTCAGCCCAAAACAACCTCAGCTTCCCCTCTAACTGAATCTCTCTTTAAGCAAAATAAATCTAGAAAAAAATAAAAAAGTATTTAAAACGGTTGAAGGTAACTCTTACTTCAATTCCTTTTTCAATGTGTGAACATACTTATAGCATTTTTTTCCCCTCTTTTTTACGGAGGATGCACCAGTAGTTTTTTCATGGTTTTTTTTTTTTTTTTTTTTTAATTTTGGAATGTGTCACTTCAATCACTTTCTAGCTTTTCCAGCTTATTGATCCTTTAATTTTCAGGTAATCCAGTGCCTAGCCACTTACCTCCTGTAGCGGGAGGGCGGCCAGATCCACTAGGACAAGATTCAAATTACCATGGCCACGGAAGGCCTCCATACGCTCCAATTGGTAAGCCACTTGGTAAGTTCATACGCTTGCATTTTCAAACAAACAAAGAGAAAATGACCATGAAAGTTTGAAAAATATTGATAAAGTAATGAAGATGACGCAATCCGATTAAACGGAGCTTGACTTCACCAAAATGGAAATAGAGCTGTCGGCTGGTCGAACTTGTTTCAGAAGTGATTGGCAGAGCTCACGAATAAACTTTGGAACTATTCCATCACAAAGAAAACTTAATTTAAATTATGAAGTGGTCTATCCATGCATGTGTGTGCAACAAAAGATTGTTATTATGGGCTACCTAAAATGGTGCTGAGGTAGCAAGTAAAATTTTGGGAGTTTGTTTGGGGTACAGTGATGTTATTAAGCGCAGTTGATGCATAGATGCATAGGTGGACCTCTACAAACTTTAAGTCATGGTTGCTCCTTCAGAAGTGAATTTCAGACTTTTTAGTTAGTTTCTCCCCAAGCGTTTCATTGTTCATTCTCAATTTTTGTGACGTTTATTTGTTTCGATACTTTCAGTAACATGTTTTTGGCACTGAAGTATAAATAGTATCTACATAGTGTAGGTGTTGTATTTTCTTGATTTGTACTTTGATTAGAGTTGTGCTTTGTAAAAGCAACATTTTCTGTACTGTCCCCTTTCTACTCAAAATGAGCTTTCTTGTTTTTACAGCAACAGTTTAAAATGAAAATTGATGTTCAATCCTTCTGCCTTAATTTCACTTTTCTTTAGTTTCATGGCTGTCTCATATTTAGCTTCAATTGTATGATGTAGATAATTACTGTAGCTCTCAGTAATAAAGTTAGTTGCCTTCTCTCCCCGCCAACATTGAAAAAATGCAGAATACTGTCATTTTCTGGCTGAGTTTTTCTCAAACAAAGCTCAACAAATATTTAGTAGAAGGTCAAATTGGAACTGTAAATTTAGAAGAAAATATAACTGTTAAATTAATTGTGTGGAAAGTACCTAAAACTAAAGGTAACTTTTTCACTAAAACCTTATTCATTTCCGAGAAGAAATAAATTCAAAGAGAAAGAACCAGGGAAGAATGGAAAATTAAATAAATATCTATGCAACCAATTTTTATCTTATTCCTCAATTTCCTATTTGAAGCCATTTCTGGAAAAAGGGCCCATGAAACAATGGATGAGCGCTTGCTGAAAAATCACCATTGTGATTGAATAGAGACTTTTTTCTGAAGAGCGCACCTTCTGTTTAACGGGTCCGTTTTCTGAAAACAGCTTCATTTGAGGTTATGTTCTGAGCTGAAGTTTTAATAATGCCTTGTTACCTTGTTCAGCTGGGACCCTTCCATTCCCTGGAGGTGGATTTTCCAATATCTACGGTGGGGCAAGTTATCCGGGATACACAGCAGGATCATCGACACCTCTAGGCGGTAGCCCGTACACCTCAGAATCTCCAGGAGGAGGATACTGGGGCTCCCTTGGTGGACACCCTGGAGACAGTAGTGGCGGATATGGGTATCCGAGTGCATCTCCACCCAGCAGTGGTTATCCTGTACCTGGGCCACCCATAGCTGGATTGGGTGGTGTACCATCCATAACGCCTATCACTCCTATAGGAGCTGGGTATCCTCCTCCTCCTAATTATGGAACACCGGGTGATATTGGACGTCCGTTCAATATTCGTTGTGATGATGTCGACGGTTTCAAACAAGTAAGTTATGTTATTCAAGGTTTATAGAATGTAGGTTTGTAACCGGCCTGGGATTGATCATTAGTAATGCTATTGGTCTAGAATCATGAGACTTGCCTATTGCTTTGTTGTGACTGTCATTATATTGTCCATAATTAATTGCTTTGTATGAGTAGCCTTTAGATAAAGGGGAAACTTAAGGATGGTTACTGACACAAACGGACAAGCCTGACGATGTATGGTGTATAGCGTCTCTCAAAGACTGTTATGTATAACGATTAACGATTGCTTTAACAAAAAAACAACTGGTCTGCTGTTAACAATAACTCAAGTTTGCAAGTTGCAGCACTCTCTATAGGTACTGGGAAAAGTGGTTCATCATAGGATGACAGACGAATTAGAGAGGACTCGTATATCGGCCATCTTGGAATTTTGTTTATACGCATAAGGTAAACACCCCAGTAGCCAACACCTCTGAAATTTGCACCAGTACCTGACACCTGTTTTTCACAATGTGAAAAACTTTAGTTTAGTGGCAATTTGGGTGTTTTGCGTATTTTTTTCCGAATGTTTCACATTTTTGGTCTCAGAAAAAAACCACGCGAAACACCAGTATTGCCACCAAACTAGTACTATTTACAGTGTGAAAAATGGGTGTCAGGTACTGGTGCAAATCTTAGGGGTGTCTGCTACTAGGGTGTTTACCTTAAATGATATTGTGAGATAATTTTGGAGCTTTCTGATGCTTTCTGATTTACTTTCAAGTGATTTGACTCGTAAATTGACCCTTTCTACTGCTGTAGGCAAAGTTTGCTACTCACCCATTCATCACCTTTGCAAAGCCTCCATGACAATTTTAAGACCCGCATTACCAAACAACTTCAAAAAAACAAATCTATTGGTTCTTTTCTCAATGCAGCTGGCTTTAACTTCCTTTTATCTTCTTAAATGATGCATGTAAGAATAGAGTATTATATCTATCTTGCTCGAGAATCTTGGTTCTTATTTTGCATTTTTGCAGAGATTGTTTTTAATTTACCTCCTCTGGAAAAAATTTGTCAAACTTTAATTGCATCCTCCTTTTAATCCCACAGATTGGAGTAAGGATGAGAATGAGGCGTCAGTTCATTCGGAGGATGTCAGCCACTCCTACTCTCTCCATGTGTGAGCGAGAATGTGCCGATTCGCGGGATTTTATTTGCCGATCATTCAATTACAGGTAGATCTCTTAAACTCTTCTACTATGTTCTCCAGGTTTACTCAGATTTTCATACATAGCCTGTCTCTGTGAATTTTGCAAGTGTCATCTACTGCTCGAAAAATTATGGATAAAGTCAGCTTTATACTACATTTTCTCAAACTTTTCAGTTCTGAAGAGAAAATGGAAACATCGCTGAAATAGCCTTCCCTTTAAATTTTTCAACGAAGCTGGAACTTTTCCTTGAATGAAGTACCCGCTGTTCAATTAAATAATTTTTGAAGCAACTGGTCTACTCTAAAAAAGTCTAAAATTCATTAATGAACTCACAAAACTGCTATAACGGCAAGATCGTAATGGTGGGTCAACGTTGGTATCATGGGAGATTCCTGTCTAATTTGTCACTTTCTCTACGGAAATGCAAAGAAATGCATCAAATTAGATAGAAATCTCCCTAGATACCTGAGTCTCTTGGCCATTAAGCTCGATTCTGAGAGTGAATTCTGTGATTTTTTAGTGTATTCATCGTCGTTTTTACAGGTTTTTATGTCAGAATCAACTCTTCTATCCCCTGTAGCAAAAGTTTGCAAGAGCCTCATTTGTCCCATGCAAGGGACTGAAGTTCTCAATCTCTTTAGTGGTCTTGGGTAATTTATTAAACAACCTTACCCCAAGCATGACTTACAAATTTTTCATTAATTTTTTATTTATTCTAAATTTTCAGAGCTGCTCCGTATGGAGCTCAGCGGGAAAATTGTGAATTGAGTGACCGTGATACGAGAGATCTAGATATGAATAACCCAACGTTTTTTGAAACTACTGGTGATTATGACTTCTATGAGCGAGCAGCCTCCGGAAGGAGTGGCCAAGAGTGTTTGGATGGTATGTTGTCCACATTTTTCAAAGTGTTGCCTCTTGTGTTTTTTATACCTAGAGTCTCTGTATATGAAAGAGTCTCGACCAGTGTTGCCAGATTGGGGTGAAAAAGCCGTACGTTTTACATTGATTTAAATGGGGACGATACGGCTTTTTACCCTCAATCTGGCAACACTGGTCTCGACATGTGAAAAAGAAGTCGAAGGAGGCGTCCACTCTGATTGGTTGGATTCACCGAGGAGGCGTGTACGTCTCCTTGTAGGGGTGTTCCAATGGTTTTCTTATGGAGAATAGCACAGAACGCCTCCTTGAGCTCCTTGACAGCCTAAAATCCAGCAGCCAATCAGAATCTATACCCCGTATGGTGAGACTCTTTGATATACAGGGACTCTATTTATACCCACTATATCAGTTCTTAACTTATACAAGAGGCCATAAGATAGTGTTCAGTTCAAAAATTCTTACAGCCGTTTTTAACCCTTTCCACTCGTATGTCGGATCTCGTCCGACATTTTGAATTTGCCGTTCCAGTCGTATGTCGGACCTCGTTCGACAAAAAACTTCGCGACGCGTAGCTCGTATCGGACGTGATCGACCTCTCCAGCTGGTGGCGCGCTCTACAGGACATTTAGAGGAACTAAATATTAAGTTGGCAGCATTTTTGGCTGCACTGCATGTCATTTAATGACAGGCAATTTTTCACCCGAGTGGAAAGGGTTAAAGCAAACTGGCCAAAATTTGCCCCCTCAAAAAATTAGTTCAAACAGATACGATCTTTCTCCTTATCATGTCACACATAATGACTTTCTGTGAACATTATTTATCCCTGTGTGACAAAGTTCTGAGGAAACCAAAGATAAATAAAAGAGACTGAATGGGGCAGTTGCAAGGGTCTGAAATTGTGTGTTTTCTATAAAGGGATATGATAGTATTTGATGAGCTGAGAACAATGGTACCTTTGGTTTTTTCATAAGTGTCCCGGTTTTGGAGATACACACGTGTAAAGTTGTAATAAATTGTGTGCGTAGTGATGTCATTATGCAAAATTCCCATTTAAAACAGTGTATTTTGGGCCAAAATGTCATCTCCGGAACAATGTGACTTAATTAGAAACCAAAGGCATCGTTGTTCGCAGCTCATCAAATACGTCTGTTTTCTTTATAAAGAACACAACATTTCAGATCCTTGCAACTGCCTCATTTCAAATATCCTTGATACCTAATGTTTTTTTCTCTGCTTGCATCATTTGTTACTTTATAGATTTTTCTTGTTATACCTGATGGAGTGATAGAGGGTCCCGTGATAACAAAATGAAAAAGAAAACTCTCCATTATATGAGTTTTTTATTAAAATTTTTGCTTGTTAACAATAATGCCTTTGGAAACTATCTTTTGTCAAATAGAAGTCCAAAATTAAACCTTAATTTTAAATAAATGAACTTCTTTTCTTCTTTAATTTAGTTTCGCAAGTCTGCAGTGAAGATGGGATGGAATTTACTTTGAGAACTCCCGAGGGTTTTATCGGCCGTATTTATACGTATGGATACTACGATCGTTGTTTCTATCGAGGCAACGGAGGGACTGCGAATGTTTTGCGGATCAGTGGAGCACAAGGGTATCCAGACTGTGGGACTCAAAGGGTAACTATTGCAAAATCTAACAAGTTAACCATGAATCCTTTTTAGCTGTCTCAAAATTATTTCTATTGGGAAACTGTCTCTTCTCTAAACATTCCGTTACTTACTGAACCGTGAAAATTTTGCCTGGAGCAAGGCATCTGCTTCAGCAAAGCCGTTAAGGTGATTCTTCAGCCTTTAGTGCCGATTTCTGCCACCAGAGTGCTACCGTTTGATTAATGTTAAATTACAAGCTAAAAGTAATTTATATTAAAGAAAACAGAGCATCAATTACTAGCTAATCATGTGAAGAATATCTCTGCAAAATATCTGGCCAATGACTTCTTCAAAATAAGGCTGAAAGTACCAAAAAACAGAATATCACGAATCGATTCTTGTATCGAAATGCGATATTCCATTTTTTGGTACTTTCAGCCTTATTTTTGAAAATATTGATGAGATATTTTGTCGAAACGTTCCTCAGATGATTATTTAGTGTCTGACTTTCCGTTTTACTTAAATATAAACTACTTTCAGCCCGTAGTTTAAATAAATAAAAAAAATCGAATGAAATAAAAATAATTTGACATTAATGGAACAGTCGGCTCTTGTGGCAAAATTGGCACTAAATGCTAAAAAATCACCTAGAGTCTTGAGTTTTTGCCATGCATTAGTAGTATTTAGATTAAAGTAGATAGAGCTGATGCATTTTAAGGATCAGGTTGACCGGATTCTGACAAGTAACAGTGCTTGTTTCCAAAATGCATCAAAATGCATCGGTGAGGGGTTGGTCAGTAATAAGTTGTAATTCTTTGCAAAACAACCAATCACCAATGCATTTTAATGCATTTTGCTTCTTATTAGAACCCATCAACCCGATACTCAAAATGCTTGAGCTCTACCAGTAAAGCAATGTAATTGAGCGCTGGTAAAAATAAGGCAAATTGGGCTCAAATTTTTGTCAACAGAATTTAGGTTTTCACGTTAAAAGGGTATCTCGCAGAAATTGACATTGAATCACATTTCATTCTCTCCTGAAACTTTCACTGTGGTCAGATGAGATTCTATTGTATCTTTGCACTTGAATTCATCATAATTTTTACCATACTCATGATTCTTTTTTTATTTTTTTCAGTACGGTGATACAATGACAAATATTGTGGTGGTACAGTTCAGTGATTTTGTGCAGACAAGTCGAGACAAACGGTACAATTTAACGTGTCTCTTCCGTGGACCTGGCGAAGCTGTTGTCACTTCAAGCTACATGACTGCCAAGTATGTATATTTATCAACAGAAAAAAATTCC
Organism: Trialeurodes vaporariorum; assembly: GCA_011764245.1. Lineage (NCBI taxonomy): Eukaryota > Metazoa > Arthropoda > Insecta > Hemiptera > Aleyrodidae > Trialeurodes > Trialeurodes vaporariorum. The sequence continues at coordinate 50,373,580 of VMOF01000035.1, forward strand.
CGAGTGAACTTAAATCTTTTCAACCCATTGTGATCTGATTTAATTTTACAAAAGCTTCCGGGCAACAATGCCTATGGACAACATTGCAGTGAAACCGTGAAAGTAGAGTGAGGCAAGTGGCATTATCTATTGGGAAACGCTGCAAGCTCTCGAACTTGTTGCTCCGTTGCTGTCAGATTGCCAGATTGGTATCATGAATTTCTTCAAGGTCATGACAGCTCTGACTTATCAGAACATTTCAATGGGTTAATTGTGTGTATTCTGTTTTGGTTTTTTTGTCATTTTGCATTGAAACCGATACCTACTCAAAATGAAAGTCTCAAAGTTTAATAACAGACATACTGTTTTTGGCAAAAAGAGTATTCTTCTTATTGACAGTATTTTCACAACCTATTTTTCTACTTTCCAAAGATTTTATCAACTTTTTAAGCATGAACATATGCCTATGGCATATTCATCCATGGTAGATTACTACCAATGGGGCAGTTGTGAGGGTCTGAAATGTTGTGTTTTTTACAAGAGAAATGGAAGAATTTCATGAGCCAAGGGCAAAGTTTCTGGTTTTTCCCTAAATATTCCGGTGTCGAGGATACACTTGTGTTAAGTTGCCAAAAACTGTGTGTGTTGTGACATCGCAATAAGAAATTTCCATTTAAACCTTCGTTCTTTGGGCCAAAATCACTTCTCTTTAGAAGCTAAAAGAATCCTTGTTTTCAGCTCACCAAGTACTTTCATTTGCTTACTAAAAAATACTCAAAATCAGACCCTTGCAATAGACTGTTTTAGTAGAGCAAGGTATCGTCTCGATTGCCGTCCAAGGACCTCTGGTTCCAAACAAACTCTGATTCAATGTATTTTCCCCTTAAGTGCATTTTTGAACGGAATTTTAGGCTGTTAAATCAAACAATTAATACCACCTTACTGCGATTATGGATTCTTCATTCTCAAAAATGCTTAATAATGCCTGGTTCCACGGCTAAAGCTGCCAAAATCAACAAGATATTTCAGATGAAACGATGCATTTGGAGGTTGGAATCACCAAGTACTTTCGAGGACGCACAGTTCATAGTTGCAAAAAGGTTGCGTTAACTGTTTGATTTTATAACCCAAATTTACGTCCAAAATGCGCTTACTATGAATTTACTTGGAATCAGAATTTGTTTGGAACCAGAGGTCCTCAGAAGGAAATCGGTATGACATATTGCTCTACTGAAACAGTCTACTGCCCCATTACTTAGTTTGATCAGTGAATGAATGAAAAAAAATTATTGTTCTTGGCTTTTCACAATAGTGAATCTTTGAATAAAACGAAGGCCTTTAGTAGTTGCCTCTAGTCTTCTTGTAATTTGATTCATCCTATGAATTCTATCAAAAAGATTCCAATTGTCTGTTGTAAACATTTCTTCTTTCCTATTTTTTGATTTATAGTTCTGGCAGTCCGATTCCGATCGAATATTTACCAGCAGAAAATTCATTGAGTTCCCGCGTTCGTCTAATGATCCTATTCCAAGGTAGACCAACAAATACGATAGCTGTTGGCGATCCGCTGACATTCAGGCTGGAGGCACAGGATGGCTATAATTATGTCAATGATATATTTGCCACAAATGTAATCGCAAGGGATCCGTACTCTGGTAGATCAGTTCAGCTCATTGACAGATATGGGTTAGTATTTCTTGAAGTCATGTCTCGCCGAATATTTTACCCTTTTCCGGTTGGAATTTTTTCACTATTTTTTGTGTGTTTTGTTCATGTAGTGGAGCGCTTCTATAGTTGAGCCAATATAAGTTGACACCTGAAGAATCAAGCAGGTTTGCACTATGCAGCAACGCAGCGTGGAGCTGACCCTTGTCAAGCGGCATGCTCCGTCTTGACAGGAGGCGCCGCATTCAGTGCATTGTTGCATTTCTCCATTTTCATTGATCATTTTCTCTCTGCTTCAGGTGTCAACTTATATTGGCCCAACTATAGTTCCTCAGAACTCTGCCAGAGAGTGCCACATGATAGGAAAGTTAGATCAGACCCGACAAAACAATTCCTGAGCAAGAATTAAAATGTTGGGTAGGACCCGTCACCCGACTGGAACGAGTTAATGATGTTTTTGTTAAGAAAGTCTTGATTACTTCAATTCAGATTTACATTTAAAAACCTAGGATATTTTAGCTTGACTTTTAACTGTTTTCGCGCTGCCTTGGTAGTATGTTCTAATCGCGATGAGATAAATGGTTTCCACAGGAACAGCAAAGAAGAGAGATGTTTACTCATAGGAAGAAAGTGAGCAAGAGGTGGATTTTAAATTGTTTAATCCAAGAATTATTTAAATAATCAAAGTAGACTCAATTTAATTTTGATCTGTAAAAAACCAGCTGTCTGCAATTTTGCACATTTTTTTCAAAGAAGAGATCACACAGAGAGAATTTAGAGGGTAGAAAAATATCCCTACTCCATGGTGTCAATTTTTCTTATCCGTCTAATTGAAGGCGATCGACCAGCCACTATGTTGTAAACATTAACAATTTTGGTATAGCTTTTACTATCTTTTACTGTAACTGAAATAGGGTGCAGTAGAGTGCTTATTTACTAAGAGAGTTGGGCCATGACGGAATCTGTTTCTGATTGGCTCTCAGATTTAGGCTCACACGGAGGGAAATGCAAATGGCGGAGGGTTTGTTTACTTTTCGCGTACTCGTTTTTATTACACATTTATAGTACCAGCCGCAGTAATTATTGTTTATTTTTCCTCTGCTTAAATTTTATTCTGAAGAACATTATTGTCAAGAATCGGAATCTATCCTGTCAGAAATAGTGAAATATCGGCAATAGCGCAGAGGCAAATGGCCAACCGCCATTTGCATTTTTCCTCTTGGGAGTTCCATTGATTCGTTTCTTCTTCTTCATTTTAAAGGAGAAGATAACATGGCGCAACTTTTCTAGTATATATATAGGGACTCTAGTGTGCTGTAGATCGAGTTACAAATACGAATATACTCAGGTGTGGTGTTGAAAGGGTCAGGCATTCCTCTGCAATGATCCTGGAAACTCCATCAGCCTGTTTCATTGATGTTTCATTCACAAATTAGTACTAATTCCGCTGAACATGTCAACAGGTGTCCCGTTGATAACTACGTATTCCCAGGACTTGATCGATCACGAGAAGGAGATGGGCTGGAAGCAAGGTTCAATGCTTTTAAAATTCCCGAGTCCAACTTCCTTGTTTTTGAAGCAACTGTTCGCACATGTAGGGATGGCTGCCAACCAGTAAGTTCCGTTTCCTAACATTATGCAACCCCCCCCCCCCCCCATATTCAGTCCATGCTTCTGGATAGATCAAGTGCATTGAAATGGGGAACCCTCTTGTCTCCTGTGTTGTTTTGAACTCTCTGAAGTAAAGTTGCTCTGGAGCAATCGAAATTTTTTTGTATTCATCCTTTGAAAATTAGCAGTGGAATTAGCTGTATTTTGCTTCCCTATCGCAATGACGATTTTGATAACTGTTTTACGTCAAAATATTTTGTCGTTTAATTTTGTTTGCCTGTTCAAAATTTGCTTATTTCCATTCTGCTTTTGAATTATTATGAGCTTCATGGTTGTTTAAACAGCAATGATTAAATTTCTCCGATGGCAAGTTTGGGCGTTTGATGGTCATTGCCGTTGGAAACCTTCCCAGGTGTCAACGGCAATGACCGTCAAACGCCAAACTTTGCTGTAGAGGAGACTCAAAAATTGCCATTTATACGACCATGGAGCTCTTGCAAGTTTAAAAACAAAATCAAAATTAGCCAATTTTGAACTTGCAAACAAAATTATAATCCATGTATCAAAACATATTTACATAAAAAAATAATCAAAAGTTTCATCGCGGTGGCCTTTCTCTCACTTATTAATGTGAACTCATAAAAAATTGTGTTTCCTTCAGCTCAAATCAGCCCCCTGTTGAATTTCCAATTTCACAAACATTACGAAAACATTAACGAATTTAGGCCTCCTTCACTTTAAATATGATTTTGTGATGTTCTCGTACCTCACATCTAGGAGAACCAATTAAGTTGCATTTTTCTTTTAAACCATAAGGGGCCACTTTTAGAAAGTACACAGTATTATTTAAAAAAAATTGGTATTTATGGGATTTAAAAATCTTTTCAGTTTAAAACCTATTGTGAAGTATGATGTTCTGAAAAACTAAAGTTTGTCGGAACTTTCCTACAACAGGATTCCTTCTTTTATTTTTTACGCCAAGAATTACTGTGAAATTTTAGATTTCCAGCTATTTTTTTTATCCACCCTGGTAAAAAAGGACTTGTAATACAGTCAGAAACACCAGTGGAAGAGCTAATTTAACAGTTTGCTTTGAAGGTAATTCTAATTTCAAATTTGAAGTGATTTAAACTGTTTCCAAAGCATACTTGTCTAGTTCCAAAAAAACCTTCTAGCCTCATAGCTCATGGATTCTTGGCTTATAGATATCTGGGTCCAACAAATGTTCAGGATGTGGTATTCGCAAAATTTTGCGTTAGTTCTGGGGCGTCTGTCTCGTATATTTTTTGAGTCCTGATTGATAAATATTTTTTTATTTTCCTGACGGTGAAGGTCTCTGTTTTATAAAAGATTTCTATTTTGTGAATTTTCTTTTCTAGAAACACTGCAATAATAAATTTATGTAAACTATATATATCTAGAATTAATCGATAATTCAAGAGCTTGTGAAATGTGAAATTTCTTACTATAATTTTTTCACGCAGGCTTATTGTACGGGCCACTCAGGAAGAAATGAACCATCTCTTGGTAGGAGGAGAAGAGAAATTCCTCAAGAGAGCGATGCTGAAATTTCTTTAGATGGTGAAGGATCCGTTACTGATGTCACAAACAGTACCGATGATGAAGAAAGAGTGCGAGAGATGATAAAGGTTTGTTTTTTCTTTTAAACATCCTTGTTTACGCAGTTTTGTTGGTTAAGAATTTGAGAAGTCAACACAAATTTTGACTAAAAAATAAATTTCTTGTTTTGATGAAACTTTTTTCCTCATTGAGGACCGAAAGTCAAATTGATTTCATGACCACAATTCAGTAGGCCTGTGTGATGTTTGATACATCGATCGAAGTTTTGATGTTTTCCTGCCATCGAATGGACTCGATGTCAATCAAGACATTGAAACTCGTTATTTATCGATAGTTTAACTTGAAACAGACCTAAGAGTGGTTTTTTCTCTTACCCCTATCTCAAAAGCGTAAAAAAGTATCATCATTCCCAGTGATTTTTCATTTTTGACTTTTTAAAATTTGTTTTGATGCATGGATAAAATTCCGATGTTTTTTGGACATCAAACTTCGATGCGCAAAACTGGACATTGCACAGGCCTTTAATCCAGTGGTGCATAGTGCCAAAACCGCAAGTGTTATCTTAAATAGAACTTTGAGTTAACTTTGGAAACTGTCGGCTACAACAGCAGTTGTTGGAGGAAGTTTACAAAAATCATCAGAATGAAGATGCCATCAATTTGACTATCATGCCGCCAAGTGATTGTTAAAGAAAAGAATAGTTAAGGGACCAAAAGTTAAGGGGAGGAGGAGGTCCCACATGAAAAAAAATGGTTTTTTTGTTTTTAATTTTATTTGAAAGAGGATATTCTCAGCTTTAAAAAGATATGATTCGACATTGTTTGTAGGAACAAATATCTGCGTCTTCAATTATTTAAATTAAGAATGCAATAATTAAAATAATGTGTTTGCAGGTCTTTGAATCCCGGTACGAGATGTCTGCGCATAAAAAAATTGATGCAATAATCCAGACAATGTTTCTTTTAGCTCTCGGAACTACCTTACGGTTTCCACATCCTAATTTATTATCTCTCCCATCGCTAACAATTTTGCTGCCTTTATTAAACTAAGTTTAAGTCTGTCTCATTTTTTGCGGTACAGAAAGTGACAAACCATTTTGTGCTTTCCAAAAGGCTGTATAAAATTTTCTGAAAAAAAATTTTTTTTGTTTCAGAAATGAAACTATTTGCCTAAAACAGGCTGTCAAAATTTAATCTTTATATAAAAAATTTAGAATTTCCAGCAAAACGTTTTACTAAATCTTTAATAATACTCACTTAACTCCTCAACTTGAAATAGCATTTTTAAAGTTTTTCCCATTAATAATTGGTGCTTTAAGTCCCGAAAAAATCGGTTTGAAGTTTCATACTCGAAATGCCACTCTAAAAACAATTAAAACTTGTAAGTTTTTAAGTTTTTAATTATTCATTTCCGGGTAAAAGAGACTTTGAAAAATATAACTAAAATTAAAAAACTGTTTATGAAAATTGTTTTATCCTCCCAGAATTTGTGCATCTCTGATGGCTCATTACACGAAGATTCGACATTCTGTGAAACATGAATACAAAATCCCACTCTTTTCCAGAATTGAAATTTATGGCACACTACACGAGATGATAGTATAACGGACCAGAAACACAAAATCCACAACTCTTTTCCAAAATTGAAATTAGAGGACACAGCTCAAAACGAGATGATAGTATAACGACCAGTATTGGCATTTTCTGCTCATTTTTTGCCTTTCAGACCTAGCGAACTCTTTTTCGCTGTTTTGCAATATTGTGATAGCTCAAACTTGAACTCAAAACTCAAAAAAAATAGGTAAAACTCGACTCGACTTTCATCAACCAAAATTCAATACTCCAACACCTCCATTTTAATTTGCTGTCTATTATATTTTCAGACGCTACTGGGTGATACAAAGTAAAAATGAAGTTGTAAACAGCGCTTCTACTTTCTTCTCTGGCTCCACACGCTGCCACTCGAGTGGACCAAGCCTGTTTTCATTTCTCAGCCCGAGCTCTCACAAATTCACCTCTACAAGGTAATATTCATTATTCTCCAATGGAAGTAAACATCAATAAACTGTGTTTATTCTTATGTGTATTCTTCTTCTTTCTCTTGCATTTATTGAATGCAGGTAGTTCTATAGTATTATTTTCTTAGAGTCTAGAATGGTTGTCGATTTGCAGAATCGGGAAGTAAGTTAGATGTATCTAGGCTCTTGACCGTCTCAAATCCTACCTCCTGCCTCAGATTCTTGCTAATTTTTAGGTGCTGTCGTGTAGCAAAGCAACTTATGCTATTGTCGCTGCATTTATGTATGTGATGCTTGGCGCTCGACGCTACACGGACTTTACGTCCACTTTTTTGACGTCCACAGGCTTTACGTCCACTGTTTTTATGTCCACCACTGTAATGTCCACCGCTATAGACGTCCACAGTAGAGACGTCCACTAACATAAGTCCACTTATGTCACGTCCACCGAGCTTTATGCTCCACAGTTCGATAACAGCATAAAATGGGAAATATTCGATAAAAAGGTGCGGAAATAGATTTATTCTGTGACAGTAACAGAAACTTGGTACTTTATCATCTTGTCCTTTAACGGCGCATAGTTAAAAACAGTTATACGTAATAAAAAAAAGCAAGTTCGGGTTTATAATGCTACTTACTCAGGGTTATTTGGAGTTAAGAGAAATTGCCCCAGGAACTCGAATAAATATCTCAGAAATGTCTCAATACATTCCTGGGTAGACTAAGTAAACTTACTGCGAAAGAAAGAAGAAATCATCTCTTAAGAAGGAAAACAAGTGGTCCAATGTGGACATTTATGTCCACAATTATTAGGGGGCTGTCGGGGGTAGAAACGGCAATTTATGCAAATTGAAGCGGGGGCATAAAGGGTATGTGAGGGCTCGGCGCTCGACTACTTTTCAATGCCTAAAGTGACAGAGTCCTTCAATTTTCACAAAACTTTGCTGAAACGTTTATCACTGCCTCTAGGTGAACTGCCGAAAATTTGAAAGCATTTGTTCTAGAAATGTTAAAGTTATTAAGGCTTTATTTCTGTTATACCATGAAGATTCTTGGTCCAGGGGTGCCAGAGTAGCCAGGGCTGACCCTATGAAGAGTAGAGTCCCTTTATACTATGACAATTGTGCCATGTCAGAATGCATTTCTGATTAGTTCTCAGATTTAGTCTTTCACAGAAGCCCCAAGTGGCAAAATACAAATGGTGGAAAGCTCTGTTTCCTGTTCGCACTCCCTCAATTTTACAAATTCACTGTACCATAAGCACCGAAATTACTTCTGATTTTTCTTCTGCTTGGATTTTATTCTGGAGGACATTATCTCGTTGCAAAAACGACCGGTATTGTTTAGAATCGGAACCTACCCTATTTTCAATAGCGGCAACAGCGTCATCCGCCATTTGCATTTTGCCTCTTGAGCGCTCCTTGATCTGTTTCTTCTTCTTTGTTTTTGAAGAAGAAAAATATGACATGGCGCAACGCGCATAGTATGTAAGACTTTATGTGAAACCGCCTATTACCAGTGGTGCCTCTATGAAGGTTCGATTGTCAATCAACTATCTTAAATATTTTGCTGCGATTTGCAGCTGTAAATTTTTCCAAGCTCTAGGTAATCCTGTAATTATAATTTCTCTCTAAAACAATTTTATTTATTTTTTTTCAGAACGGTCTGTAGCAGTATAATTGATAGTCAAATGGGATCTTCCCCTGAAATAAATTCTGTCATCAATAGTCGCGTTTTCCAAGATCCTAGTGAACCAATTTACACTGATCCATCTCTCTTTGAGCGTTCCCGAAGCCTGAGAAGTATCGCGCTTTCACAAGTGGGGCAGAAATACGATAAGGATGAACATGATGAATTCCATTGCCACTGACGAATTGAAGTTGACGGAGAAATCAAAATCAGACACTATAACTCTACTGAATCCTAAACAAAGAAATGAGATGCAGAAACGATCTCAAACCAGTATTTTTTTCTTTTTTTTTTGTAATTTATCGAATGGAAAGAGAAGCAGAACCTATGTAAAAAAAAACAAAAAAAAAAAAATATTTGTCATTCTCTTTTGGTTATCTTGTCGTTTGTGTTTAAAATAATTTGTACAGTAGGCCTGTGATACTTGTAGGTTTTTAAGGATTTGAATAAGCGTAATTTTTTGTTTGTTGAAACTTGTACCAAAAGCCGATGAGCCAGAAATGTTTGTATTTAATCACATTTCTAAAAAGTAGCACAGAGCTTAGTGACCTGTAGTTTCTACCATTTTTTAGACCATAGCACAGTGGTCCAAGATCGTCAAAAAGTGGCAAAAAATCAGAAAGTAAATTTCTCATCAATTCATCATTCACAAATTCTCAAGACCAACTTCGATTACAGAAAACACTTTCAACAAGTAATTTAAAGTGAATCTTCAGCGTTTAGTGCCGATTTCTGCCACCAGAGCGCTAGCGTTCGATTAAAATCAAATTACTGGCCAAAAGTAATTTATTTTTAAGAAAACGGAGTGTCAGTTACTAATTTATCATCTGAAGAGTGTCTGCGAAAAATCTCGGGAATAACTTCAAAAATAAGGCTGAAAGTACCAAAAAATGAAATATCGCAAATTGATTCTTGTATCAAAATGCGATATTTCATTTTTTGATACTTTTAACCTTATTTTTGAAGTTATTGACGAGATTTTTTGCAGACACTCTTCAGATGATTAATTAGTAACTGACACTCCGTTTTCTTACAAATAAATTATTTTGGCCTGTAATTTGACTTTAATCGAACGGTAGCGCTCTGGTGGCAGAAATCGGCACTAAACGCTGATGATTCACCTTAAACCTAGAAATGTTTCTGGAATGGTTTAATTTCAGGTTTAATGTTCAAAAACAATGATTTTTTAAGTATTTTTTCACTTATTTTTGCCACTTTTTTGATCTCAGACTACTGTGTACAGAACGAAAGAAGTAAGTTTGTAAGAAGTTTTGGTGGAAATAGATGATTCTGATTGGCTGGCGAGAATGACTTCATAAGGTATAGTGCTATTAGATCATGTGTAAGTAGTCTAAGAATCAAAAGTGTCACTGGATACCAATGCTGCCAGATCGAGGGTAAAAAGCCGTATCGTCCCCATTTAAATCAATGTAAAACGTACGGCTTTTTCACCTCAATCTGGCTACTTTGCTGGATACTGCAGTGATTACGGAGATTCCGATCGGGAACTGCATCAAAACGGCCGGATTTCCATGAAATGCCGTAAATGAGCTGATGCGTGTATGATAAGTATTTATGGTTGCTCTCCAGGTTGCGTTTTCCGACTTGGCCTGGGCGGCTACTGCCACTTATGATTGTGTTGCATGTTGTTGCGTCAATGGTGCATCTGTGCAGCAACTCCACTGTAAGATTTAACTTGGTTTAACCTCAAATGAACATAATCTTGAATTGCCTCCATTTCATCATACTTTGAACGACTATTTCCTTTTAATCCTGTGATTTAAAAAATTGATAAACATTGCCGGTCACTTTGTTTGACTAGTAACTTTTGGATGTGTAATCACTAATCAAGAGAGAAATTTCAACCCCTGTAACAGGTCTAATTGCAACTGCCAAGAGTAGCTAACGAGGGATGTCCCTTCTGAAACCTCTGTATCAAAACCCCACCTATTATTATTAGTAATTAGTTATTTTTAGCAATTTTCCATGGTCACAAAAATCGCTGAGTCCGTTTACTGCGTAAATTTGTGATGAGTCAGAATATTTTGTCGATTTATTGTGTTCGACATATGTACTTGCATACTTGTCAGGCTTGTTTCATTTATTAATTTTTCTGATGTTCAAATTTATCAAATATGAATCCGTTCTTGAACGCTCTCAATAAAAACAGTTAACGTCTTAAGCATGCCTAACAAAGATTATGTCACACCAAGGGTAATAAAGAGCAACAATAACAACATACATTTTAAAGCAGTCATTTACCAATAGTCGTCTTTTTTTATGTCCACACTCGCCCGCTGTGGACCGCTGGGGTCCACGGTTGCCGTTTTTTTATTTTGTGGACAACTGTGAATGAGCGGAGCTTATCAAGTAAAAACACGGCGGGATTTCCCTTTTCCCAGACTGGTAGTGGTAGCATTGATGCGAGCGACCACAATCGTCCACATAGTTCTGAGCACGCAAACCATCGTGGACGGAGGATGAGTTCTGCGCAGTGCGTAGTCGGCACCGTGCAACCAAGTGACTTTGAGGTGGAGTCCACAATATGTCCGCAGTCCACATTCACAAAATTGTTGTGGACATAAAAAAAGACGGCTAATATTTTAATGCATATTAGACACACCATTGGAACTTTAATCTCTTTGAATCTTCAATCAGTGCTGTCTGTTTTAATCTGCTTTTAGTTCCTTTCGTACATTTTTCTGCATGATTGTAAATGTTGTCCTGGGGTTTGCAAGGCTTCAACACCAAAAATTTCAACCTGAGTTGATGTTTGAAAAGTCATAGAAAAGAGCAATGTTATGGTTTGAAAAAATAAACTTTATCTCTACAAGATTTTGGATTATTTCTTCAAAGAATTGTATGAAACGATAAAAGTTTTATTGTGCTGAAGATTTTGTTTGTTGAATCAAAGAATCTGCAGTTTGAATTGGTTTGAATCGAAGAGTTTTAGATGAGAATTATAGGAATTCTAACAAAATCAAAATATTGATTGACGCTAAGCATGAGTAAAATGTGGATTTGTTTATTCAAAATCAAACAATACCTATTGTTATTTTAAATTTCCTCAAAGTTTGCCTGGTGGCAATTAAGGTTATGTAATTGGAGTTGGAGAATTTACGGAATCGAACAATGAAGTGTTAGGCAGATGTCTTACGTCCATGATCACCAGAATTACGGATCATCAGTTTTAGAAATTACCTTTATGAAACAATCGTCTGTTTTATCATTAACTGAGCTCTAAATATGGATCCGAGTTGCAGAACTTCATGGAAAAGTTAAAGTTATTCTCAACTCCCCTTTTGATGTTTTAAATTTCTTTTTTATTTTCTTAAGTTTATATTTACCGTACTTTGTAAGATAGGATCTTAAATTTTAAGTGGGCCTTGTATATAGCATTCATTTAGCATTTAAAATTATCTTATCTGATCAAGCAAAACTCTATCAAATATTCGACTTCAGTTTCCTTCAAATTTTTCATTTCTTTTTCCTTAAATACTGTTGTTCTTTAATTAGTGTTTACTTTTCATCCATTCGTTAATTATGTCGATAAAAAAAGTTATGTATTATTATATTTTCCTTTGTGTCTCTGTGGCCTTGCTGTAGTTCCTTAAGTCGGGGCTCTAAAATGTTATAGTTATTTTCCCTTCTTTTGCTCCATTTATTAATTTTAAATTTATTTATTAATTAATCTATTTTTTTTTTTTGCAGTTTCCCTGCAGAAGCCCTTTGAGATGAAAATTCTAAATTTGTAACAAATTAACTGTCGGGAACAACAAAGACTAAAAAAAAAATGGTAACTAAAGCAAACCAGGTTAACCAGAAAGTAACATAAGGAGCCTTCATTTAAAAAAAAAAAAAAAAACTAGATCATGTAGGATTTAATGACTTTAGAAAATCCCGATTTGTTCAAATAAAAAAAAATCATTGGATGAAAAGACACTATTGGCTGGAGGAAGAGAATGGGGCAGTTGCAAGGGTCTGAAATGTTGTGTCCTCTATGAAGAAAACGATAGTCCTTGATGAGCTGAGAACAAAGATGACTTTGGTTCCTACTTAGTCCCATTGTTCCGGAGATGAGATTTTAGCCCAAAATACAGTGTTTTAAATGGGAATTCTAAGTGGTGACGTCACTACGCACATGATTTTTTACAACGGTGTATCTCCAAAACTGGGACTCTTAAGAAGAAAACCAAAGGCATCTTTGTGTTGTGTACCCGATTACAGAAAGTTAGATTTGATGAAAATGAACACAACACTTTAGATTTTGAGTAGAATTGGTGTATTAGAAAAGCTTAAGATTCGGAGGAGCGTTCTAAACGAAAGGCTAAATGGGAATCAATCCTCTTTCAAAAGAGAATTGGAAAGAAGTTTCTAAAGGAGACTTAGATGTTTACACAGATGTAAGATGGTAGATAAGGAGGCGTGAAGATTTAAGGGATTACAAAAAAGTTAAATATAAGCTGCGGAGAGTCATTATGGAAAGTATATAAAGTAAATGGAACTAAAGATTATGATTAGGAGTTGACTATACAATAAGATTTACGTAAGACCACGGTGACTGGACCTTGACACGTGTCCTCAGCTCATCAAGTACTATCATTTTCTTCATAAAAAACACAAAATTTCAGACTCTTGCAACTGCCTAGAAGCCCCTACAGATGATCAAATTGGTTCTCTTCAAGTAAACATTTGATGATTGGTGCGCACCATCCACCATCATAGGTCGCCGCCTGCAAACCTTTGGCGATCATTGATGTTGTCAGGGATCATGAAACATCGAGAGTAATTGAACCCTACGCTACTGATTTGAAGATAAATTAGATTAAGTGTGTGTTTAGTACTTGAGTTGCGTGAACTTTACGATGATTATGAAAGCTCCTCTGTTTGATGGCATAGATATTGTGAGAGCGCTGTGCATATTGATGGATTTTAAGAAGGCAGTTTACAAGTATATTATCAATCATGGCACAAATTCACTTCCTGTCTAGATAAATAACATTTTGAAAGTTTTGACATCTAATGTCAGTTAATTTGTGAATATTTGAAAATTATGTGCGTTGTACATTGATCACCAAATACCCTCTTGGTAGCAACTTTGAAGATCTAATTTGAGTGCCTGTAAAGGTCTTAAGGTCCGTGCATTGGGGCTTCCAAATGTGTGACCTAGACAGAAAATGACTGCAATCACAGGTACCCTTGGTCTCAAAATTTTCCAAATTGTTTTGCTTGTTTCCAGTATTTTTGCCTCACAACAATGTTCTTTTGGCAGTTACAGAGGGAGAGAAATAAGTACAGAACACTTTTAAATTAGTTGCTGATATTCAATACTGAGTTTCGGTTTTGTCACTTTGTAGAAATTCTAAATTTATGACATTATGAACATGACTTACGAATAGTGCATAGTTATAGGTATGGTTAGTAAAGACTCTGATGAAAATGAGGTTGATTTGATAATTGGTAATTAATGCAGAGTATCCTCCATAGCTATTGTACAAGCAGAGCCATTAGTCCTGCGTCTACGATTCGACGCAACCCGCACTACACGTAGCCCAAACCTGTTTCCGTCTTGAGAGAACAAAAGAAAAGAAAGATAAGAGAGCGTTAATTGTACGTGTAATGCGGGTTGCGTGAAATCTTCGACGCAGGACTTATGGCTTTGCTTGTACTTATGAATTTTCAATCTTTGTGGTATTTGTCCCTCTTCTTCTCTCATTGTTTGATTTCATTCGTAAATTTAGTTTCAATTTAGTTTTAGTTTTAGTTTCATATTTTGTGTTACCCGCATATTGTACTAAGGCCGGCTGAAGAATCTTCCACATCACGGCAAGAGGGAAATTTACTTACCCCCACTCTACTGCTCCAGCAGTGAGAGATATTGTATCACTACCAAATGATTAGGAGGAGGGCGAAGACATTGAGTCGGTGTCTGCTGTGTAATTGTAGCGAGTGCTGTGGGTGTTGTTTTCTCGATATGAGCCTAGGGCCGATTTGCTTATCGCCTTTGCCGTCTTTCTTGCGTTTGAGAGGGTTAAAATAATTGAAGGGTTGAGTGGATAAAGGGGTTTTGTGACACTTTTTTGATTTTGAGGAAATCGACTATAAAGTTCAAAGTATGGACGTTTTCGACATTTTAGCTGAACATCAACCGCAATAACTTTGAAAGTAGGATCATACCCTACATTTTTCGAACCAAGTTGGAAAATTTTTAGATAGATACTGTCATAACTCCTTCATCCACTGTGCTAACTCGATTTTTTCCAAAATGTCACATAACCCCTTTATCCACTCTACCCTTCAATTCCCCTTTTGCCTTGATGTGGAAGATTCTTTTGCCGGCCTTAGTTCTGTCAAGTCTAGAGATGCGATGAAAGTCATAATTATCAAGACTATGCTTTTGAATTTCCTCCTCCATACAGAAAATAGCTGCAATAAAGCAGTTATGGTTTTAAATAAAAAATTGGCATCATTCTATTCTTGGTCTTCTCATTTTCTTGATGAGCCTTTGTAAAATTTGTAAATAAAAATCATTAAATATAATCCTGCTTCATCTAATTTTTTGCAAGCTTTGAGCTCATTCACTTTTCTTCTTTATTTTTCAATTGAATCATTATGTCAAAAATGTTTTATGAATTATTATTTTCTGCTATTTTCTTCTTGTTTTTTATTTTCTACTCGTTTACATTTTGTAATTTATCAAAGTATAACATTAATTTGTACATAAGACAATGCATTTTTTTCATTCTTAGGCCTTGTCTCCACTGGCGAATATTTGACGAACATCTGCGCAACTGTTTGGTGAATGTTCAAATAAAGAACTCCCCTGTATCCACAAAAACGCTGTTTTGTCGTACATAGTTGTAAAATATATTTTTTAATTTCATTATTATGAATATTAACTATAGATGTTATTATGAAAGTAATAATGGTTTATTAAACATTTAGTCTAAGTCATATTAACACCTCTTCTTTCCGTTTGATTATGCTTTCATTTTCGGAGGTTGAGAATGCCCCTTGCGGATGTAAGCAACTGTTCGTTGATCTGCCATTTTTACTCTGAATTTTTTAACATTCATTAAAATGATTCCAAGGTCGATTAGCCTAACACTAGCAATATGTCGTGCTGCGCAAAAAGTCAACAGTTTTTGGCTAGAATTGATGTATGTATACAAAAATTACAAATTTGAGGACCCACTAAACTTGCAAGCATACTTCAGGAAAATTTCCAGAAATTTTCAAGCTAAAATTCTCCAAAATAAAGCCAGATATTGCAAATAAGAAAGCTCTCATAAGCCCCAATGAGTGCAAGTGAGGTAGATGAACAATGAACTTAGTTTCACTGGCACTCATTAAGCTTTTAGTGAAATTCCGTTCAAATATTTTAGCTTTAATTCTCAATCAATCATTCATTTTGGGCTCACAAAATCCCCAAAGAATTTGCAAAAATGCCGATGATTTTGGATTTTGTGTTGTTTCTTTGCTTTAAAGTTAAATTGTTAAAAATGTGACTTTCCTTTAAAAGACATGCGGCGAGTGCTATTCATCGGATTGAAATCTGGAAAAGTTTCGTCTGAAATCACCTTAAAACATTGGATGAACAATTGCGCAACTGTTCGACGAATGTTCGCCAGTGGAGAAAAGGCCTTATGTAGTATTCCTACAACTGATCTAAATAAGAAAACAGATTTATCCATTAATTTTTTAATGACAAAACACACAAATAATAGTTTTTAAATATCACAGGAACGCTTTCATCACTAATGAAATTTCGATATGGTTTTTTGCTGGAGTATGGATTTTTTTGTGGAGATTTCAGGATATTTACCTCTAATATATCTTGTATTCTTTTCAAATCACTGTAAATCTCGTACTCTGTATACGCTGTCATTATGACAGGAACTTTTTCTTGGAACATGACCTTGATGGTGTCAGACCATGAGTCTTGCTCATCATAACCCGTGTACCGACTTAACCCAGGATTAAAAATGCAGACCAAATCCGGCGGAATGTAACTTTGAACTGTCACATAATCGTGATACAGTAAACCAGGCTCAATTATTACTTTCAAAGTTTTGCCATTTTCCATGCACTTTGAACACAAGGAAAAATCTTTCCAAGTATTCAAAGTTTTATCATCTAATTCAGGGCCTATCAGAATTAATGTCAATGCCTTCAAGGGTCCTTGTAGATGCTGAAAAAATAATTCCCATTTACAAACTGGCTCTAGTTCAAATTCTATCTCAGCACCAATCAAATGAACCGTAAAGTGTGTTCTCTCTTCAAGTGGTGGATCTAAAATACCTTCGCCACCAAAAATTATCGTCAACGGTGCAGTTGCAATTTGACTTAATTGAATTAGTTGATAATCGTTTACTTGCAAATCGTAATCTTTAAAAAAATCATCTATCGTCTCTGGTAATTTCGTTTTACTTTGAGAATAGTGGAAGGGAAAAATTATATCTACCATTTCATTTTTTAGCTCATAGACTAGGATGTTACTAAACCGTTTCAAAACTGAGCACCAGTTCTTCTGGTGTTTCGACAAATTATCAATATGTTTAAAACAGTAACAAATCATTCCGCAATCTTTGCATGCTGTTAAAAGTTCAGTTATCGGACAGTAGCACACATCACAGACTGCCGGAAATAAAAAAATCTCTCGTTCCCATAACTCAAGCGGACGTTCTACAATACTTTGACACTCCATTAGGCAGTTGTATCTGGCTTCTCTAAACTCTTTTGGGGTTGATTTTATGAATTTACTAAAGATGTGGTCAACCTTATTCCGGCTTTTCAACATTTGAACCGCCTGACAAATATCAACGTGAGACGGCCAATGTTCCTTCCTGTGTTCTTTCGAACAATATTTAATCATTTGACATTTTGGGCAGCTAAGAATATCTGCTGAAAAGTCTTTACAAACATGACACAAATTCGATATGAAAAATGTCCTAGACTTTGATTGTTGGTTGATGACAATACTCTGATAGCTGTCGGACACTGGAACTACTTGTTTTTTGCTGCAAACATCCACATTTTGGTTCAAAGACTGGCTGTTGTTTTGATCTTTCTTTTCAACTATGTCCTCTGTTGTTTCTTTGGTGTCATTGATTTCTGGACGATTGTTTCTCCTCCGTTTTTTTCCCATCTCTGAAATTATCAATGAAGTCTTATCAAGGGTATCGATATAATTCTTTAATAAATGATGGTTGTGCTTTATTTTTCTACAGTTGGGAAATCAAAGTTAAAAATTTTCTTATCCAGCCCAAAAAATTTACTTCTTCAAATTTAATCGGACTTTAATTTGTCGTTCACGTCCAAAGAGCTATACCAATCAGAGCCTCCGTTTTGCATATAATAAATGGCATTTTTCAATTCAGGGAAAAAACTGAGTAAATTTAGCGCATACAAGAATAAATTATTCATTATATCCCCCTTCTATACCTTGTGACAACTTAATTTTGGGTCCGTTAAACTTTGAACAGAGTAGATTCATGAATGGCAAAAATTAAAAAAAAAAAAAAAAAAATTAAAATTATCATTTTATTTTTTCTGGAAAGATGAGAGTTTGTGAAGTCATCTGAAGTCAAAATGATCAATGTATAATGGACAAGGGGCTCAGCAGGAGCATTTCTGTTTTTCTGCGTGACTTCAGTGGTGTATTGATGGCAGAGTTGGGCAACCGAATAATCAGAAATAATGAAATGACTCCGGCAACACTGAAAATGGGGTTTGCTACCTGAGCTGAGGAAAGGGAAACACACGGAAGGTATAGGTCAATTGTACAAATATTCATCGAATAATTCGAATGACTCGACGTTGCCTGACATCACCGAATAATCTCCGAATAATTTTTGCCCAACTCTGATTGATGGGAGACGTAGGAAGAGTCCCTTACCTCTCACAGTCTCTAAAGGCATGCTCTGGCAAGATGTGACTCAATAAGGCTTCAAAATTAGAAACACTTCCATCCTCCCCACGATTGCGATGGTTTTTTCAAAATATGAAATTTTTTATCCAAAAGTGTAAATATACTTTTCATTTTTTGTCCAGACTTTTCGTCCCCTTTTTTCTTTAGCATTTGGAACCTACAGTGTGCATCATTAAAACCTGTGCACTAAGTATTATTCTTTTCTCTATGCCCTCCCCCCCCCCCTCCCCCCAAAAAAAACAAAAAACAAAAGAGGCTCATAATTGCACATAAATATGACTTGAAATATAATCACATAAGCACTTACTTGATCATAAAGTAGAGTAGAGTTGATTAATTCATAATTTTTTCATCTTATAAATCAACCCCTGAATTTATCATTCAATTTACAAGAAGCTAAGTCAGTGGAGCTGTAGTGTTCTAAGATCCATGCTCGCTTTATCAGCAGACCACATTTGAAAAAACTCAAGATATTGGTTTATTTATTGTCAAAACATAAATAAGAGAAATAATCAAATCAATTAAGTAATTTAGTCAGTAAAGTCAATTATCTAATGGATTAAGAGCACTGGTTTTCTTGATAATTTCAAGTTTTTAAATGTCATTAGAGAGATCTAAATATCAAGTTAATAAATATGATTCATCCAAAAAAATCAGAAGAATTCAGCCGTCTGTGTGGCAAGGTACCCGATTTACAAAAATTAAGTCATGAGCCGTCTGCACGATTACTTTTTTATTTAAAAAAAAAAAAAAAAAAAAAAAAAAAAAAAAACTTGAGAAAAAAAACTTAAATATTATTCTAACTTGTGAAATGCAGACATTTTGTGTCAACCGCCGTATATCAAGATCATGCACAACACAAAGAAGACCCCATTGTTAAAACAAACAGTCTGAAAACTCTTCAAAGCTCAGTTTTTTACCCGCTACACACCTCTTTCTTTACGCTTCTTATTCTGTCTTGCCCCCCTCCCCTCCCTTCCCATCTGCCCGGTGTCTTCTTTGCGTCGTGCAAGTGCAGCATCCCTTTCACGACATTCCGCCCATTCTCGGGCGGTCCCGATGCAGTCACACAGTCCCCAGTAGTTTTGCGACAATCCCAAAACCGTTGGGCCCGCGGGAGAAGTATCGGACAAGTCGTCCGTTTCGATCGGGAAAATCCATTTGTCTTCTCTATTTATAATTGCTTGGAGCCGCGCTCCGATGCGGCCGCTTAATCAATTCATTGGAGCGTAACAAGCTTTTTTAGCATGTGTGGCGTGTACTCGTATGTATATTGTGCCACTCCTCTGCATAAACGCAGTCACCTTGCATTGAAATTGGCAAACGTATAGGTTTAGGGAAAGCGGTGTTGTCAGCGTGAGGTACGTAGGTATTGTGTAGGCGCCGGTGAATGTTATGTACTTAGGTAGGTAGTGTATTCGAAAGTTTTCGGATTCTTACCTACATTTTTTCTTTTCTTTTTTAATTAAGTTAAGATTTGGGAGATCACGGGAATTCACCGTAGCCAACGCGCAAAATTTGACGCATTAGTTCATGGAAGTGTTTTTATAAAAATTTGTTATTTCCGCACTATATAATTTCAGGTTTGAAATTTTGAAGACTTATGTAAGTACATGATTAGTACCTACTAATTGGATGACCCGTTGGGCGTTGGCTACCGTCTTCCATGATCATAACCCCCCCCCCCCCCCCCCGTGAAATTCAAGAACTTCCGCGAAGCGGATAATATTTGACCTAACAGTCAGTGGTGGAAAGTTTTTGGGAGGGAGGAGGGGATGAAAATTGGGAATTTGAAGCGTCGTCGTCGCGTAGCTGGAAGCACTTTCGGGCTTTGTCTTTTGACAATTTTCGAAATTTATAGCTGGGGGGGGGGTGTCGGTCGTGTCGCCCCCCCCCCCAGCTTTGTTACAACACAAATATAACGATAGATCAGTCACTTTCCTATTGTTTTCACCGCGATATCAATTTGTCGGGATCGTGTGAGCTTGGTTGTTGAATCGACGTTATCAGTTTTTACAAAAATCCACCTTACAATTAGTTTCCTGTTCAAGAAGTACCATAAAGCTCGCGCCACGTCACTTGTAGCCTGTAGGTAAGTACATGCAAAGTGCGGTTTGCGGGAAGTGAGCGCTGATTGGTTCCCATTCATCACGTGACTCTGTTCGCTGCAAAGAATTGCTTTGTCCGACCAATCAGCGCCGCTCACTTAATCTGCAAACCGCACTTTGTCCAAGTGACGCGGGCTTTCAGAGAGCCCGCTTCAAAAGAGACCGGAAACATAGGTGGGAAATTCCTTGAAATGTAAAAGATGGCAACACTGTTTCATAATTGCCCCGCTATAATTGTTATGAGAGAGAGCGTTCAACAGCTTGTTCGTCAAGTTTTATGCACCGTTTCTTTACTCCCCACGCATCCAGTGATGCTCTACGTGAATTGTTGCTTGCACGTGTAGTGTGGCATTTATGAATGCATGCGAGATACATCATAAAATTGCTTTCGCAAACCTCAAACGTCCAAACGGCTGCATCACGGTTCAAAGTTGGAGCTCATTTCAAAAGTGTAGGCGGACCCCACCCGGTAATCTTTGGAATTTTTCCAACGTCATTTCTCATATTGCATGATGGAAATGAATGAAGATGAATTTGAGCTTAGTATACTTTTAGTAAAATAATGCTATAAGTAAAACCGAAAAGTGCAAGTGTTGGGCAATTTTGCTTTGATTTGAGGGATTGAAAATTCGCCAAAATCGGGGTTATAGTGGGGGGGGGGGCGTACACTTCCGAAACATGCTCTAATGTATGAATGGATCGTTATGGAATTGTGATGATCAGTGGCGGCTCGTACAACTTGCCAACAGTGTTTTTACCCATTTGAATAAATATGTAGAAAATAATCGATTTTTGAGGAGACTGACATAGCCTCTCCTGGAAAACCTGCAAATTCACTTAAGTTTAACCCTTTCATGCACGCATTTTGGGATTTGACTTTTTTTTTAGATTTTTTTTAGACCGTCCAAAAGAGGAAAAATTTCTATGAATTTTGATGGGTCACACAATTTTTTGCAAATGTCCATTTAAATTCCATAGAATCCAATGATACATAAAATGGCACACATGTCTAGTGTGTACCACTTCCCGTGATAGTGTTAAATGGAAAACCTGCATGGTTTCCAAATAGCGCACGGTCCGCAACTGCGGCGGACGATTGTGATTTATTCGTTTGGTTCCAGAATCGATTCTTCAGGGGCCCGCAATCGATACTTTTGCATTGGTTCAAATGGAGAAAACAAATACTTACTCGCCAGTTTTACGAGAAAAACAACCGCATTAACTCGTTGTAATTCTAAATACCATTATACACATTTTGGGGGGTCTAAAATTCAATCCTCGGCCAATTTGGAAATAAGTATTTTATTTTCTTGAAAGAGCCATTTTGCTTTTTCATTATTATTTTTGATCTTTTATAGGGAACACGAATTTGAGAAAATCCGTCGTAATCGATAGTTGGTCGTCCAGTTTATTGCTACCGAGAAAACGGGCGATTACATCGTAATGGGACCGAAAATTTATTAGAGTTGACTGAGTGAAATCTTGGAAATTAGTGATTCAATAGTTTTAAATTACTCACCTACGTTGAAAATTCTGCTCTGCTACCTTTTGTCAACGCAGTTTGCAAAATTGCAACTTCCGTGTAGTAAAAGTATAAGTTTGCAAAATTGCAACTTCCATGTAGTAAGTATAAGTAGGTACCTATAAGTCTTAGTGTATTGCGTTTAAATGCCGAATTCTCTGTCGTTTCTGAGCAGTTAAAATTAATTTCTATATCATCATCCATCATTCTATCACTTTTATGATTAGTATCATACCTTTGGTCACTACAAATAGAAGGAGAAATTATATTTTCTCATGTGCCACAATTTCACGCGAACGCGCTCATTTAAATTTGCCGCGTCAGATAACAACTGAATGGTGATTGGCGGGATGAGAAGCTTGAGAGCCATTGATTGGTCAATAGATCTCGAGTGAATTTGTAGGTTATGTTCAGTTTTATCAACAATCAAAAGTGTCGAGCACTCTTCTTGATTTAAAATTTTTAAATAAGTCTACGCTTTTCTCCATCGTCATGGATTGTCATCTCAAAGTTTCACTGAGTCAGAATTTACACTTTGTGCCCGTGACTTTGCCGTGAACCATTCTTTGGACTGTTTTTTTTTGGAGTTTTGTACCCTTTCTTTCTTCATTCCTGGATCCCCCACAAGGCAAGTGTTTTCATCGTGTTATTTAATAACTTTACTGCACACAGTCAAACTAACTTAAAATTCATTGGTAAACACTTGTCCAATTTCACTTGTTCTAGATGTAGTCCAATAATTAACATCAATCATTTTAACCCCAAAAATGTTAAATCTAAGTATAGACCAAGCAGAGACGAATTGAGACGGAGCACTAACTGGCTGCGGCAGAGGCACCTGTTTGTGGCGGATTCATCAAAATCGTTGCATGGTGTTGAATGGTGACATTCGGTAAACACCGGGGGGGGTAGGCGGGGTGTGGCTGGGAAGTGAAGCGGAGGGTGCTCAACACCATGCGACGATTTCGGTGAATCCGCGAGAATTTGGCATGCCTCAATTCTTCCCGATGTATTTAAGCGCAGTGCTCTTTCTCTATTTGTCTCTGAGACCAAGTGCTAGAGGTTGTTTCAAATTCGTTGGCATTTGACAGTTCTTAGTGTTGATGTCATTCTCTCGGGAATAAAATGTAGATAATTTTGGGAGTCTCATGAGTTGTTTTGCGTAATTTTACATCGTATGTCAAATATCATTTACCGACGGGAAAAGCTTGGAAGAGCTCTGTGAAGTAGAATCTCATTGCACGATAGATGTGGAGGCCTTGATTCCTCTCTGCAAGCCAGAAACAACAGAGACCACGTACTAGCAGCTCGCGCGGTGGGCGATTTTATTTTCGGGGACTCAACAAAATAACATAGGGAACAACATCCAACGGCTCCTATCTATGTGGATTGTCAACCTACGACCAAAACATTGATGCTTTGCTCTGTTCAGCCACTGACATCAACATCTTTGCTCAATAGTCCACATAGGAGCAGTTGGACGTTGCTTTGTTGCAACCCCGAATTAAAAAGCTGCCTCTTTCGGCGAGCTAGTACGTGGTCTCTGTTGTCTCTGCTGCAAGTGGACAAAAAAAGCTGCTTTCTAGAACTGCAAAATTTCAAGATCAGAAACCAAACTCAAAGTACATTCATGATTGATATCAGTGATGTCCATTGCTCATTGCGTAGTTTATAAACCCCTGAACGCCCACGCCCGTATATATATGGGCTGCAAAAAACCACCTCGAATGCCCACGCCCGTATATGTACGTTTTTGTACCCTCTCGTTTATTTTGTGCTATAGCGTATTGTAATGCATGAAATGTCAATGATCAGTAGCGCTATCTGTTCCGGAGAGTATGAACTACAGCTTCCGACCACTTTCAATAGAGTGGCAGCATATTTTCAGCTGGATTCCTAACCTGGGCGATAAGGGGTTAATCTGAACTGTCGAAGCTCCACGGAACGAAGGGAATTAAAATATCTGAAAAAGAGAATTTTATCCTGGGATTTCATCCAGGTATTAAGGAGGGTTGCAATTGAATCCTTTCTTACGTTATTGTCAGTCTCAAAGCTGGAATTTTATCTATACCTAATTTTTCATTTTCTTTGAATGTTGTTCACTTTTCAGTTCTAATTAAAAAATTTCAGAGATGTTTCTCTCACGTTTCAAGGCTGACATTAGTTTTGAATGCTCCTTTCCTGATTAAAATGTCAATTATTATCTTTGATAAGATTTATTTTCCTCTTCCAGTTATCTTGAAGTTTACTGGTGATTTGGAAATGATCACGGAGTCTGAACTCAGCAGGAAAGGAGGAGCTATGATTAAACTTCGTTTTTGATGACTATCAACAGTGACCAAAGATGGATGATGATGCTCGTTCTGTTACTCTCAGCCCATTTTTTCAATCCATCCCTTTGAGCAATAATGCCTCAATCTCTACAAAGGACGAATCAACTTCCTTCGTTGCCTCAGAATTAAATTGTGAAAGAAATGAAAATCTAAGCATTCCTAAGAGTCCCGTTCAAACTCAGCTGATCAGTACATCGCCGAACATTAAATTCTCTCCGAATTATCGGCGCAGACCTGGAAAGAGGTACTCAATTGTAAAGAAAAAACCTGGACGTGTGAAAGAGGTCAGGAGCACGTACTTCGCCACCGGTGTTGAATCACCAGAAAAAACTGATACTCTCCTTCCAAAAGATTCTAAAGAGAAGAGTAAATGGATCCCTCCAAGATCGCCGTACGCTCTGATTCAAGAAGACCTGTTTGATAATCCATGGCAACTGCTAATTGCTACCATATTTCTAACTAAAACTCGAGGTTTGTTCTCATATTTTTTTTCGCACTCGCATGTTATGATGAAACCCTTAAGGTACTTCCAGACAAAGTTTTCCAGATTTCAAACGGATAGAGAGTGCCACTAGTCTATTATTTTACCTGTGGACGTAAGATCCCCATGCAAAGTTTTATTTGTTCAAATGTTTAGTTTCTGTACATTAACTGTTTTCAGGATCATTAATGAACCCGTACAAACTGAAAAATAATCAGTTTGTTGAAGAAAAAATAAAAATATGCAAAAAATAAGGACGCTGTGGCAGGACTCAGACCTGGTACCGCAAAATTCTTGTGCAGCGCTCTTAACCTTTTGGCCACGCCAGATCTTTTAGGCAGGATGGGTCAGTGGATACTGCTTAAGGTGGCGTGCGCGGTCCTTTTTTTTCTCCTTCCGTACGGCCCATTCATAAAATTGGCGAAACACGTGAACTATTGATCCTGAAAATTAGGTCTCAAAACTCGGGTCCGCCTTTGTACCATCACCTTGTTATTGGAAAATTGAACAACTTTTGCCTGTATTGTGATTAGTGAAGAACTATAAGGTCTATATTTAGTTAGTCCGAAAAGCCCCCAGTAGTAAAGAGGGTGACTTCTGGAACAAAATCATTTAAGAATAGCATTGGGAGCTTCAAAAAGTTCCAAAGTTGACCCTAGGACTCAGTAAAATCATAATTAAACAAAATTCCAAAATAACTGTCAAAGTTTGGTCAAAAATTAATGTACTAGCTTAATATCGGGAAGGTGGAGGAATATTTTCATACCTTTGTTATTACGTACCTACATTGTTTTGTAGTTTCTCATAAACTGATTCTGTACGATCGATTATGTTTGATTTTTAATTTCAGCTGAGCTCGCAATTCCTCAGATCCACAAGTTTTTGACAAAATGGCCTAGCCCTAATAAATTACTGAAGGCAGATTTTGAAGAAATTCTTGAAATTCTTAAGCCCCTAGGCCTTGGAACCCTTCGGAGTCGTTCTATTGTCCGTTTTACAAGTAAGTTTCCTTGCAAAGTTGTAATCTCCTGTTCATTGAAAGAGGATTTCTTTTTAAAGAACCGTTAATACCGAAAAATGCTAATACGGAAGAGACAATTTTGTCAAATTTCTCTCATAATGTTTTTAAGCCCAAATAACAATTTGATCGATTGAATGTATAACAAAAGTCTATAATTTACGGCACTGTCCCAATTTTGGGATGCTGGGCGTTCTAGGGAGGAGCAAACGTCCGGGCGTTCTAGTGTTAATTTTTGGATTTTCTTCCCCCTTCTTTACTTTCTCAAAAGATACCTTTACTTAAATAGCATTTAAGAAGGGTCAAAATTTCAAATTTTACTGGGGGAGGACCCTCGGACTTTCCACCCCCTCCCACCAAGTAGGTCTGTCTTCCCAGTTTGTGGGGGGGGGGGATGAAAGTCCTATGGGTGGCTTATGATAATCCTAAGCTTCAAGACTTACGATTAGTGTGACTTTTAGAAGTATCTTGCCGCTTTTGATGTAAGTAAGTCGTTTGATTTTTTTTAAAAAAAAAAAGTTAATGGAGGGGGAATGTCACCCATTAGACAGCGAGAAAAGTCTCTACTTCGGAGCAACCATTTTTTCATTTCTTGTGTAATTTCTTGTTGCCCTGTCTCTGAGAGAACATTTGTACTATAAATTATTATTACTATTACCATCATTACCTAATCTATTCGATATCTTTTGTCTCAGAGGATTTTCTGGAGAAAGACTGGAGCTATCCAATTGAGCTTCATGGTATTGGCAAGTATGGAAACGATTCGTACCGCATGTTTTGCGTAAACGAATGGAGGGAAGTAACACCTACTGACATTCCGCTATCCATGTATAAAGAGTGGTTAACTATCAATGAAGATAAACTCGGCCTGAAATAATAGATTTTATCATTCTTTGAAAGTTTCTCTATTTTGGAGGTTTCAGTAATTGTATGTGATTTTAATTTTAATCAGAAGCTAGTCAGACTTGTTATGGCAATGAAAGTTTATTTGCATGTTTAGATTGTGTCATTTTTTAAAAATCAAGGTTTACTTGCTATCTCCTGAATTTAGGGAAGTGGTTTCTGTACTAATACCTACATGGTTTAAACGCAAATGGGGTTATAATTCAGTTTTCCTCAGGAGATAGTGTCATTTTTCTTCTCTTTTACATTTTTAAATTTTTCTTATGTCATCGCTTCCATTTTCAATTTTTTATATGCATGCTCGTTCCTTTCATTGTCAGAAATTAGAATCGATAAGAGGAGCAAAAAATCCCTTTTTCTTCCATGCGTTAGTACAGGTTCATAATCTTGTTTTTATTATTTAAGATTATCAAGTTAATATTTTTATTCAAAGTGGATGCTCTGCCTGCAGGGTGAAAAGTAATCAGATTGAATCAATAATGTTAATTCTTACAGGGAGAAGTATTTTAAATGGGGCAGTTGCAAGGGTCTGAAATGTTGTGTTTTTTATGAAGACAATGGAAGTACTTGATGAGCTGAGAACAAAGATGCCTTTGGTTTCTAATTAAGTCCCATTGTTCCAAAGATGCAATTTTGGCTCAAAATACATTGTTTTAAATGGGACTTCTGCATAGTGACGTCACTACACACACAAATTTTTGCAACTTTACACGCGTGTATCTCCAAAACCAAGACTTTTGGGAAAAAACCAAAGGCACCATTTTTCTCAGCTTATCAAGTACTATCATTTTCTGTATAAAAAACACAACATTTCAGACCCTTGCAACTGCCCCATTCTGTTTGGATTCCACTAGAAAAAGACCCAAAATAAACACGCCACTCATAAGGATTAACATTAATGAGTTGATATCGACTTAATCTAAAAACTATTTGAACACTCATAATGACTCTACTGCTTTTCTCTCTAAATGTTTATATTTTACTCTTTTTTACTTTTAATGAATTTGATCATTGCTAGGATATTGTTTTTAAATGTTATTTATTCTTTCGTTTTTTGTCTCGATTTTACATGAAAGCTGTTTTGAATTTTAATAAAACTATACTTTTTTATTTATGGCAGTATTTCTTATCCAAATAATTTTAAAATGTCTTATCACTTATCAATCGACACTCCAAAGTTTGATCTAAGAGAGCTCTCACGTTTGCTCAGCAGCGGTGTGTGGGTTCAAAACTGGCGGGGGGGGATGGGAAATCCGTACAAATGGGCACTCTTACAGACCGGAAGATCTAGTGGAAGTGGTGGGTATGGTGCCAAAAAAAATGGTTGAAAATCGGGGGATGGGGGAGCTACTGACTCCTCGCACCTCCCCCCTCCCTTTTCGTTTTGATACTTCTGCTTGGACGTTTATTCATGACTAAAAAAATTTGAAGAAACATTGATGAGTTTCAGAAAAAAATGTGCTTCAATTAATACGTCAAAAGGAATTTTTGAGGAAAGCAACAGCTGTTTGGGGGGGGGGGGCAAGACAGTAAGAAATAAAGGTTAGTCTCCCATTATTTTTGGGAAGGAGGCTCTTAAATTATTTGCAGGGAATGTTTTGCTCAAAAATTATTTTCCTGAGAAACATATTTCTTCCCATGTCTGTTATAGTGTAATTTATGAAAAACAAAAATTATTCTTTTTATGGAATAGGTACTCGTCTGATGGTATTTACGACATAATTTACAGGGACTCTATTTACAACTACCCTTTTGATGTACCAACAGTAAGAAACTGCTGAATTATCACGTTGACCTACCCTATCCTTGCTCCATTTTTACTTTCTCGCTCCCCCCTAAGGAGAGAAAGTATTGTCATCATGAAAAATTTTGAAGTTGGAGTTTTTCCACATCTTGGCATTTCAGGTCCCCCTAAACTCAAAAATCATTTTCCCAAAAAATTCCTGTCCGTCAGTTCATCTGTCCATCCGTCCGTCCGTATGTCCGTCCGTCCGTCCGTCCGTCTGTCTGTCTGTGGTACATCATAACTTCTAATTTTTTTTCTGTGACTGTAGGCACCTACTCTTGATTTTTATGCCAATCTGAAGGCAAAGTTTTATCTTATCAACATTTTGAAAGTTTAATCTTTAGAGATAATTGCTGATAACTGGGCGTTGTTTTTTCATGGAGTCAAAGATCAATAAAGCAGAACTGTAAATCGTTTTTTGATTTTCTCCTCCAAATTTTGTGTGCAGCCTGGAAAATCTTACAAAAAAACTCATGAAGATTGGCTACAGTTGATTATTCACAACTGTGTAGAAAAGAACCTGTGATGAAAGATTCTGAAACGTTGAACTGAGTCAATGTGTCTCTTTAAAGTAACTGCAACAAATTCCTCTGTAATTTTGCTTGCTCTATCGCAATCTCATCATTGATTAGTCAAATTAGATTCAGGGCAATTTAAGGCAATTTGAAGAGAAGTTTAGGTTTGTGAATCCTTTGGTGCTGCCCCAGTCGGACGCCAATCTTCACGACAAATCGTCTGTCTAAAACAAGTCGCCCGATTCTTTACGTCATGTCACTCATTTTAGTTCGTTCTCTTCGCTTGGTTATTACGTGAACGCATTTTCGAAAAGTGCGCGCTTCATGAAGGATGCGGATGCAGGTAGAAAATAGTTTTTACAACGGCTGATAGGTAGCGCTAGTTTTCGAAATCGAAGAAGAAGAAGCATTACTCAGCGAAATCGTGATTTTGTAAACATCCGTGCCGATGCTAGAAATTCTATTGTGTCATGAATAATTTGATCTAGAACTTCAATTTCGCTCCGATATTTGTGTTTTAAGGTAAATTTTTATGCATATTCATCCTCTCTGTTTAATTATGTACTGCGAACCGACCAAAACTACCTAAAATTAATAAAGTACCTTCTCAGTAAGCCTCAATCCTTATCAGTCTGATGCCTTGATCATTCAACTTCTTTTATTTATTGCATTCTGATTTTTCTCAGTTTTATCCAGTTTTCTCCATTTATTTTTAAAATTAACTTGCTGAATGAGCATTTTATTTCTGGGCAAGCGGCAATCATTATTAGTTTGTAGGGTGTTTAACGCTAAAGTAACTACGTTGATTTTGTTTAGAGGGACTGATGGCGCCAACAAGTTGAGGAAACCTAAATGTGCAAAACCGTAGAACTTATCTGTAAACTAAGTTTTCTTTTGATGTAGATAGCATCTCATTAGTGGTTAACCCTTGCAGTCATGACATTTACAAAATTATCTAGTTATTTTGCGGTATATGAATATCCAACATAATTTATTAGAATTGAGGAAACCTAACCTGTAGCTAACACCTGCCAACTGATATTCCCAGGAGTTTGTGATTGAATGTGCTCAAAGCAGTTGACTACTTACAGACTCACATTATACCAATCATTCTACTCTCCTACGTACATCAGTTGAATGATATTTCTTTGGCTTTGTTTTAAAACCTCTTTTCACGATTGGAGCCTTGTAACTTCTATTAGTTTGCGGAGGAATGCAATGTTAAGGTCAATTTTAATTTGTGTCCAGGATGGAATGAGCTACTCTTGGTTAGTTTTAGCTTGTCTAAACTACCCGTGTTCGGTGGATCGACCATTCAGAGTGGCTTTTTCCGTTCCGTAGCAGTAGAACGCTCAAACCGCACCGGCTAACTGCGATGAAGTAGTGCAGTGTTCCATCTCATTCGTTTACAAAATTAGACTTTAAAGTAATTTTCCCGATGTAAACTTTGCGAATTGCTTTAGAGTGGCTTCATGCGTTAAGTTTCACCAACCAATTGCTTAGTGCTTAAGGTAACCTCAAAATTGGTGGTTCGATGGAAGTTTCAAAGTTTTTAATTTTGAAAATCATTATACCACTGCCTTGAAAAATTGTGGAAGACTAACGATCAAAACTAATGCTCCCTCTGACTTACTCTCGTGTGGTTTCCTGTAAGTAATGAGATCCAACTTTTCCAATGTAAATCTACGTTACTCAATAAGTGGTTTCGGCTCATTTTATCGCACCAATGGACTCCACGTATTTGAAAATACATCTACGCTTCAACAAAAGTTTGAAACATCACATATAAATTTACAATCATAATTATTTGGAAGGAATTCCTGCGTTTGGTCCTTGTCTCTCTTGTAGTTTTTTTATGGGCACAGAATTCTAAAATATGGCTCATAGCCGCCTTGACACACCAAATGATGCCTCGAGGAAGGCTGAAGATGAAGAAAGATCAGGATTCGAGTGTCATAGAGCAGTGTGCCCGTAAGAAGCTTTAAGTGAGAGGACATGGGACTTAATCGCTGTAACTGGGGTTGTAATTCAATGCATAGTTCAGTTTAGTGAATTAAATTTGAGAGACCTGGCTGTTTATTAGCATGAATTTTCATTAGAAGATTTGGACTCAATTTCCTTTGGGTAACCTTACGAGAGTGAGCGAGATAGAGAATTTGTTTGGATCCAATTTTGATTGTGACGTAGCATCACAAAATCAGTCTGTTTCTTGGAATGTTATCTTCCACCATTTTTGCAAAATATTTCACACCTACCACCATCTGACCATTCA
Organism: Trialeurodes vaporariorum; assembly: GCA_011764245.1. Taxonomy (NCBI): domain Eukaryota; kingdom Metazoa; phylum Arthropoda; class Insecta; order Hemiptera; family Aleyrodidae; genus Trialeurodes; species Trialeurodes vaporariorum. Next base: position 50,404,991 of record VMOF01000035.1, read on the forward strand.
TATTCTTTGGATTCCCTCTGTTTTCAAATCAATTTCTCTGTTCTTAATTTTTGAAAACTGAACCCCTATCACTTACTTTTACTCGAGAGTTTTTACCCAATTTCCAATTGTCATATGTTACTCAGACAGTGGCCATTATGGAATAAGTTTCCATCTTCAGGTTTGGCACAAGGAAACTAAACCAGAATGTAAATAAGCATTTTTCGAACCAAATTGTCACGGGTTAAAAAAAAAAAAAAAGTAAAAATTAGTAGATAAACAAACGATTTGTTTAAAAAATGCTTTTTTACATTCCAGTTTAGTTTTCATGAGCCAGATCTGATGATGGAAACTTATTCCGAAATGGCCTCTGTTCGAGTAACATCTTACATAAGTAAATCAGGTATAAATACTTTACTAAACTCCTGTATATAAACTTTACTAAAATTCAGTGTACTGAACCTGATCATGAAATCCACCAATTAAAATAAACTGCTATTAATTTTTTATCCTTTTTTCTGTTCATAGAGTGAATTCAATAAACATTTGGCATAATGGCAACGGACACCGTAACCGATGTCGAAATGAAAAATGTGGACAGTCCAGTCGGTGAAGGAGATTCTGGCGATAAGAAAGATGTCGATGCCACAACCATTCAAGACATTCGTGAGCACACTCGACAAATAGAGAAAGCTGTTCAACAGAAAGAGCCAAGGTTTATTTCCAGAGTACTAAGATCTCTACCCAATACACGTAGGAAACTTAATCCACTTGTATTACAGTCGCTCCTAGCAGGATTTTATACTCATTCAGCAACTGAGAAGGATGCGCTTCTCGCTTTTGTCGAAGATCAAGTTGAGAACATTAACGTTCAAAAATTTAGAGTGGGCAAGAATTCCGCCGCTCCTCTACTACCAGAGATCGACATTTACATCCATCTCTTAACGCTTGTGCGCTTGATTGACAACAAAGAATATCCGAAAGCTGTGATTTGCTCCGATGCCCTGATGAGCAAAGTAACTTCTCAAAATCGCCGTACTTTAGATTTACTCGCAGCCAAATGTTACTTTTACCATTCTCGCATTTATGAGCTAACTGATCAGTTGGAAAAAGTCCGTGCATTTTTGCATTCTCGGCTTAGGACAGCTACCCTTCGCAATGATTTCGAAGGTCAAGCAGTATTAATCAACTGTTTACTAAGAAATTATTTACATTATAATTTGTATGACCAAGCTGATAAGCTTGTTTCCAAGAGTGTCTTCACGGAAGCTGCTAGTAATAATGAATGGGCAAGATTTTTATATTATCTTGGTAGAATTAAAGCAGCGCGGTTAGAATATTCAGCAGCGCACAAGCATTTAATGCAAGCCATGAGAAAGGCTCCTCAAATCACTGCAGTTGGTTTCCGACAAACTTGTCAAAAACTAGATGTTGTTGTAGAATTGTTATTGGGTGATATTCCTGATCGGCAGATATTCCGTCAAGCAACTTTACGGCGGGCGTTGTCACCTTATTTCCAGCTTACTCAGGCTGTCAGAATGGGTAACCTTCAACTCTTTAGTGAAGTCCTCGAAAATTTTGGACCTAGATTCCGTGCTGATCATACCTTCACTCTAATTCTACGTTTAAGACACAACGTAATTAAAACGGCTATTCGTGCAATTGGATTGTCTTATTCGCGCATTACACCTGCTAACATTGCTAAGAAATTAGGTTTAGAGTCCCCAGAAGATGCTGAATTCATAGTGGCTAAAGCAATTAGAGACGGAGTTATTGAAGCCACTTTGGATCCTGAACATGGTTATATGCAGAGTCGAGAACCTACGGATATTTACTGTACGTTAGAACCTCAACTTGCCTTCCATCAAAGAATATCGTTTTGCCTTGAATTGCATAATCAGAGTGTCAAAGCCATGAGATATCCTCCAAAATCTTACGGCAAAGATTTAGAATCAGCTGAAGAGCGCCGCGAAAGAGAGCAGCAAGATTTAGAACTCGCTAAAGAAATGGCCGAAGAAGACGATGACGGTTTCCCTTAATTTTTTTCCTGTTTCATTGCTCGTTTCCATGAAAATTTTGTGACTCTTGAAATAAGTCATGTCTGGATTTAAAACCAAATCAACAGAGTCATTAACTCAAGGTGATTCTCTTGGTCCTTATGTTTTTTACTGTATACATTTTTCTAACCCGTAGATTTTTATTTTATTTTTTTCATTGTCTTTATAATTGCAGACCCTGAAATTAAATCAGGAAGAATAGAGTTATACTTGAATCTGTTTTTTTGGTGCAAACTTTTTTGTCTTGTACATTTGTCGTAATCTTTTTTTTTTTTGTAATAACCAACTAACTTTTAAGTAAATTCTTTGCGTCCTTTGATTTTATTAAAGTAATTGTCTGCCCACAAAAATGCCTTTTTATTTTTAATGCAACAAAAATCTTGTAATTAATAATCTCATATTACTTTTTTATTGACCGATGTGGTACATGTGACTTTCCTCTGTGTGTTTTTGTAAAGAGACAAATTAGATAGGAATCTCCTGTGATACCTGCATAGCTCCACCATCTTTGCTCTTAAAATGGGGGAACTTCGCAAGTGTTGTGGGGGATTCCTGTCTAATTTGTCACTCTCTCTATGAAAAGACATAGGTATCTGCATAGCTCCTCCATTATGCCTAAATTTTAAAGTCTTTTTGTGAGCCTGTGAGAGATATTCGTAATTTCTTAACCCTTTCCAGCACGCATTTTGGAATTTGACTTTTTTTGAGATTTTTGTAGACCGTTCAAAAGAGGACAATTTTCTAAGACTTTTGATGGGTCACACATGTTTTTGGAAAATGTCCATTTAAATTCCATTGAAACCCATGTTACAGAAAATGGTACATATGTTGTACCACCTTGCTGGAAAGGGTTAATGTGCTCATCGTCATTTTCGCTGGGTTTCGCTCAAGAAGTAACTATTCAATTGCTTGTAGCGGAAGTTAGCAAGAGCCCCATAGCCCTAGTGAAGTCTTATCCATTCAAAAATTTAAACAACACTGTGCAAAAAAGGCCGAAGATGTTTTGAGTGGCAAAAGAAATAGTAATAAATTACTTTTTTCTTCTTCTTGATAATAATCTTTGTAGTTAAAGTAAGACCACGTGCAAGAAATTGTGAGGACAAAGCTTCAGAGGTTATTATGAACGATTGAGTCAACGGGATCCCATGGAAATCATATCATATCCAGTCGAGCCTTTTCTAATAAGGTTATTAACTCAACGAGTATTCCATTTGATTGTTCACAACTACCCCCAAGAGACCAAAGGAAAACCATCATGGACTTAATAGGTAATGATAATTTCTAAGAATAATAAACGCAACATTTAACAGTATAATATTTTTCCATTTATTGTTTAATCACTTTTTTGAACAGTATAATTCACCTAAATTATTCTATAATACACAATTCTAATACATGATTTACGTTCGCCTTTTTTGCCTCATCACGCATAAACGATGAGAGTGAATAAAAATGTAAGTCGTCAAAGTTAAAAACTAAATGTCAGAAGGAATACTTTTCATTCATGTCTACAATAGTGACCAGATAGAGGAGATGACTTACTTTTTAAGACACAGACATGGTAACATTATTGAGAGAACAAAATAAAAACTTTCAATGTTAAAAGTGTCTTTAAAAATGTTATAAAGGAACAGATGTTTAGCTCTTTAACAGTGGTTATGTTCCTCCGAATACTTTAGAAAATCATGCAAGGTTAGAACAAACGTTGAGGAACAAATAACTGAGATGGATTCACTCAAGAGGTCAGCTGCAAACAGGTCTTTAAAAGTTGAATTTGACGCCTCATTCATGTAGAAGTCAAAAGGAAACGGCCAACTCTGCTAAGTTCTACGTAGTGTAATGGTTGTAGTGGTAAAGTTCAACGAGCTGATCGGGGACTTATTAGTTGAACAGATCGATAAAACTTAATACGAGTGACACTATTGGGTAACAGACCGACTTGGGGTGGAAGTCTCTTGAAAACTATTGTTTAGTTGCTCATTATGTGAAGGTGTCATCGGAGCAACCTTTACATACGAGCGACTGGACAATGGTTTTCGAAAGGCATCCACCCCAAATCGGTCTCTTACCCAATGTCATTAGTTTTAAGTTTTATCGATCATTTTAACTATCAAGTCCTCGATCAGCTGGTAGCTGCCCAAATCATTTGTTTGCTATGCTTACACAGAAAAACATCTGAAATAATGACATCAGGTCACTGATTTCAGGTGTTGCTATCTGTATGCACATGGTTTACAGGCATGCCTTTGAATGTAATGATTTACCAACGCAAGAATATAAGGTACGATGACATCATCCTGCGCATGTATTTATGTGTTATCACGCTTAGTACGCAACGTAGAACTTTTTAATGGATTAGCACTGTGTTCCTCGTAAAAAAGTTAAACCCTTTTACAGCTCGTGAGCCCTACTCCATAAAATCATTAAACAGGATGACTTGACAAACTTCGTTCACATGTTTGTTTCTTTTGATAGGGCATCTCTTAAAACAGTTATAATTAAACGCATGTAGTGCTTGGGTGCCTTGATGGCAGTATGTTTAACTACTGTAACGCAAGCCTAATTCAAATTTTAGCAAATTGTAAGTCGAGCGGTAAGGGTTGAAAGATTCCCACAACAGTTTTTGGAGAAAGGACCACGAACCCATTCCATAATGCTCAATTCAAGGCAGTAATCAGATGATCAATTGATTTTCTCTCATAAAATGATTTGAAAATTAGAAATTATTACCAAAAGGTTGGAAGTTTGGCCTAGTTGATTTCGGATGAAAAATACATTTATAACTCAAGTGAAAGGAAATTCGGCTAAGAAATGAATCTTTTGATCAAACTACTTCAATCAAAAATATTCTATGCTGGTACGTACAGAGAACTTTTCCTTGAGCCTTAAAATTGAAAGAATGAGATGAAAAAGAGAGAAAAAATCAAGAATTCAGTTGCAAGATCTATGAATCTAAATGAGTTTGAGAAACGTTTCTCGGTATCTGACAGAAACCACTTAAGAATATCTTTAAAAGGACATTTGATATGAGGTCTGATGGATGAAATCAAATTAGCCACTAATAGAAAAAGAGAAAAACTTGTGGAATCTCGTTGACAATTTTTAGGGATTTAGAAAACATCTATGGGGTAACTGTAAAACATTGGGTAGAATTTAATAAAATTTGGAATTTAGAATTGAGGACTTCAAGTGACTGTTGACTAAACTCAAAATGTCACATTTTCGAGTACAAAGGAAATTTCTTTTTTAAAATTATGCTGGATTTAAAATTGATATAGTTGAAAACAACACAATACTTATCAGGAACTCATACAATTGTGAGCAAAGTCAATGCTGGGGTCTCTTCGGCTGAGCCAGTAGTTCTGGACCTTGCTGGAAAATAGACACATGCGCGCAAGTGTTGTTTTTCTAGCAAACATCTCAATCGAATTACCACAGTTTAGAGCACAAATCCTCTAATTTATTTGATTTTTTTGTTTAATTATGGCATTTCAATGATAATCAGATTTAAAAAAAAAAATATTTGCTGGAAAAATTACTTGGAGTGTGCCAAACCAATTGATTAATTTCAAAGCTGAATCCAAATCTTAAAATCAAATTTTTGCTCACTCCTATAAATGACACAAAAACGCGCATTGAGGTTTGGTCCTTTTTAAGAGATCTGACAATGATGTTACATTAAATATTATTGGTGGTTTCTTCTTAACGCTAAGATGAAACAAGAAAACAAAATCTTACTTAAATCTTCACTTGCAAGATTCATTTTAGCTTATAGAGTATAGACACAATCTAAGCCTTAACACACAGGCAGTTTTTTTTAAGGTGATTCCAGGGCCGATTAGTTTGATCTGTGGGCACCATGTCGCAAAAAGTCAACAGTTTTCGGCTAAAATTAACGAATTTACGCAAAAAGGACAAATTTGAGGAATACCGGCACTGGCGAGCATACTACAGGAAGATATCCTGAAAGTTTCAAGCTGAATCACTCAAAAATAAAGCTGGGATTTGGGAAATATTAAAATTCCCATTAGCCTCAATGAGTGAGAGTAAGGCAGATGGACATAGTGTCACGCACACTCACTATGCTTAATGCAAAATGGATTTCCTACATCACGACTTTAATTCTCAACAAACTTAGCTCGTTTTGGGCTCAAGAAATCCACACAAAAATTACACAGAGGCTAATGTTCTTGGATTTGGCGTTTTTTCTATGTTTTCGATTTAAAATTCCAAAAACAAGACTTTCCCTAATAGAGACTAGTATTGCTATGCATCGAATTTAAATCTGCGGGCAGATCATCTACTTCATCATTAAACAGATCGTTAAGATTGTCTATGAACGAGTGATGCTATTGATGAAAATTGTAAAACTAGGCCGTTGCTACGGTAACCATCGCTAAAGTGCCCGCTATTTAAAGGTTACTCGTGAGTTGCCTTTAACTAAAAAGACTCTTAACGATGATTACCATAGCAATGGCCAAGTTTTACAATTTTCGACCAATAGAATCACTCATGGACAATCTTGATGATCGGTTTAACAATGAAGTAAATGATCGGCCCACTGGAAAAGTTTTTTCTGGAATCACCTTGAGTGTCCGTTTTTCCGACAAGGTTCACTGTTGCTTTTAGCTTTCTCAAAATTGGCGAAAGTGTACAGGATTGCTGTGTTCAGATGAAAATGTAAAAACTAAGATTAAAGAAAAAACAAAATTAAGAGATCAAGCCTTTGACAAAGCGATGTCATTAAAGATGGACTAAAATATTGAAATAAATATTAAAACTAGGTATCTTAAATTAAAGTCTGGCCAGAACTCAAAAAGTAAAGGCATTGAACTCGATCACAAAGAGTGGAGTACGCAGCAACACGAAAATATGGTAGGGCAAAAAAATCCTTTATGACACACTAATAAGAAAAAATTAATACAATTTTTAAAGTTGATGGCAGACTGATAGATTTTTCCGAAGACTTAAGTTTCCCCATTTGATTTTTTATGCAAGCTATATACCATAAATGGACCTTCTGGAACATAATTTTTGGGATAGGACTTATAACAGTAGCGCAACAAGAGTTTCTTCATTTATCTCTTTTCTCCATTAAGAAACTTATGTTAGACAAGGATGGACTAGGGGATAAAACCCCCTCTTTCTGTCCTTTTCCTACTTATACATTCAAATGAAAAATGAGAGAGATGGAAGAGAAGAGATCCTGGTTGCGCCAGTGACTTATAACATTGTGTTGCACCTCTACATAGTTATAGCTCGTTGGATTTTCTACTTAGCAAGTCAGACAGTAATGAAGAGACTTAGAAAAGTTTTCTTTTCTGCATCTATAATAGATGTCAAATAAATGATGAATTAAGTAGATTTAATTGTCTTTCAGTTCTGGTAACCAAACCGATGTATTTGATAATGGATCAGCCTTATTAAACAATTTGTATGCATTTTATGAAAATGCTCGTGAACTAACAATAAAGTCTTAGTAATTTGTGAAATTTATTCCAATGACTAATTCATTAAAGAATTCTGGGCTCAAAGTTGCAGAAAGTTAGTTTTCTTTGAGACAGGAAAAGTTTGAGCAGTTAGAAAAACTTTCGGTGACATCACACCACATAATGTTGCTGCCAAACAGCTATGAGTGATTAATTATATTGACTCTTTAAATGTTGAGTCTTCAGTAATGTTGCATTTGCACTGCATTCGAATGGAAGTCAGGCTTTTATGTTAATGTACTAATGGTATTCATTAACTCCTAAAATAGGTAGGTAAAGAAATATGAGAGCAGCATCAGAGCCAATTTGGCAACACCATTATACCGTGCAACATCTATCATTTCACACGAACTCCTTCTGTTCCAAATAATGTTAAACTTTGAGCCTTTAAAACTCTTTGAACAATTTATAGGAAATTACTTACTTAATCTGAAAATTAGAATGGGTTTTGTTAATTTAGTAATTTCACAAAATTTCATGAACATTTCTAAGTCTGAATGACCTAGATTTTTTTTTTGAACTTGCGTTTTGCCTCTAACAGCTCAAATTTTACCCAAGAAAGAACAGTTGCAAAGCCATTCAAAAAATTATTTTACTATAAAACATTATGCAGAGTTAAGCCACAGAACTTAGACCAGTCATTTATCTAGTTAGTTTTTAGAAATAAAATGCAGGATGATTCAAAGGGTAAAAACTAAATCAGAAAATTAGAACCAGCACAGGAAATGATCTTGCATTGAAAATTAAAATGACCACAGAGAAACAGGGTAACTTTAAATTGACATGAAATATTCTAGGATGTATATTTTTTTCTTGCAGATGCTCCAACATAATCTTTCAAAGGAAGCAGTAGGAGTTTAGAGATGATTTAGTAAAGGACAGAAAAATTGTATTTTAGTCAATGATGAGAGTTTATAAGCTCAAAAACCATAAGGAGCTTTTATGAAAGTTTTGGGTCATCTCAACGAACGAAAGTCAATTAAAGCTGGCTTATTATGGCTAGAGAATACCTTAAACATACTTTTTCATTCTCAAAACAGTCACAAGTTGCAATGGCATTACTACAGCATTGCATTCGGGTAGCGGTAGACACGTTATTTATGGCATTTTTACATACACTCACAACCAATCAATAACAGTGCAGGTGACAGTTATTCAAAGAAATAAGTTTCAAATAAAAACTTTGCTTGTCACAATGGTAACTAAAATAAGAATAAATCATAATTTCATACTAAGCTGTGGTTTGAGGAAAGGGTGGAAGAGCCTTGAAGAATAATTTTGGAACACATTCTCTTCATCAAAAAGTTATAGCACTGAGGGTAGCCTTCTAGAATTCATCCCTTCACTCAATGCAGAAAATATTATGAATAACAGCACTTAATAATATACATTATACATAGATACACTACATCACAGGATAATGTAATCTTTTTTTGCTCGGATGCAGTAAATGGTTGAATTCTACCGAGTTAGAAGTAAGTCTCTTGCTCCATAGATAGATTAATTTGTGATTGTAAAGATATTAAATGATTACCTATGAGATAAAAAAAACTCCTCCTGTAATAGGGTCATTATTTATGCTTCTCCTAGATATTTGGCTCAGTCGACGCATTATCCTTTGACACTATTCAGATGTGAAACCGCACTTTTTGAATCAGAAGGATTCACTAATTAAAAAGCTAAGCTTCTGCACAGCTTTACATAAGTTTTGCTGAGTTTTAGTGGCAAATCATATAAGAGAATAGTGTCTAAGAATAAAACTTGACCTGGCTTTCAAAATTTAAGAGCTCGACTGAAGTCATCGTAAAATCTAGGAAGGCCCCCGAAAAATTTGGATGTTCTAAAATGTGGCAACAGTTAAGCTGCAAGTTACCTGCACTAATTGAGATGTTAGCTGAAGGGGGGGGGAGTTCATGAACACTCTGTATTACCATGACTGAATACAAATGTTGCAAATGAAAGGACGCATTTTAGAGATCTTGAATCTCGTACAACTGGAAGCATGAATGCATCTGTGCAGTTTAAAAATTCATTTCTGAGGGGAAGAAGAACTGACTTGTGGATTTGCAGACACCCCCCCCCCTTCTACCCCAAAGGGCTTAGACGGTTACTTAGAGCAAAATGTCAAATTATGTATGAAGAGGGAAGAACACTAATGGTGGGAAAGGGCAGTTAGATACAATACAAAATGACGAAAGCGATTTGTGTACATCCAAAGTGGCAAAAATGACTAATTGCAACTCACCTCAAATTTTTAAATAGAGTGTTGACCTTAGGTTGATTTTTGAAAAATACATTTCTTGCCCCACTTAAAAGGGAAAAACAATTGAGTCAGTCATTTGTTTTTTAAAAAAACCCAAACATTCTGAGAATATACTGAGAAAAATTGTCAGTTACCTGGACGAGAATGATATTCAATACTTCCGTAACCTAGGAATAATGTAACCAGAATTCCTGTAAGGCAGCGGTTCCCAACCTTTTTTAGTCGCGGACCACCAATCCGACGATCGGTGGAGGCCGCGGACCACCGACTTGAAAAAATGAACTATCGATTACCTTTTTTTCTTTTTTTCTTTGACAGTGGAGGGAGGAAATAAAAAGTCACCCACCCTGCTATTTTAAATGCAGCCACCGGTTGGGAAGACAATTACTGAACAAAAACAATGATTGAAAACTTTCAATTTTGAAATTAATTTTGAATTTAAAAAACCGAAAAACGAAAACCTTGGAGTAGGAATTTTATACCCTTATAAAAATTTAGGTTATGACTCGTTCAAATGATAACTTTTTTTTTTTGCTACATAAAAAAATATTGGTCACAAATTCAACGTTTTCACTTTGGGCGAAAAAAACAGGAAAAATTCGGAAAGGTCTTCGCGGACCACTAAAACATGGTCCACGGACCACCGGTTGGGAACCGCTGCTGTAAGGTAAACACTCCAGTAGCCGGCACCCCTAAAATTTGCCCCAGTACCCAGCACCTATTTTTCACAATGTGAAAAATGTGGCAAATTGCAGATCTAACAGAAAACATGGGGAAGACAGCAAAGGGACCCTTAGAGAACCTACAGCAAGCAGAAGAAATGACGCAACCCACCATTCTCCTTCCTGTTGCCTCTTTAATTTTTATCCACCAGTAATTCTGCTAGAGGTCTTTTCAGAAGTGTAGGCGCACTTTCGCACCTAGACCAATAGTCTTCGGAATTTTTCAACATTATTTCTCATATTACAAAATGAAAATGAATTTGAGCGTTCCCTTTTCATTGAGGAACCCTTTAAAATTAAAAAGTCAAAATTGCATGCAAGCTTGAACCAATTTGCCAAGGATTATAGGGGTAAGATGCGCTGACTCTTCTGAAACGAAACCTACTGAGGTTGAAAGAAGTGATCAAAAATGTTTCGGTAGCAAACTGTTCAGTATTTTAACTAAAGCAAATTTAACTGTTTATAACATTTTCCATTTATCTATTATAGCGCAGAGCAACAAGACAGAAAGAGATGGCCAGGTTAAAGTATTACATCCACAGTATACTCATCCGATACAGTAGCGAAACTCTACAGGAGCGCTTTGGCGAATGTTGTTTTCCAATGTAATCAAATGGAAAATTTAATTTGTAACCTACCGACTACTTGGGGGCGTCGTCGTGCTCAATGCTAATCAAATGGAAGATGTTGGTTCAACCTTCCCACCACCAGGCGGGGCATTTGACAGTTTTCTAACATTGAGTTTCACTTCTATATCAGATAAGTATACTGTGATTACATCATACAATATTTCAGACTTACTATAGATATATGCTTCTTTAGTTTTACAGAACGATTTTGAGCCAGGCGTTAAAATTAAATACCTGAAACCGTAACCTCAACCAGGAAAATTAATCGCTTTCAACCATTAGATAAACATAATCATTCAACTTGAGCCAAACTTTGTTCAGCTTTGAATTTCTTAATTTCTTTCCTTATACATCGCTTGCTCCTACCAAAGTTTAGTTGCATTTTGCTTCATCATCAGAAGTTGTTTGATGGTCATCAAGGGCCTGCAATGGCCAATACGCATATTTTGCTTATCCGATGGTCATCGAAAATGGGCGGAGCCAAATTTAATTATTACTTAATTTCACAATGTGGCAATGGTGTTTCATCGAACGATGGCCATCAACGTACAATGGTCTGAGATTGTTAAAATGAGGCCAAAAATCAGAGAGTAAATTTCTCATCAATTAATCATTTAAAAACTTACAAGATTAATTTGAATCACAGAGGACACTCAGAACAAGCATTTAAACCTAAAAAAGTCATTTGAAAGTTTTAAATTCAGCTTATAAGGCTGAAAATGATGATTTTCGATGGCTTCTTTCCTGCTGATTTTTGGCAATTTTTGTTCGAAATCAAACCATAGTGCAACATTGACGACCTCTGCAGGTTGTCAATCATTTCACCATCACCAATGATGGATCATTCGTCGCACCCCAAGCAGTCATCATCTTAAAGTTACTCAATTTTCAGCGCTTTTTTGTGATTGGACAGAGGAATATCATCCGGCGATGATTATCAGCCATCACCGACGACAAAGCAAAATGCGACTTTAGCAACAGCGTTTTCCAACATCAGTTTCAAAGGATCACCAAACTTTTGGACAAAATTCAGACTTCAGAAATACTACAGACTTAGTTAGGTTGTTTGTAACTTTTTTAGGAAACATTTTCACTTGAACGTTTCTTCTTCCACACATAATCTGATTCAACTAAAAAGTAAGCAGAACGCAACACTTGAAATTCCCCCACTCAAATGATACAAATTCTTACAGTTCCCTGATTCTGCTCCCCAGCATTGTCCAGGTCAAAATAATTTAAGATACTTTTCAAGCTTTAAGATTTTACTTTGCTCTAACCTAAAATTTGGGACAACGCATACTCGAAGATTTTTTAGGGGAAACTGGGACCAAAAAATGATACATCCTTACGGTCCTGCACACAGATGATCAGTGATTACTTACGGGGGGTTAGAACCACACTTAAATACGCACCATTCAACAGCTTTTGAGAACCATCAAGCCGCAAATTATTTGGTCCCCGGTAAAAAATTTGAAGACTCACATAAATCTTTGAAATATAAGACAAAAAGAGTTGACCCATTGATTGAACTAGTTTCTGGGAATCAGTTTTTTTCGTAGAATGACTTTTTGAGCAACAGAATCAAATTTTGATTAAAGATAGTTTTGATCGATAATTAAACTGAAGATTGATACCAGTTTTTGAACTTATCAAAAGTACTAACAGAGGCAAATTTTTTTTATGCATGGAACACAACAGAACGGGTTACTTTTGGTTGACAGTATTTCGCCTCGCATTTTGATTTTAAAAAAAAAATAGGCTTTCATCGACTTTTTACCTTCTGTTTTTGTTTACCTTCTTAAACTAAGCAATTTATTTATTTTTTGAGAAGTTCTTTAAATTTGTTTCTCAGAATGGAATTAGAGCTGTAATTAAGTCAACTGGTCAAGATTTGAAGTTGTATCTAAGTGAAAAGCACAAGAAATTGCGATCGGTGAGCCCACTGGTCAAAGTGATTAGTGTGTTCTGTTCCGTTTCAATGGAACACTCGAACCGCTCTGACTAACAGCAATAAAAAAACAGGAATGTTCTTTTGTGTTCAGATAGTAAAAAAAATAGCCTATTAAAATGATCTCTTCCGGTAGTATACACAGGATTTTAACTGGGAAGAACTAATCTGATACCTCCAAGAAAAGCTTCTTACCTTCAAAAAGAAGAAACTAGACAGGAATTTGAAATATTCATCCCGAGAGACACGAAAATCTTATCCTCACAAAGAAGCACTCTTAGAACTTTTTAAAAGAAAATAACCAGACTGATAATTGATTTGAACAAAGATTCTCTATTTTATTCTTTATAAAATAATTTTCACACACAATTTTTTTTTGGTCAAGAACGAGCTTGAGTCCCTTGCATACATCGCTGTTCCAGGCGAACTCAGTCAAACAAACTTGAAACGTTGAGATCATTCACTCATGAGTAGAGCTTAGAAAGTTTCAAAATTATTTCCCCCAAATTTAGATGTTGTTTTTTACTGATTTAATAATTGTTTAAGGCAGATTTTGATGTTATTTTTCGAGACTCTTTAAGCACTAACAATTTTTTTTTTTTGCCGGAATTTTTGGATTTTTATCATTTAGTTTTTTGAAGGCTTATTCTACAGGAAAGTGCACTTTGCTTTAATGTAAATTGTTCTTCTGTAGATGCATATTCAAAAGAGAGGAAGCGATGTTTATTCGCTACCGCTTCCAGGGCCGGTCTAAGCCAATTTGCGCCCGCAAGCGAGTAAGAGCTTTGCACACTCTACATAGATAGTAGGATTAGGGGACACCCCAGGTGTCCAAGGAATGGGTTGTTCCCTGAAAACTTTTGAAAACTTAAATCCCTTTCTACAGCAACTTTGAAAAAAATCTCTTCGTTCCAGATAAGAAAGTCTGAAAGCTTCCTAGCCGTTTGCTAGCGAGTTCGAAAAAGCCTGATTTCGTGTAACTGCTCTTTGCATATTTTAAACCAGAAGTCATGACCACCACTCCTATGAGAGTTAGAACATTAAATGAACATTTTAAAAATTCTGCCACAAAATTTTCCAAACTCTACTCATGATGCAGAGAAGGAGTGGTAAAAGCAGAACTTGATGGAAAACTTGAGAAAATCTTACAAATTCAAAAGTAAGGTTTTAACGTAAATATACAACTTCAAGAACTGTCTATTGGACAATTATTCTCATTCTTATTTTCTATGTAATTATTAGAAACTGATAGTGAAAGAAGCTTATCATATCAAATCACACTAATAACATAAGAGTCCAAAACAAGAAATTTCAAGTTCGCAAAGATTACAAAATTAAATGAGGAGTTTTTCAGGTGGAAACAAGTTTTAACATAAATTTTTCAACTGTTTAAAACTAAGTTGGCCAAAGCAGTTCTTTTTACTTTCACCCAGATTTGCTAGGTTTCTAGGGGTTTCAATGACTCTTGAGTTTTTCAGAGTTTTTATTACGGTTTTTTCAAGAAAGCTCAAAATATTTAAAGGTAGAGAAAAATCCTAAAAACAAACATAGTAGAAATAAAAGAGGCGATGATTTTAAAACCAATTTAACAATTTCTGGGGTCGGGTTTATAAAAGGAATGGACCAACTAAAAATGGAGGAGCAATCTTCGTCCGGACAAGAAAAGCAAGAATTGCACTTACACTTCAGTTTTCAAAGACAAGGACTAAAATTATCAGGAAACATATTCAAATAATAAAGAGCAGACTTTTGAGCAAAAATTTAGGAGAAAAAAAAATTAAATAAATATGTTAATAAATAAATTAAAACCAATAAACGGATAGCGTTCAGTCTTGCTTCCTACACCTAAACTACAATAGTAAGAGACGATGTGATGATACAGTCAGGGACAAAAATAATTTCCGATGACTCCTTCAATGTTGGCTTTGGTAAGCCCCTGCACTGCTTAAGGTGATTCTCAGCATTCAGTGCCAATTTCTGCCACCAGAGCGCTACCGTTGGATTTATGTCAAATTACAGGCAGGAAGTAATTTATATTGAGGAAAACAGAGTGTCAGTTACAAGATTATCATCTGAAGAACGTCTCTGCAAAACATCTTGTAAATAACTTCATAAATAAGGCTGAAAGTACCAACATATAAAATATCGATAATAATCGATCCTTGTATCGAAATGCGATATTTTTTTTAAATTACTTTCAGCCTGTAATTTGAAATTAATTGAACGGTAGCGCTCTGGTGGCAGAAATCAGAACTAAATGCTGAAGAATCATCTTAAGGTGATTCCAGGGTCGATTAGTTCCAACTGTGGACACCAGGTCGCCCTGCTCAAAAAGTTAACAGTTTTTTACAAAATTTGCCGAATTCACGCTAAAAATACAAATTTGAGGAACGTCAGCACCTGCGAGCATACTTCAGGAAGATACCCTGAAAGTTTTAGGCTGAAACGCTCAAAAATAAAGCCGGAAATTATGAAATACGAAACTTCCCGTAAGCCGCAATGAGTGCGAGTGAGGCAGATAGACTTATCATCACTCGCGCTCACTCTCACTCACTAAGCTTATGGAAAATTTCATAATTTACGGCTTTAATTTGGCTCATTTTGTGCTAAAAAAATCAACAAAAAAATTTTGCAGGTGCTGACGTTACTGGATTTTGCGTTTTATCTATGGCAGTTTAAAACGCCAATGTTTGCAAACACGACTTTTCCAAAAAGCGACTAGTGGCGCCATCCATCGGATTGAAATCTGGAAAACGTTCGCCTGGAATCACCTTAAATTTAATAAGATAAGCATCGCAGGTAGCCCACTTCTAGGAGTCACATTGTCTTTTGTCCCAGACTGTAGTTTTGACGTGTACAGTCAGGGAAAAAAAGAATGTCAGAAAACTCCTGGAGATAGGCAACCCACAATTTTAAGCATTGCAGATGGCCTACCTAAGCCAAAATCTAAGGAGTCATCTGACATACTTTTTGTCCGCGACTGCACTAAGAATTCATTCAAACCAGCATTACCAGATTCTGGGCCTAAGGTTCAAGGATTTTGCATGTGAACCACATGTAAGTACATACAAATTCTGCAAATAACTCCTCTTATTGGATAGGTAGCTTAAATTTGTCTCGTATTTTGATGCAGGATAAAACAATACACCTAATGCTATTAGTAATACTATTAGTAGTAAATACTATTACTGTAATTACAATAGTACTGATAGTACTAACAACAAGACATTTGACAAACCATACAGAGCTATCCTAGTCTTGAAAAATCTTTTATGAAAATCATGAGGATGTCCTACGTTGAGTATACCGGTTGAAAACATTTTCACCGTTAAGTGAGGGAAGTTTAACCGCAAATCTGGCAATGCTCATGAGCTTTGACTGCACGCATCTGAGCATTTTCTCAGCTTAACCTAACGACAAATGGATCTATAAGGAAATGACAAGCAAAACAGTACAACTAGCTGCCCTTGAACGAGTGTCACGAATCATACTGACAGGCATAAATCGAGCTTGAGTCCCTAAATATAATTGAGTTATACCACGTGCATTGTGCAGGGCCATTACATATTGCCTCACAGATGTAGGCTTTGCAAGAAGCCAATTGGTAAAATTCAGATGTAGACAATGCTCATTCAAATTTGAAATTGGAACAATTATTGCTAAAGCTCTGTAGAAGATCATCGATCAAGTACTCTGATGATAAACTGAGGCTAACTTTGCTCCTGATCAAAACGCAATTCCTTCTACTGAGTAATCTGATTGATTTGAATTTATGAACGCAGTTTAATGTGAACAATTTCTCAAGTAAAAGACACAAGTTAGCTCCATTGGAATAAAATTTTAATTCTTTTGAGTCCCCTGATAATTTTTCTTCTCTCCTTTCCTGTATTTTCCAAAAATTTCAAGACACACTAATCTTGTGCATACCTTCTATTCAACGACAAAAGTATGTCTATTAAAAATATAGGCAAGAGCAGAGTCAGAATTGAAGCAGGTTTTTGGCAAGAAAAAACGAATACTTAATTAAGGACGATATGATGGTTGAATCTTACATCAATTTGGAAGAGGAATTTGACATTATTGACACAATATTTTTACAGCTATTTACGCTTATAATTCGAGAGGGATAAACATAGACGGTAAAAATCTTACAAAAGATTTAGAAAAAAAAAAAAAAAAAAATTCCTCACAGCCAGAGATTAAACAAGATAAAATATAATTTTCTTTTTCTTTTTTATAGAACAGACAAGGAGAAGAAAATACTGAAAAACAGTGAACAATTCAATATTAAATTATCAAGTTTTTTTTTGTTTTTGTTTTTTTTTTTTCAATTTCATTTGTTATTCTTTTATCATTCATTTTTTGAACTTTTTTTCATCTTTTGTCATTTTTTTAAATTTTTTTTTAATTTTTTTTTTTTTTTTTTTTTTTTTTAACAAGAAAGTCAAATTTTGACTCAGGATGGAACAGTGGAATCCTGCCCTAGTCCCTAATTCATTGTTTAGAGACAAAATAATTCACATTCTTAACAGTTTAAAACCAACGTATTTCCTTTCTTAAAAGTTTCAAAGGGTCTGAAGGAAGATTTTAAAAACAGGATTTAGCACCCTGATTACCATGAACAACTGCAAAAAAAAAATTAAGTTGAGCTCAGCCACGAACGCCAACGAACTTAAAAAGCAAACCTTAACTCGGTGAAAGCAAATAGGAGACTCCCAACTTTTTTAAAAGAGCTTAATTAAAAAGATTCCTGACCAAACTGTTTCAGCTTTTGATCCGATAGATGGCGCAATATAACTTGAGCCTTCAAGAAACAGATAGATTTTCACAAAGTTGCGTCTTGAACCTCCGTGTATCCCATTCTGACAACTACCAAAAACAATAGGGACACTTGTAAGCTATATTTCAGCACTCAGTACACCTTTGCCATCCTCCATTTTACAGGTATAAACTGACCTCTGGTTCAGGGCTCAATTTATATTGCGCTGACAATAATCAAAGTTCAAAGTTTTGTCCAATAGGTAATTCTAAACGCCCATGACTTCTTGCTGATGCCAATAATGGTCATTTCATCATTACAACGTTTGAAGCTATCAAACAAAGGAATATTCCTGTCAAAAAAGTTCCGATTAGCAAATTCAACAAGAAAAAAAGCATGCATTTAACCTCAAACTGAAATCACACTGCTTCTGAGGAGTCAAAAGATCATTTTACTGCGACAGAGTAACTAAGGTCATTTTGCAAGGTCATTCCGCCTGATTTGACTCTTGAAAAGCTATTTAATTTCAACAATTTATTAAATTAACAGTCCATTGTGGTAGAACTTGCTATCAGAAATGCCTTTAACAGAAACGTTAGTTTATTCGGAAGCTTTGGAAATTCTCAAAATGCACTGGGACTCTTGCAAGCTTACGCTGTGAGCAAATGAATGGTCCAATCTGATGTAAAAAACCAGCAAAAATCACAAAAATCACACTTAAAAAGTCTAAAATTCAGTACTAAACTCACAAAAATGCTGTAATGGCGGTTCAAGGCAGGTATCATGGGAAATTCCTGTCTAATTTGTCACTTTCTCTGCGGAAACAGAGATATGCCTCAAATTAGATAGGAGCTTCCCATGATATCTGCGTCTCTCTGCCATTTAGCCTGATTCTGGGAATGAATTTTATTTTTTAGTGAAGTCATCTTCATTTTTACAGGTTGTTATGCAAGAATCAACTCTTCAATCCCCTGCAGCAAAAGTTTGCAAGAGCTTCATTTCTATGATATCTTTTAGCATCATCGAGAAGTCCTTTGGCCATGGAATTACCTATATCAAGTAATACTGTAATTTGGATAAAATAGGTCACAAATTTTTACCCTAAATATCAACATTTTGAGGAATCAGTGTTTCTTTCTCTTTGCCTCTTTGCAAGCATGCATTACAAAAGGATGGAGGGATAGGAAATCAGGTGACTTCAGCCCGTATCTCTCTCCTTTTCTAACACATGTGTTAAATGGGTGAAGAGAGAGAGAGAGAGAGAGAGAGAGAGAGAGAGAGAGAGAGAGAGAGAGAAAGACAAATTTCTGAATACGGCTCTGGGGAGAGACAATAATCAGGAGTCAGGCACATCATCCAAACGGCAGTTTTCAAGGTTCTTTTCCCAAGTTGAGTTTGGGAGAGGGTTCCAAAAATGTTGGCAGTTATCGTCTTATTCATATGCATCCCCATAGAAAGAAATAAACGCGCAGACAGCTACAGACAACGTTCACAACAAAACCCTTTGAAACAGTAAGGACACGTGTGCTGGTCAATTTTTTGCAGAAAGGAAGCAACTACAGAGGAAATCAATGGCACTTGGGTCCTTTCTACAAAAAAATGTTCAATTACCAGCATTGAAAATTCTAATTTTAAGCATATAAAAAAACAAAGGAATCATTAAAATTATTCGAAACACTATCTGGTAGACATGTTTGCAGTCAGGCAGATCTCTGAAGGGGGTGGGTTGGAAGGAGGGGGGAGGAGATCTGACGATATTCAACGATTTAAGTCAGGGATAAAAAAAATACTGGTGTGACTAATTGATCCAGCCCAATTTCAAACAGAAAGGCTTGAAGTAAACACGCCAAAACATCTTTCAACGGTGATTAAAATTACAAAGGCCTTAACATCTTTGGTCTCAACTTTGAGAATCAATTTTTGGAAAAGCTTCTTCAAAACAAACATTTTTTGAGGAAAGCTTGTATGAAATGTAACATTATTAAATAATGGGGCAATTTATTTTTAAGATGCCCGCAGTTACAGCGCCCCTCCCCTCCTCATTTTTTGATTGAATTTAAATAATTTGTTGACCGGCAATAGTTTTGAGGCAGCCAAATATTACTGACCATCTTGCTGAGAGAACATCAGCAAAAGTACACAAACGAGCAATTTCTATTTTTGGATTTTCTCTTCTCTGTTTTCATTTATTGGTAACCTTTCGGAAAAGAACGTCAAATTTGCTCTGCTTGTTACTTGTATACAATAGTACGAGAATTTCTAATGAGACGGAAAGTGACAGGTGGCTGAGGCATCGTAATCTTTGACTCTTGTAAATTGTATAATCTGATTGCTTTAAAAGGCTATCTAGGAAAAATTTATCAAAATATCAAGAAATAGACATTTACAAGGTAAGGGTGGTACAGGAATACAGTCAACCACAATGCCAGATTGACTTCGTTGGTTACAAGAGCCTTTCTAAGAGCAAACAGAGCGATCAATCGAGTTCCTTGCGCAGTGATTTCCTTTTGAATTATGCAAAAGAGGGGAAATTCAGAAGAATGTATTCTTTAAACCATACACGAATAAATAATAATAATAAAAAAAATAGTAGTTGTAAAGAAAAAAAAAAGCCTCCCTAAACAATGATTCCTTGCAATAAAATTAACTTGTAAGAATGAATATGTTACATATTTGAAAGTACAGGTTAAGGCAAAATATATAATACACAGCTCTATACAGACACTTACATATGTACAAATCAAATTAATAGTTCAAAACTGGCATACGTAATTGAATTGAACTTCCTTCAGCCAACAAACACAATGTATTGTCGTCACTTGTCAGTTGTTGGAGGGCATTCAGCAAAACGGCTGTAATCTATTCTATACTGACCTGTAAAAAAGAAATTGTGCTATACATTCAAAAGTTTCAAACAAATAGTTAATTGACTCAAACCTGTGATGTTATTCATCTAACTGTTTCAGACACGAGTTCATCTGTAATGCTCTAAGATGCGTTTCTTTTCTCATCCGCACTAATCCGTCTAGATTGGGTGCAGATTGGAACCATCTTTCCATCGGTCCACCGAAGCGTTTCTGTTAATTTCCAATTGAGCGATTTAGATGGAAGAGGTTAAAAAATTTGCCACTAGTAAACACTAATGTCAACAAAGGAGGGGACACTCTATTGTCTCCTTCTCCCCTCACCCCGCCGCGATTTCGTAGAGCTGATGCTGAGAGCGCGGGCAGGTAGAGCTACTATGGCATAATAAGATTGCGATTAGGTCTTGATATTTGTTATCAGTTTCCAGGCTGTCGAAGGAAGAATGAAACGCGGAACACGGTGGAATCAACAGAAAACGGATTATTCAGACCTCATTCTGATCTCAAATTATAAACAGCGAGCTGCTTTTGAAACACGTAGATTTTGCCGGAGAAAGCTTGAAGAGTCAAACTTTGCGAGATTTTGCGATAATTTGACTTATATCGTATTTAGCCTTAATCGAATTGCCTGTTATGTCGAACTTTTTTCCGGTCCCCATACGGTTCGACACAATGAAATTTTACAGTACATAGTTAAATTAGCACAGCACGGAGGTACTATAACTATTTTAGAGTTAAACTAACAGTTTTTAAGAGCTGTCCATACTTTCAACAATATAAATAGTTAAACTCAGCACTTTTTAATTTTAGGGTGTTGTTCTATTGTTTTACTGTGTTGCGATTAAAAAAATCAGCTTTTTGTTCTCAATCTGGGCTTCAAGGGCTTTAGAATGATGGAAAGGTGTTAAAGATGACTTACTTTTTCTTTTAAAAGCCTTGAGAACTCACCCACTGTTCTTTTTCTTTATCATATATTGTTTTTTTCTTCTAAAAAAAAAAGTTCTAAGTACATACGTAAGGTTATCAATACATTTTTTCCTTTTTATTTACTGAAATTAGAAAATACACAACAGATTGGAAAAGGTTAAGGCAATTTTAAACTTACCTTGTTTAGCGACGTCCTCTATTGTTGGCTCAGGACACTCATGTCCGTTATGATTTTGACTACCACAGTTGTAACATGAAACTTTAGGGGTCATCATAGTAGGGAAAGAGATAGGCCCCGGAATAAATGCGGGAGGAGGATAGTGTTGATAGAGCATTTCGCTATTTGGTTGAAAAGTGTAGGCATGTCGCAACATTTGGTCCGGAGGAAAAGTTGGGTAGGAACGAAAGACATGCATGTATCCACTCGGGTTTGGTGCTGAGAACGGGAACTGTGATTCATTTGGGAACATTTTTCGCTGAGATTCATCAGGTACGATTCCATTCACCGGTAAAATGTTGTCACTACGCTTCCTAAAAAATTAAAAGAAATACAAATGACTACAAAATTCAATGCACAAAATGTAAACGGCTTGACGCAATATTGTCAGGAAGCCCAACGAATGTTACACCAGCACAAGTTAGATATTTTATTACTATCAGAGACACTTGCCGTTACGATCCACCTAACATTATGAATGAGAGAGAGAAAAAAAATATTGAATCAGCACACAAGTGAGTCCTATGCGTGAAGAAACAAGCGTTAAAAATTTAACACTTTTGACAAGGCCAAAAAAAATTTCAGATTCGTAATTGGCAGATTCTCACACTGTTACTTATTAAAGGCCGCTTTCTCTAGCAAAAAATTAGCGCGATTTGTTTAATTTTTTTTTTTTCGGAATACTTTGATGTACTGGGTACGGTGCATACCTGTGATTAGGATTAATGGTTCTTCCTCTTGGTAACGATTGCATGGGTCGCCCCCTGGTGATGCCTCTCCCTCTGGTAGAAAGAAGAGGAACGGGAGAAGGGTTTATTGGTTTTCTTTCTTCGGCACCATTATTTACTTCCACAGCACCTTTTCTGTTTTCATCTACACTACTGGTTCCACTCCAAGAATCAGTGCCCTGGGTGGTATCTTTGGGTGCCACCATGCTTGCTGTAAAACCGAAAGTCAGAATTATGTAAATGATACTATGCAGAATGAGCCCTTTTTGCCCACCTCCAGAATGGGTCTGTTGCACACTTCGGCTATAGCGTTTTAAAGTATCAATTCCTATGTAAAAAGCCGAGAAAATAACAATGGCAGCATCAGAAAACACTAAAATTCAGTAATAAACTCACAAATTGCGAAAAACACTAGACACTATTCACCCCTGTATCTTTCCACCACGTGCACGATATTTCGCAAAATTAGCGCGGCACATTCAAATAATCACGGCTGACTGTCATCACAGCTGACTTCATAAACAAATAAAAAGTAAACACTGATGGCGTCTGCTTGAATTCTTACGTTTCAATATCCTCAAAAGGTTGTGAAAGGTACGGAGACTGATATTTGTGTCGAAAACTTATCAAAATGAAACAATAACACACAGGAGTTCCAAGGATGATTCCAACTTCGATCATCATGCTTGAAACTCCTGTGTGTTATTGTTTCACTTTGATAAGTTTTCGACACAAATATCGGTTTCCGCACCTTTCACAACCTTTTGTGAGGATTTGAGGATATGGAAACGTAAGAATTCAAACAGACGCCGTCAGTGTTTACTGTTTATTTGTTTATGAAGTCAGCTGTGATGACAGTCAGCCGTGATTATTTGAATGTGCCGCGCTAATTTTGCGAAATATCGTGCACGTGGTGGAAAGATACAGGGGTGAATAGTGTCTAGTGTTTTTCGCAATTTGTGAGTTTATTACTGAATTTTAGTGTTTTCTGATGCTGCCATTGTTATTTTCTCGGCTTTTTACATAGGAATTGATACTTTAAAACGCTATAGCCGAAGTGTGCAACAGACCCATTGCAAGATATTTTGAGGATCAATTGGCTCTGGTGCCCTAATACAAGGAGCAATCCCTTGAAGTTTTGTGTACTAAACACAGAATAATGATGAGGCAGGCGTCCAAAAATGCGAGAAATAAACTTAAATGTCTTGTAAACCAATACAGATTTTTTTAATGCGTTTGCATGAAATTATGGCAAAAAAAAGTTCTTTCTTTTGGCTTTTTTCATGGGCCGTATCATCATGAGTAATCCGCCAACACTGCATTTCGTCCATTTAAATCCAAAAGGGTTGAACTATTGGGGTTGCGCGGTGCATTTCCTTGAACCTATATTTTACACGGGTTTAAATCAACGAAATAAAGCGTTGATATAATGCACGTAACGACACCAGGATCGGGATCCTTTAAAAAGTAGAAAAGTCCAGCCACTCAATCACAAGTTTGTTTTGCTGATACTTCACAACGAACAACTGAATTTAATATATTAAAAAAAAAAAAAAAAAAAAAAAAAAAAAGAGCAGAAACAGGAAGAATGTACAAAGGTAATCCAATATAAGGATAGGGAATAGGAGGAGAGCTACAGCAACCAGCAAGACACCCTTACGTAAGGGAAATATCTAGAGCACACTAGATTTTACTTATTTAATATTTATTAATTTATTTATCTCCCCTCAACTCTCTGAGCATCTATTTTTTTTTAACACGATTAATATTGAGGGACAGGAATCTTTAAAAAAAAAAAAAAAAAAAAAAAAAAAAAAATGTATAAAATGATTGATGAAAACATTACCACTTGTGTCTGGAGTATTAGGAGGAGAATTATTATCTGACTCGGAAGAACTAACTAAATTTGGTTCATTATCTATGTATAAAGCTCTCATTTGTTCTGTGCAAAAAACAGGAGATGAGGAGCAATCGACATGTTGTCGCGATCCCATCGTTAGACATGTATGACAAGGAGTTCCATGGTCTAGCTTCACTGCAGCCGGCTGTGAAACAAAATATTCAAGGTAGTTAGTTGAGATTCCCGAGCGAATAGAGAGCAAAACCCTACCCCAAGCATATCCTTCTAGAAACATCTCACATCCTCTTGACTAGCACCGATAGAAAACGAACACAGTAGTTACAATAATAAAAGCTAATGTATTCTAGAATAACATCCAAGCAGAAGGAAGTAAACAATAATTACTGCAGTACTTTACATGTGTAAACTGAACAAGTGCAAAAAGTGAACAGAACTTTCTGCCACTTACATTTTGCCTCTTAGGGCTCGCGTGAGAGCCTAAAACTGACAGCCAATCGGAAATGGATTAAAAAATGACGCAACTCTCTTAGTATATAGGGACACTAATCATACCCATACCTCTTCAGATTTATTGATGGCTGGCAACCAACATTAAATCACTAAAAATGCATCTATCATTCCTAAGTTATCTGTTTATGATATAGATATTGGAGGCAATATGCATGATCCTATGTAATATAGACTATCTAAGCGCGTAGTTGACACTGTTTCCTTTGGATCTAAGTATAGAATACACATAGGTGCTGGTAAATGCAAATGCATTTATGCGCGATTTCTCCGTGAGTAGCCTAGCAGCAAAACTGCGGAAGTTGAGTGAAGCAAGTGATGCTATCTACCGGAAAACACCACAAATTCTTGAGCATTGTCGTATAGTGGCCATTTTGTGGCTGAGTTACGGGCAAATCGATACTCAGAGTGGTTCACTTAACATAGGTGAGGCCTAGAACAGCAAGAAAACTGCAAAAAACCCACTTTCTACCCCGAGGACCTATTTTAAAATACACAACCTAGTTACCAAACTATAAAAGAGCAGCTTCTGGTTTGTTAAGATGTTATTTCATTCCACATGTTCCCAGCACGTAACAGAGGCAACTATAAAGACAAGTGTCCTTGCCACGTGTGATGAGACAGTTTTAACACCACAAACAGACTGATATAAATGTTCTATTTCTACTCTACTTACATCTGGAGGTTGTTTTGGAAGGTAATTCGTGTGACCATTTGTGTTTTGTAAACGGTTAACGATACTCCTCAATTGATGTGTGGCATTCACAGGTAGTCCCAGTTCTCCTAACTCTTCATCGCACATTACTCTAAGCTAGAAACAAAAGTATTAGCAAGAGTGAGCACAATCTTGACCAGAGAAATAAATAAAAGAATAAATAATATAGTAAATAAATAAATTAAAATAGAATTTAAAGTTATAAAATTTTCATAAATTTTCAAGTTACAGCAGAGCTACTGCTTTGAGTTTATTTCACCTTTACCACTTGGATTGTTTTGAAGGCTCACTTCGCTCCGCTCATATTTAAAGAGCCCCAGAAGATTTGCAACTCCGCCACGAAAGCTCTCAAAATCGCTAACACAGCATTATTTTTCAACTTCTTTTGACTGGCTGCTCGGAGCAAAGTTTCCAATAGGCGTCAGTATCATTCGAACATCTCTACTAATATGTCGGTACCATCAGCTGAATAAATTGTGGGAATACATTGCTTCTTCAGTTAGGACATCAATTTCAATAATGCACATTCTATGTTGCAATTCAGAGTAAATAATTGGGATGGTTCTGAGTGAAATCTATTAGTAGTGGTAGAGAAATAAAGAAAAAACATTATTTTTTTTAGAAAAATCCAGATTTCCACAAAATTCACAATCAGACCTAAAGTCACACAGGGGAGCAAAATATTCCAAAATGACGGGAGTTTCACACCATCCAGGATTATTTACTCACAGGATTTTTGATAAACTTCCTCACCAGAATTTGAAAAGTGATGACTTTTCTTAATGTAGCACCAAATGTACTAAAAATGATCAGTATTTTCAAAATTTTGAGGCCAATTTCCTGTGCGAATTTCCTTGATTTCCCAAAGATGTCCTCACTTTCATCGGATCCGCGGATTACTATATCGTGCATTTTCGGACCTCTGAATTCACCGCGTTGAATGATCATGTCTATTTAGCACTCATGGTCCGAGGGCAAAACTTCTGAAGTTGGACTCCTTTATACTAAAGAGACCTACTCGACTTAAGACATTGCCATTTTCATTTGACTTAATATTATCAAAAGATTAGACCCAGGGCCGCATTTACCTTTTTGCCGCCCCCATGGGGCATTGAGGGAGGGACCTCTCCCAGAAAGAGGGGGGTACGGGGGTCCTCCCCCGGAAAATTTTGGACAAAAATTACCATAGAGATAAGGAGCCGCGACCCGGCGAGCAGCACCTTATCTCTAAGCTGGCGATGAACCAAGCAACTCACGGCGCGCTGCCACCCCGCGACTTGTGACTGTGCCTGCTCGCAGTGCTTTTGTATTACTCAGCACGTTACTTGCACCGAGTAAAAAGTCCTCGAGTGGCGGTGACAAAGAAAATAAGAAAATAAAACAAAAAACAAAAAATCTCAAAAATTTGCCGCCCCTCAGAATTTGCCGCTTGACGCGGCCACCTTCTTCGCCTAATGGGAGATACGGCCCTGATTAGACCTAATGCAAAGAATTTCTCGAAACTTCCAGGAACTTTCCTTCTCTACGTTAAGTCTTGTTCCTGAAAATATCAGTGAATTTTATCTATCAGATAATTTTTGAGGGAATTAAAAAGTCGAGAATAAATGGCAACATCAAAATACTAGTTGGTCTGTTTAGCATAAATGTGTCCAATGGGTCTGTTGCAAACTTTTGCTACAACGATAAAGAGTGTTTAATAATATGTAAAATCACCTGAAAAGTCCATTGGTGGCATCAGAAAGTCATGAAATGCAATAATAAACTCACAAGAGGCGTTTAATGAAATCCAAGATGGCGGTAAAATATTGAGCAATTTGTATGCATGCACCACGAACATCCAAGTACAGCCAACCTCACAATATTGATCACACCCAATCACAACGTAAATAAACACATAACCTCTGAAGCTGTGAGGTTGTCAACGTTGGCAATCCTTGGATGTTAAAGTTGCATGCATACAGATTGCTCGATATTTTACCGCAATCTTGGATTTCATTAAACGTCTCTAGTGAGTTTATTACTGCATTTCATGACTTTCTGATGCCACCAATGGACTTTTCGGGCGATTTTACATACGATAAAATACTCTTTATCATTGTAGCAAAAGTTTGCAACAGACCCATTGTGCCGAAAAATATAAGTCAATCCTGCCTACACAACTGAAATGAGCTCGACTACTATGAGCTTGAAAGAGTTAAAAAATAAAACTTACCTGATGAATATTAAGACCTTGCAAATTTGATATATAACTAGGCATTTCTTTAAGAATACACTCCCGAAGGGGATCCATTGGAGGAGGGGCGGGTACTGGTGGGGCAGGTAAGGTATGTGAAAAGTGCGGAGGCTGTAATGGTGGAGCAGGAACGGCAACGGCAGCAGGCAGAGGAGGAGGAGGTGGATTACCACGACTTGGTGAGGATGGACGTGATGGTGTATTGGATTGACATGGAGACGAGGCAGGCGAAGCCGGCGACACTCGCGGTTCAACAGCAGGCGCAGGAGGCGGTAAGACGAGAGAGTGAGGAGCCCAATTCGGAGGCATCAACGGGGTTGGCGGCCCGCCTTGATAAAGTAATCTTAAATAACTATTCGGAGGAGGTGGATCAGGACTTTCATCTGAAAATTAACAGAAACAAAAAATTAAGGTGAATAAGAGCAATTTATTGCCATGGAGTCGCCGAAGTATTCAAGGTCAAGCTGCTGCAATACCTTTTAACGCTTGAATTGTCCACAATGTAGATTGACATTGCAAGGAAAATTGTGGTTTAAGTGGTCAACAACTCAGACATATGTTCCTCGTTACCCACGGTTTCTCATATATACATGTAGTCATTTTACAACGTTCACGCTATCTGTGTATGTAGCCAGGAAGCTCAATAATCCATTTCAATAGAATAGAAGCTTGAGCTTGACTCTTTTCCAACAAGTTTTCCCACTCTCATACCTTCGATGACTCGAATGTCGGGCAAGTAGGGCTCAGAGATTCCGTCTGTTACAATGGACATTAGGGTATTCGAAGACTGTGCAGTGAGGATTCCTTTCGTCCCACAATGTCCCAAAATACATAATACATATACAGTCAGATTTGACAGGCGCAGCATTTTACCTGACCCAAACAACATTGTGGCAACAGAGGGAATCCTCAATGCCCAGTCTTTGAATACCTTAATGTCCATTGTAACAGACGGAATCCCTGAGCCCTACTCGCCCGACGGGTCTCGAGCCATCGCAGGAGAGTGTTGGTAAAACTTGTAGGAGAAAGAGTCGAGCTCAAGCTTTTATTCTACTGAATTGGACCATAGATTAGGAATCCGCTAGACCACTGCAACACTCAGTCAATCATTGTTCAATAAATTACAGCAAATTGAATTTTTGACATCTCGCAACAACACAGTTTCATACTCTGGATTTTAGGTTATTTACAAAATATTGATGCAACATTGCTTAAAATGAGTGACTGCAACCAAAGACAATATATAATAGAGACCACGCACTAGCTGTGCGCGCGGTGGCTGACTTTTTTCCGGAGCTAGACAGGAACTAACATAGGGAGCCTGAAGGAGCACCATCCAACACGGACCATACGTTGACTGATGCAATTTTGGTGCTTCGGTCTCAATAGAAAAACCTCAACAACTTTTCTAATCAGTCTACGTATTGTCCATGTTTGCGGTGTTCTGTTGAGACCCCAAAGAAAAAAGTTGCCACTGCGCGCAAACATTGGCAAGATAGATAGTGCGTGGTCTCTATTATGTATTGTGCCTGACTGCAACGGATCAACAGCAAACTTGCGCTTGTAAAACCACAAGAGGATTACATTGAAAGCATCAATAAGTCTCAAAATCCACTCACAAACTCAAAAAAGCGTTTAAAAAATTCCAAGATGGTGGTCCAATGAGTGAGTCACAATGGAGGAGTCCCATCTGATTACAACTTTCTCCACGATGAATCACTTTTCTTAAAATAGAAAGTTGCGATCAGTTAGGACTCCTCCATTGCGCCCCGCTCGTCCGACCACCATCTTGGAAATTTGATAGACACATATATTGATTTTGTGGTCTCCCACCAGTATTTTCTAGCAATTTTACACCATTAAAGACCTTCTTCACAGCCGTAGCTAGAATATCATCTCTTTCTCTCAAGTTGAAGTGTTTTCCTTGAAGTAGGGAGTATGAAAATAGGATTTCCAAAGTTTGAAAAGTTTATCTCAATTTTTAGTGTTATTCAGGAAATACTTGAAATCTTAAAAAACACCTGACAATAGGGGTTAATGTGTCTAACCAGCTAAGTGGTAAACAGAGACAAATAGAGACGGAGCACTACGCTAAACTACGTAGGGAAGATTTGAGGCAGGCCGAAGTCTCGCAGCTTCATCAACATCGTCGCATGGTGTTGAACGATGAGCACCAGCGAGCACCCTCCACTTCACTTCCCAGCCCCACCCAGCCTATCCTCCCTCTGTTTACCGAATGTCACCGTTCAACACCATGCGACAATTTTGATGAATCCGCGAGAAACAAATGTGCCTCTGCTAGAGACAGTTGGTGCTCCATCTCTATTATTTGTCTCTGGTGGTAAACAAAGAAGAGTTCTGAAACTCACAATCAACAACGATCAATATCAAACACGCAGTGTTTTTCAAACGTGATCGTGTTCATCCTTTCTTTTTAAATTGATATTTAATTTCTTTCCTGTGTTTTACTTTTATCTCTAATACAATGAGCATGATATATGATAAATCAAAAATGAAGGCATAAAAGATGGATCAGAGACAGATAGGGACCCACCGCAATGGTTGCAACAGGTATCCAATATTCTAGCTCAATTTTGGTTAGGACTCATCGAAATAACAGCCAACAGCCCTACTGTTGAGTGATGGACATAGATTAGGTTTCCTTCATGGTTTCCATTGGCGTTTTTTTTTTCTTTTTTTTTTACTGAGTACAGTTTTTAATGAATTATTTCAAAATCTTATAGCTTCATTAATTGAAATTTTGACTTCAAAGCAGAATTTACGGTAGATTTTGAGTGGGGCAATGTTCACCACTCAACTGTACGCAACTGTTGGCTGTTGTTTTGATGAGCCCCACAGTAAAAATGAACCCATTTTACTTGCCTCACTTTCATAACATGGGAAGCATAGAATGTGCTAGGTCCCTCTTTGTCTCTGAGATCCACTAATAATACGGATTGATCACAGCCACCTAATTTAATTCACCGTATTAATTACAACACAAAAAAAAAAAAAAAAAAGAAGAAAACTGAACACATCTTACAATAAACCCTGATAAAGAGAAACCACTCAACCTCAATATTACACAGTTGAGATAGTGAAATTATTGAAAAAAACCTGAAAACCAAAGATTGATTTAAAAATCAAACCAGCCTGGTCAAAACTTAAACAAACAAAAGATTTGACAGATGAATTACTAACAAATACTATCTAATTCATAGCGGTTTTTTTTTATTTTTTTGAAGATGATTCTCATAAACAAGCAATGACAGGGGCATAGCATGCCATTTGGCAGCGATGTATCTTGTCCATTTAAACCCATGTAATAGATCGAATGCAAGGGTGTTCACCGAACACCCAGTGCTTCGATATTTTTCATGGGTTTAAATGGACAGACTGCAACGTTGCCAAATTGCACGCTACGCCACTGATCAATGAGCCGACAACTTACTTTGATTAAGTCTTGAAACAGGAGGCGTTGGGTACGGGCACTGACTAGTGGAAGGAATCCATGGGTAGGTGTCAGCCTGAGGCTCAACCGGGTACATCATCTGTAAAAATAAATACATAAATGAACACACTAATCAACAACTGAATTTAATTAAAAGAAATTCACCGATGTACCAATTTTGTAATAAATAAATAAATAATAAGTGGAAATAATAATAATAAAAAAAAAACAATCAAATTCATGACAAAATAGGACCAAAGATTTATAAATAAAACTGTAAACTGATCTGTAAAAATCAAAACGCCCGAAATGATCTGGTGCGTGCATAGTAAGTGTTTGAGGTTGCCCTCCAGGTTGCATTTTCTGACTTGGCCAGGGCGGCTACCGCCACTTATAATCAAAGATGAAATGCTTAGAGTTCGTTTCAGAAGTGTTGGCACAGCTTAACAATGATCTTAGCCAAATTTTCAATTTTAATTTGTACAAACAAAAGGTAAAACTTGCCCACAACTTTGATCTTATACTTTAAAAGTGTTTCTGAATGAAAAGCCAACGCTTGAATTCATTTCCATTCATTTTTATTATGTAATGAGAGAAATAACGTTGGAAAATTCCAAAGATTATTGGTCTGGGTGCGCCTACACTTTTGAAACAATCATTCTTTGAAATTAGCTTTAATAGAAATGATTGAAGCAAAAGCAAACATTAAAAGTTGCTGTGAAAACAGCAACAGCAAACAGGGGGGGGGGGAGCTTTTGAAGAAAGTGCATTGTTTCAAGATAAAATGTCCAATTAGAGGGCTTCAGTGGTCTTCCCTCAGAGAGTTTTTTAAAATTTCACAATTCTAAACACAATTTGTCATAATTTTGGTGGAAACATGTCCTCTAATTTCTGTTACGACTATAAAGTTGGGAGGTCTGGGGTATTTTTCTCAGTGAACACACGGTAGGAAGAAATAGTAAACATTACTAAACATTCAAATGCATCCAGCACTTTCGTAAAACAACTTAAACTGCGCTCAACCTACTACATTGCTTAACTGATCAAATCTTTGATAACTGCTTACAGCAAAAAAAGGAAAGGGAAAATCTTCAAAATAAATAAATAAGTCAGCAAATAAAATGAAAAGATAATTAAATAGATGAGTAAATGAATAGATAAATAAAAATATAACAAAAATTAAATAATGGTTAGAAGAATAAGTGAATGAATCAAAAGCATAAATGGGTGAAGTAAAATAAGAGCATGGATGAGATTTTTTTGAATTTGAGGCATACAACACATTTCTACAACAGATAAATGTATACTGTTTTGCGAAGGAAAAAAAAATAGAGGAAAAAAAATTCAAGAACAAGGTTGAAAACTGTTGATTACTTTGAATAACTAACACTTTGGAAGTGAGCTTATCTATCAACCAGCTTTCAAAGGCTTACTATCTGAAGGTCCTATCATTTTCACAGAGAAGAGAAGGATTAAATTTACAAATATTTCCGTGTAACACTTATCTTCTACAGACTTCACACAATGAGAAATAATTGAGGTAAAGTTGTTGAATGACTTTAAAGGGGGAAAATTTTATTTTACTGAATTCGAGACACCACTAATTAAATTATATCCTCTCTTCATTCTATAACTAAATATTTAATTATTTATTTATCTATTTATCAATTTGTTCATCTATTGATTTATCTATTTTATTTGTGGAAGAATCAGTGGTAGCTTGATCAATGTGGCAACAGCGGATTCTCTCCATTGAAACCTACCAAGGTGAGTTTTAAGGGCACCCAAATGCAAAAGTCTTAGACCCCATTTCTGACAATGGGAGGCCGTTATAATGTATTTGAGGAACACATTCTCGTAAAATTTCAAATTATTCCTTGGACCGATTTTTTTATTCGAGAAAAACCATTTTTGTATGTATTTGACCTATCTTGTCAAAAACTCTACGATTCAGTGGCGTAGCTTGCAGTTTGGCAACGTTGCACTGTGTCCATTTAAACCCATGTAAAAGGTCAAATGCGAAGGTGCTCACCGAACACCCAATAGTTCGATCTTTTCAATGGGTTCAAATGGACGAATTGCAACGTTGTCAAATCGTACGCCACTGCTGCTATTGGTGATTCTCTCAAGTTTTTACCTATTGAGTAAAGTCAAATGAAAATAAGTGCAAGACTGTACATATTCTTAAAGTACATTCAATTTCATACAAAAACCAGTTAAATTTGGGTCAATTATTCCGCCATTTCATCCTTGCAAGTAGACGCCTGAAAAAGCAAGGCAACTCCAGAAACACCGGATTGTTGTTTTTATACTTGCCTCGCTTTTTTAGGCGCATAATTGCAAGGATCAAATGACGGGATAATGAACCCTAACCTAACTGGTTTTGTAGAAAATGGAGTGTACTTTTGGAATATGTGTATGGTCATTGGTCTTGCACTGATTTTCATTTGTTTTTACTCAATAGGTAAAATCATGAGAAAATGACCAATAGCTGAGTTTTTGACCCGGCTAGGTATGGGTCAAATACATACAAAAATGGTTTTTTTTCCTCCAAAAAAGAAAAAAAAATCGGCCTAAGGACTAATTAAAAATTTTACAGGAATGTGTTTCTCAAAAACATCAGAACGACCTCCAATCGTCAGAAATGGGGTCTGAGACTTTTGCATTTGGGAGTCCTTAAAACCAACTGTGCACCACTAGGAAGGGTAAATAGATGGAGTGAAACATGAATTCGTAATGGCAAGAATATACAGCTTACGCAAGCTAGGACAACATGCAAGTAAATAACTGATGATACACCTGTAAAAAAATTATGTATCCTTGTAGTACAAAGTGTGTTTAGATGATGCAACTAAATCAAAACTATAGATAGAGCAAAGAATAATAAATAAAGATAAGGAACCAAGATTTAACCATTAAGTTTGATTTTTCTTTTATCATACATTGCAAAGCATATGTCCAGACTTGGCTCACCAGCGAGAATACAACACCGAATTTACAAACCTACTTGTAATTTAATAGAAGAAAGAGTTCAAGAAATAAACTGTCTAACTCATGTTTAATTAATTAATTAAATACTTTATCTAAATCACGTCAATTTTTTTCTCATTATCTCTTATCAACTCAATTTTTTTATTTTTCCATTGATCTGTCCCTTACTTATATTCTGAGTTATTCTGATATTTTGAGTCTTGCTTTAAGCAAACAAAAAGAACATGTTGGTGCTCTGTTTTTTTTTCTTTCAAAAAACAAAAAACAATGGAGCAGTAAGTAATTTTACAAAACTGAGGATAGTTGCTCGGTTCCCTCGTTTCAATTCTGTATTTTATAAATGTTTCTATTATTGCCCTGGATTTATCAAATCAAATTGTGAAATGTCTTTTTATTTTACGGTTTAATTTATTTTTTAAATTTTTTAAATTTTCATTCCCTGTTTATTTGATATATTTATGTCCCTATTGCTGCTACACAAGATTCAAAAGGCAGGGTAGTTTATTTTTATATCTGTTAAGAACATATTTCTGGAATTATCTTTTCTCTCTATATCTATACACGTACAAATGAAGACAGAAGAAAACCAATCAGAGCAACAATTACTTGCACACCAACAATCACTTTAATTTTCTGCCTTTCTTCATCACTGTGTCAAATAATTATAGGGCTCTAGAAAAAAAAGGCTAACCATCTACAGAGATGTAATGTTATTTAGTAAAGCTCTATTGTTGCTTTTCTACCTCTTTGAAAATTTATGTCTCGCTCTCAAAAAAAAAAAAAAAAAAATTACAGTAGAAGAGAATTGACAATTGAAGGGCTTCACCAAATGATACATATTTAGTGAGGTCAGCTTTTGAAAATACCTGGCAAGAGATCAGTGTATTCTGATCGGGCATAAGCAAGTTTGATTTTTGGTTATATATTTTTTTTTTTTTCAAGATAAGTTCACGGTAAGGCCACCAGATTGGGACTCTTCATAAACCTCGAGATTAAGGAACTTTTTCTGCTGAGGAAAAACTCTTCAGTTTGGAGAATTTTGTAGCTAGTTACGTTAGTGGTTAAGCCCTCCTATTAATCACTTGTTTTTTGTATCATCATTAATCTGTTTTATTTTCTTATCAATCTACCCTTGTAATTATTTATTTATTTATTTATTTATTTATTTATTTATTTATTTATTTATTTGTTAATAATCAACGGGACAAGTCCCAATTACAAAACAAAAATAACAAAGAAATTAGCTACTTAACAGATGGCATTCATCTATTTAATTACTTGCTTATCTATTAAACAACTGTCATTTCCGTTAATTCAATTAATTGATTAAACTGTTTCGGAGGTTGAAACATTATTAACTTTTGAGAGTAGCTATTAGAGATTTGATCAATGGCTAAATAAGGCTTACCGTATTTTATGAAAAATCTAGATACACTTCTATTCTAAGTAAGTAAGTATCGTTGAATTTTTTTTTTTCACATCAATCACTCTAAAAAAATAGATCTACTTAAACTTACAAAACCAAAATTTGATCAGTTTGAAACCGACAAACCGTTTCCTTTTGACGAAAACGTAAGAAGCGATGGCTTATTGTAAGTTGCTCCAGGCCCAGAAAAGTAGCGGTGCCAATGTCAGAAACGCACCGGTGACCAGTTAGTTGCTGGTGAGCCTGAGCTCTTTGTTAACCAGCCACTCACTAAAGAGTTTTGATGCATTTTATGAAGCTCAACGCTACTTGCCCTGGACCTGATACTTAACATGCGTTGGCTCTAGGACCGAACAAAAATGTTGTCTTTCAGTTAACTCACAATTATACTCGTATGCATCTAAATTTTAGACAGAAGTTAATGAAAATGGGGGGAGACAATTTAAAAGTATCTTTTGAGTCAAATCAGTCAAGACAAATAGAGCAAGTAGTTATTGGTTCTGAGTATAAACTGAGAGCTGACGGGGGAATACTATCACGTTTACTCATTTTCAAAGAGGATAAAGAAGGTCAGATGCCCAAGAAAATAATGCGGTATGACAGTCATGATCAAAAGACATTCTGAACATATTGTCAGAAATACATTACTAGTTACCCATCTTCATATCATGTGATACCAGATAGAGGTCATTACATGAGAGTTGGCCGATATCATTCTACTCAGGATGGCGTGGTTACCATTGTTGCCTCCACAGTGCATCAGAAGCAATGTCTCTATTAATGACAGACATATTAGCATCAGTTTCAGGGGAACAACAACAAACTCTTCGGAAATGACCTCTACTGCTCCGAAAGAGTTATGTACTGAGCTGCTCCTAACACTTCAACCGCATGTCTTGGGTGACATCAGAAGTGAACAGAAAATGACAAAGGAAGAAAGGTCTGAAATCTTGTCGATGAATTGTTATGGAAGGTTAGAGAAAATAATTTGAGAAACTAGAATAATGATCAGTTAACTTAGAAATGGAAGTCAGAGATAGAAGAAGTTCCGACAGATTCAGACATTAAGGGCAGATTATTTTAAGCTGTTGGAAGGAATGGTTACACAAGACGTAAGAAAGGACAAAGTTAGCGGAGGAAGAAGAATTGAAAGGTGTGGAAGTCACTACTTAGCAAGTAGCTATAGCTTCAGTGCGGTCATGGGATTGGAAACTCGCGTGCGGGCTTCCATTAGAAAAAGTATCAGTAAGGGCAAAATGGAGTTAAGAATCGATTACCCAGAGATTAAAGAGAGTAAAAGTAGGAATTACCTGCGTATTAAGTTTTGGAAGCTGCGTAAAAGTAGGTACGGGATAGGCTGGTGGAGACTCTAACCGTGGAAGTTCAGTCAACCTTTGCTTCTCGGCTAGAAGTTTAGAGTAAATATTTTCCAGAGATAATTTCTGTTCCAAGGTAAATGCAGGGTGATTAGCCGCTAAGGTATAAAGCATTAAAAGTTCTTCTGGTGTTTCTTCATCCTCAGTCCAGGGATGAGCTTTAAAGCACTTATCAACTTCAATCCAATTAGATAATATTTTAAATAACCTATTGGAGCAAGCATCATTATTTGAATGAAGGAGGGAGAGGTACAAAACAAGTTTTTTCCGAACAGTCTTATCATTTAAACACAGCAGATCTAGTGAATTGATTTCGGCAGGGCTATTCGCGACATTTTCCAACTGCCTCATCTCATGGAAATCTCTTTTGCCCAGATATTCCAGACATGTGCCAAAATATCTTAGTTCTGATGGATGGCATAAATGAAGAAGGTTGCACATCACTCGTATACGCTCATAACTTTCCAATTCCTTGAAGCATGATACGAAATCACTTTTGCACACCATTATTAATGGAAACCATTGAAAATTATGAACATTTAAAAACTACTTAATTTAAGAATAACAATAAATCGACTAAGGAGATTGGTAAAAGCTCAACTTCATACATTACGATTGGGATTGCCATTTACGTAGAGTATACACAGTATCACCAACATAAACACACCAAAAATGTCTTTGTTCTTTGCTTGACAAGCTTGCTTGTGGAGAAAATCCCTGATAATGAACCAATCAACGTACAGATAAAGAGCGCCGTAAAATTCAAAATCCTTCTCCCATCTTCAATCGCCCATCCCCATTCATTGTGAGTCAATAAAAGAGGATATCTGGAATCTACACTTATTTTGTTATTAAGTATACATTTGTATACTGGTAATTGTATTACAAGAGGATACTTGAATCGTTTGTGGTAAATAGTCAGATCCATGGATAAAAAAGCGCCAGCTGGGCCCAGAAAATGTTGAACCTCGCATTATTCGGACTCACCGACTACCGTAATAAAACGCTTGCAAGTTGCGTTTCGACAGTTTCGACCAATCAGAGGCGATGATTCACAACTTGAGGGTGACTTCCAGCTGAGGTGAGCTCGCGCCTCGCACTTCTGCTGTTCGAGGTCCAATTTTTTAAGGACTTGGTGGCCAGCAAATTTTGGTTTCCAAAATGCGAAGAAGCAAGATTTATATTCTGCCGCCGCTACGTGAAGGGAAAACAAAAAAAAAAA
The DNA here is from genome assembly GCA_011764245.1 of Trialeurodes vaporariorum. Taxonomy (NCBI): domain Eukaryota; kingdom Metazoa; phylum Arthropoda; class Insecta; order Hemiptera; family Aleyrodidae; genus Trialeurodes; species Trialeurodes vaporariorum. The sequence goes on from VMOF01000035.1 coordinate 50,443,355, forward strand.
AAAAAATGCTTTTGAGTGGGGACTGAATGTGTGGTTCACAATTGGACAGTCTAGACCCTCGCTAAATAAACTTCTCTTCTCCAATTATTCCGAACATTTTCAGAGAGCGTTATCTGCAGAATATATGAGCGCCGACAGTTTTTTTTTTTTTTTTCTGGAGAACTTAGACCCCACTTATTATGTCTACTTAGACCCATGGGGTCACCTCAAAAGAAGTACAGCTAAAATGTCAAAGGGTTCATTTGTAAGGTATTTACCTATCGGATGGAAGACGTCCATTGCGAAAACGGATCGGGCAGTGGGGGAGGGGGGGGATATTTTTCCGAGTGGGATACCGTGGGATGCGGCAATGAAGAGGTAAACACACAACAAAAAGTAAAAAAAAAGTAAAAAAAAAAAATTATTCACAAAGATCGAAAAAATTGCAACTTCGCCCACTCCTTAACGATAGTCAAACTCCCTCTGAGATATCACTCCGCCTTTTTCACGCCGAATAAATGAGAAAACTATGGTTAAAACATAAAAATTACGAGGTTAAGGTCCCTGAGTCAACTCCAGCGGAATGGTGCAGGTCAAGGTCTATTAACCGTGGCGGATCCAGGGGAGGGGGGGATTCCCTTTTCCAGAAGCCTCAAATTTCGCCCTTCTCGACAGAAAATAGCCCGAAATTGCTTCCACCGATGCTGTCAAGTTCAAAATTTCACAGGTATGCCGCCCCCCCCCCCCCCCAGGAAAAATGTCTGGATCCGCCACCGGATCTTGGTGTGGGTATAGAGTCCCTAGGTGTAGGTAAGATAAGATTAACTATGCTTTTGAATAATTTTTCTCTGTTTTTTTGTTTGTTTTATTTTTAACTTTAACTACTATTAGTTTTTAATTTTCGTTCTGTTTTATGTTAGTCTGTTTGTTTGTTTTGTCCCACCCACTCAAGCTATGCTTTTGGGTGGTGCACAATGTTGTTTTTTCACTTATTTTTGTAAATTTTTTGGATAATAAATTGAAATTGAAATTGAAAATTGTAATTGAAAATATTATATGAGAATTTTTTTTCATTTCGATGTAAGACGGGGAAAAAGAGACACAAAAAAGAAGGCTGGATTGGGGGAGGGGGGGGGGAAGTTAGTAGGTGGAAGTTGAAAAAAAGTCTTTCAACTTGAGAGGGTGAAAGAAAATAATGAACGAAATACAAAAAGTAAAAATAAAAACAGCAGCTATTATACCATTGAAATTTGCTCTCAAATGGGCCGCAAAAATCATGAGCTATAATATAGCTTCAAAGCGAAAAAAATCCCTCTCTTATATTTGTAACATCACTCAAGAAAGCAGTCAAGCAGCATGGTAATGATTTGTGAAATTGAGAAAAATGCAGACTAATTTTTTCATGATGTAACTTTTCTAAAATTCTTACGTTTTTGGAGCTGAAGGTCTAGAATTGAGCGCTAAAGGGTGTAAAGATTGGCCCTTTGTATGTGGGTCAATTTGAGGGAATTTTCCCAAGGTTGATGAAACAATCTATTCTATATACCTTGGAATTTTCCCTCTCTCAAAAGTTAGAAGCGGGATAATCGACTAATCTGCAGGTTTTATTACCTTATGCAAAAATACAGTCCTTCACATCTTATTCAAACATGGAATAACAATAAAATGGAAGGAAAAAAGAAGCATCTATTAGATGCTTCTTTTTTCCTAAAAAGTGTGGTAGAAAAATCCAGTAGTTAGGGAAATGATTCAATGTCTTTGGGGAAAATTGGCGTTTGTGCTCTGGGACAACTTCATAGAAAGAAGAAGAAGCAGAAAGCACGTGTTATGATGTAAATAAATCTGCGGTGCATTCGTGAATTCACTTATCATTTACTGGGAACTGAATTTTGTTAACTCATTTCCTCTGTGTTTTGTTTCTAATTCTCTGTGTTTTATAAAACCATATTATCTCTGTGCTCGTGAAAATTACGACTGAATTCCCAACATTATCGTTGTTATCTCAAATTTATTAATTTACATCCTGTAATTACGTCTGATAACCGTTTGTTATCAAAATGTTGAAGGGACTTGTCGGCTTGGTAACAGGAGGCAGCTCAGGTCTAGGCAAGGCTACCGTCGAAAAATTCATCAAAGAAGGAGGTAAAGTCGCTCTTTTCGATCTTCCCATTTCTGAAGGCGCCAAAGTTGCTGAAGCATTCGGAGAAAGTGCAAAGTTTATACCTGTTGACATAGTATCTGAATCGGATGTCTCATCAGGCTTGGAAGAAATCAAGAAGCACTTTGGAAAATTAGATGTCATTGTAAATTGTGCTGGTATCGGTCGAGCCAACAAAATTTATAATTTTAACAAAAAAACCTCTCATGAGTTGAGTGATTTTGATTTCGTCTTGAAAACAAATGTAGTTGGCACGTTCAATGTTATCCGACTAGGAGTGGGACTGATTGGTGAGAACCCTCCCAATGATGATAATCAGCGTGGCGTTGTCATAAATGTCTCAAGTATTGCAGCATTTGATGGTCAAATTGGGCAGGTTGCGTATGCTGCCAGTAAGGGTGCCATAGTTAGCATGACTCTACCTTTGGCCAGGGATTTATCGACCCAAGGTATACGCGTTTGTACAATTGCACCAGGTTTATTTGAAACCCCTCTATTGTCATCTTTACCTGAGAAAGTGGTAGCGTTCCTAAGTAAAATGACTCCATTTCCTCAAAGATTAGGTAAACCGGCTGAATTTGCTGATCTTGTCCAAGCTATTATTACTAACCCCATGTTAAATGCTGAAGTAATTAGGCTAGATGGTGGCTTGAGAATGATGGCAGCGTAGAAATTACTTTTGTTTATTTTGTTAGTTCTCAATTATTTGTTAAGTAGTATTTATACTTTTATACTTGTACAAATTTTTATTTTCCGTTAAAAATGTACAAATTTAAAACCTTGATCTAGTATTTACATACATTCTTGTTAACTTCTTGTAATTGACCTTCCTCAGAGCAAAAAAAAAAAACACAAAATTTTGTTCATCACTGCAAAGTAAAGATTATAGCTCAAGATCTCAAGAAGCAAGAAAGTTCAATGAGCAAGTCTTTTATTCCTTTCATTCTCTCATGTTTTTGCACCGGAAATTGTTCTTCTCTCTCTCTGGCCATTTAAATGCATGCGTTGGAAAAGGACTGGAGAGGGGGCGAAAATCACCTGACTGCCCTTAATCTGTCCTTTTTTTACACTCACGTTTTAATGGGAGAAGAGAGAGAAGGACAGATTCCTGGATCTGCCAATGCATATTTGCTAACTTAGAGGCTGTTCCAAATTAGTTGGCGTCTATCAGTTTTCAGTGTTTTTGCGCAGTCGACTAATCAAACTCAATGCACTGAAAAGCATGCTCAACTGTGCATGAATATAGAGAACTATCAGATGCCAACAAGTTTGGAATGACCTCTACAGTCACAAACAAACAGGGAAAACCTTGAATTGTCTAAGTGGATTAAGTTGTCTTGCAAATCAGTTTCAAGCAGTCAATCTCTTTGGTTCCCTCTACATTATCTGTTGTAATGCATTCATAGATAGCCCTGATATTATGTTCTCACTTTCATGAAATATTGAAGGACTAACGCATCAAAATTCTAGAAAAACAGAAATCAAAAAGAATTTAAATTTCTGCAAATTAATTTTTGTAAATCTCATCTTGGAAACTCATCTCGTTTGTAAAGCACTTAATAATCTGCCCTTAAGTTTGTTAAATAAATTTGTATGTTTTCCTCGTACCATTGTAACTGTTGGGTTGTTGCCTCAGAATATCTAATAAAGTCTTTCAAAACCCTGAACGTATGCTTACCCTCCTTTCTGAAGCAATCGTATTTTCAAAGAATTTTTTAAAATTAACCTTTGTTAGCAATAAATTTGAGACATGTGGGAGGGGGGATCTAAACCCTTGATGGTTGCACTTCTTGATAATTTACTTTTGTGTCAAACCGATTGTTAAGACTGTCTTTGAAATATGAATGATGCCATCAGTTGAGAGTTGTAATTCTTGGCTGTTGCTATGGTATTAGCCTCGTTGAGTCAAGTTTGCCATCAGCTAAAGGCTCCTAACGGCTTCTCATGTGGGCGGTAGCTCTTAAAAACAGGCAATTTAATGATGATCACCTTAGCCACAGCCCAGTCTTGCAATTCTTGATCATTAGGATTACTCAAAGGCAGTTTTAACGATCCATTTAACATAAAAGTAAATGATTGCTGATCATTTACGATCAGTCTGCTGCAGCAGCGGCTCGTGCAATTTGGCAACCATGCTTTTTTGCCATTTAAACCTATGCAAGAGTATCAATATCTTGGGGGTGCAATTTCACTTCCTGAGGATCGATTTTTATACATCCGTTTAAATGGAGATAATCAGTTGTTCCCACATTGCACGAGCCGCCACTGGTAAATGTATCCATGAAGAAATTTTATCAATTTTGTGGAGATGTGTTGACATCAGTTGTCAGTGATCAACAGGTAGGTTCAATGTTAAGAGTATGAAATTTATGCAACGTAATTACGTATAGGTACCTACTTACATGTTCATATAAGTTAAAAAACATGTTAGGCATACAATTACTTGTTGACAGATATCAATTTTCTATCTTTATCGCTGAGGTAACTACAACTTCCAATTTACCCTTTGAATGATGCTGAAATTAAAATCGTAACTTTGTGATGTATATCCACCTTCTCATTATTAATCAAAATTTACTTACGTGTCAGTTCTTGCCCAGAAATGTGTGCTTGTTTATGGAATGTTTTGATACTGATTGTAAGCACAGTGTATCCACTCTGTGATTCTCAAGCTTTCAATGCTTTTCCTTTTGCCGTACAGTTTCATTCAACTCATTTTCAATGAGTTAGGAAGTTATAAAAAGACAAAAATATTGACTATCAAGACAAAAAGGAAGAAAGGAAATGTATCAAGAGAAAATAGTATATATTTACTGAAAGAAAGGAAGCAGTGGCGAGGGGGGCGGGTCCGAAAATTGTCAAGGGGGGGGGGTTCCAAAGATAACTAATTGGTAAAATGTCTCTGAAAACGCAAGAAGTAACCTTTTTTTAGGGTAAATGTTGCTGTCAAGGGAGGGGGGGGGGGGGTCCAGAATCCCTGGAACACCACCACCAACACCCCTTCTTCTCCCCTCCCCCAAGCTACGCCACTGAAAGTGTAAGGAAGAATTGATTAAATAATACTGAGTGAGAGTTCCACAGACCAAGTAGGTACATTCAGAGGGAAATGATTAAATTAATTAAAGTAACAGTTTCACAAAGATAAGTTTTTTGTCAAAACAATATAGGTACCAGGCCCGGACTGGCCCACCGGGCAACCGGGCAGATGCCCGGTGCGCCCTCTGTCTGTGGCGCCCCGGCGCCCGCCCGCCCCCCCCCCCCCCCCCCCCCCCAAAAACCTTAAGCAGCGGAAAGCCGCGATTCTGGCAGTCTAATTTTCGGTGACTTGAGTACCACAAAATATCATGTGTCATAGGGCGCCCCCCGTCCTATAACTCATATGCACCGAGGGCGGCATGGTTTTCGTCGTAACTAACGTAGAAGGCACGAGTGGGAACGCATTACACCCCACTTTCCGCCCAACGCTATGCCCAAAGTCACAAAAAACGATTCTAGGGCTGAATGCTTTGCACATTATAGTTAACATAAGACACGAGAGGGCGCTTCCCCCTTCCTCTTAGCGCCCTCCGTCATATGTCACATAAGATGAGTCGAGGGCGGCATGGTTTGCGCCCTAATTTACGTGTAAGAGACGAGCAAGAACGCCCCCCCCCCCCCACTAAGAACCGCTAAGAACGTAAAAATAGCTATTTTTGACACTTTGAAAATTCATAATTCGAAGACAAATCATTTCTCGAAAACGAACTTTAACTCATTTTAACCGGAAAAGAAAGGACTTTCTTTGAGACGGTTTTTTGTTTTCTTCAATGCGATCCGCGTATGAAAAAAATTCAAAAATCTAACTTTTTGGAATTTCCAAAATTTTGAAAATGCAATTACGTAACTATAAAATTCAATATTTTTGAAACGTCACAACAAAAAAATGTGGATCTTTAAAACATCTTTCGATTTAAAAAAAAATTAATTTTGTTATCTTTAACCGTTCAAAAGTTATGATCGATAAACCGTTTTACCTTCGACCCCCCGCCCCCCCCCCCCGGTTCAAAGAGGGCTAAAATAAAAAATAGACCATATACAGGGTGTCCCAAAATTCATAGTAAATATTTTTACCAAGTATTTTTGGAGTCAAAATAAGACTTTTTTTTCCTATAAACATGGGTCCGAAATTGTAGTCTTTCCGAGTTACAGTGTTGCAAAGTTTCCGAAAAACAAATTGAAAAATTGTCATAACTCCCTCGTGAATTGTTCTGAATGCTCGTAAATAAGTACTCTGATGTAATTTTAGGCGCTCTCGCCGATTTTGGCCGTGTAAATGCATTATGCAAAAATTTGAGGGGGAATTCGGGGGTTTTTCTTGATTTTTCTCACTTTTTTTGGCCAAATTATGTGAAAACATGCTTCCAGTTTCATTAAACCCAAAAACGATTAGCATTATTCAAAAGTTCGTAAAAAAATATGCATTTTTGGTCCTTACGAGTTTTTCCATTTCGCAAACCATTTCCAAGAAAATCGTCCCTGAAGTTGGAGAAGTCGGCCCATAAACGCCTTTTCTTTGATTTTGTCAATTCTTGGCCGACTTCTCCAACTTCAGGGACGATTTTCTCGGAAATGGTTTGCGACGTGGAAAAACTCGTAAGGACCAAAAATGCATTTTTTTTTTACGAACTTTTGAATAATGCTCATTGTTTTTGGGTTTAATGAAACCGAAAGCATGTTTTCACATAATTTGGCCAAAAAAATGAGAAAAATCAAGAAAAACCCCCGAAACCCCCCTTAAAGTTTTGCATAATGCATTTTCACGGCCAAAATCGGCAAGAGCGCCTAAAATTACATCAGAATACTTATTTACGAGCATTCAGAACAATTCACGAGGGAGTTATGACAATTTTTCAATTTGTTTTTCGGAAACTTTGCAACACTGTAACTCGAAAAGACTACAATTTCGGACCCATGTTTATAAGGGAAAAAAGTCTTATTTTGACTCCAAAAATACGTGGTAAAAATATTTACTATGAATTTCGGGACACCCTGTATACTCCCCGTAAATATAGCTCTATCAGCCCTGAAAAAATGAAGGCAATTCATTCCCAACCCATTCCTTATGGGCGATGAAACAACCTCTTTCCCCCAAAATATTCCATGGCTCCTTCATCCACAATTCCACATTCCACTTGACTCTTCGCCCTCCAATTATGAGTCGAGAGCAACGATTTCATGCGGGCAAAATTGAAAATATATTTGAACTTTTCAATTTTACTGTACATGAAAGTACCGTAAAATTCAGTCTGAAGGTCAGGAAAATTGAAAAATTTTCCGGGGGAGGACCCCCGGACCCCCCGCTTGTCCTGAGGGGTATTCCATACCCCCCAGATCCCCCGGAATTTAAGTCGTACCAACCCCCGCCCCTAAGGCAAAAGTCTCGGTGCGCCACCGCCTATACTGACTAAAATGTTTTGGTGTATACTGGAGAAAAAATTATCATTTTGATGGCAGCTCCTTAAAATTTGAAAAAGAAAAAAAAATATAGTATTTTCACCTGACTCTGACATAAAATGTGAGTTTATTTTTTCCTCGATCAAATAGATCCCTCTGTTAATATAGAGTCGTTCGGCGGAAACTATAAACGAAAATTCGAAGCTCCAGAAACTACGCATTCATATTCTCTCCTCTTTTTTCATAGTTTTTCTAAGCTCATAATTATACTTTTCTGTTCGTTTTTTCCCCGCGGGATTCCGTATTGACGACTTACAAGGTCGAATATATTCTTGGAAATTTGCGAAGAATTGATGAGCTGACTTAATGACCGATCTGATCGCTTAGAAATGACTTAAAATTGCGTTCTGGCGGATTCGAAATCCCAAAAATTTTCCGGGGGAGGACCCCCGGGCCCCCCTTCCTACCTTGGGGGTATTCCATACCCCCCAGACCCCCCGGTGGATGGCGCCCCCCTAGTCCACCGTCCCGCGCCCCCTCAGGAGAGCCAGTTCGGGCCTGATAGGTACCTAAGTGTATTAAGGAAGAGAAAAAAGATCAAAAGAATCATCATCATAAGGGAAGGAAAGAGGAAAAAAATTGAGAGAAGAAGCACCAACAAAAAAATTAGGATAGAATAAGGATTGATTGAAAAAAGTACCTACTCTAAAAGGGGGCAGGGCACAGGAACAGGGACGACAGGGTACCTCCGAAAATCGAACTTTTCTTTTGATAGCCCTATTTTTTTATCCTTTCATTTTAAAGCAAGTACGTTTAAAAAGAAATTTTCAGCACCAATAACTGGAGGTCAATAATGCTCTTTGTCTTCGATGTTTCAAGACTCAAAGATAGGTATCGAGCCGTTTTCTAAAATTAGCAGTTCGTCTCTTTCAATGGTCCAAATTCAAAAAAACTTTGGGTCAAAAATGTTACTTTTTAAATAAGCAATTTTTGGAACAGTACGATGGTCCCCAAAAATTTGCCCAGAAATAAATTTGGGGCTCAATTTTTTCCCGATTTGTTGACAATTTTTGCAACACCGGTTTTCATGGAAAACTAATAAGCTCCCAAAAAATGGACTGTAAATCGGCCATGTAGTCACTAAAACTGATGTAAAGCCCTCAAAAGTCTTACACTTCAACTTCCGAATCTTTAAAGAGGTACATCAATTACCCAATAAAATAACGACCTCTAGAAGGGACCTAATATTACAATTAAATGTCAATTTGGAGGCCATGGTAGGCTCTCCATCGGTTTCAATGATTACTGTGACTATTTTCAGTCCATTTTTTCATAGTTCGACAGTTTCTTGTGAAAATCGTGGTTATCAAAATTTTCAAAACATCAAAAACATTTGAGAGCCCCAAATTCATTTTTGAGAAAATTCCTGGGGATTGTTGTAAACTTTCCAAAAAAGTGCTTTTTTGCCTTTTCGCACCGAGAGATCTGTACGCGCCACTGAAAACACGCACTAACCGCTCCGTATTTAATCTCCGAAGTGCGCAACTTTAAGCACTTTCAACTTTTGAACGAATCATTTCCCCGGATTGCGATTTGCGCCATTCGAAATAACATAACTTTGACTTTCATTACCATAGTTTTTTATTCTCCTCCACGCGTTGCTTTTATTTTTTAGACTCAAGAAGCCAAGTTTTTAAGTTCATAAAATGACATTTTTAATTTATAAAAATTGATAAAAATTGGTCTACAATTTTTTTAATCGGACTTGTATACACAACAATTAAAAGTTTTGAGAGAAATCTTTTGGCGCAAATTGAAAGCCAAAATATTAATTTGGTCGAAAGTTATGGGACTTTTAGCCTCTCTCCCCCTTCCCAGTCGACCAAAATTAAAAAACTGGACAGTTTGAAACGTGTCTCAAATAGGTCTATCGACCCTTAATTTATGAGATTTTTTTGAGAGTAGCCCGTTCCTTATGGGAGCTGGATCAACCTCTTCGCATTTGTTGGTCATATGTTCCATGCCCAACCCCTTCCATTGACTCGTTCTGCTGTGCGGCGGTTACTTGAAATCCAAAAAGTGCCTTCAAAATTTCGTTTCTGCAAAATCTACGACAGTGGTAACAGGGTAACTTTTCGAGATCCAGGCCAAAAATAAATCGATGTTTTAGGAGAAATCAGGTAAGTACTTACTGTTGGATGGTTTTGACCACGGCCGTGTTTTGACTCAGACTGAAATTATACTGTTCTCCTTCCTTCCCCCGATGTATCCAGGGACCAAATAATGTTCGGTCTCGAGCGTAAGCTCACTGATTGGTCGAAACTGCAAGCAAGATGCTCGCAATTCAATGCTCGGGACCTGACATTATTTGGTCCCAGCAAAATAATAAGTAATGTCCATTTTTATAATCTAGTTTTTCTCAAAACTTGCTGTCTGTGCGACTGGTTTTGCATATCTGTATATTTGTAGGCGTTTTTAAGTCGTTATCATAAGCGTCTCTCAGACTTTCAAAGTTTTTTAGTTCGGGAAAAATAATTTGCACTCTTTCTCGAGAGCTCCATTTATTATTATTGCTCCTTCCAAAGTTGGGATCAAAATCCATTGATCGGGGTCAATAGTGGGTGAATCTAATACATATTTTAGAAAAGCACACACTTATTTTAAATTCACTTATAGGAAAATTTTAGGTTTAAATACCTTTGTCCGTACCTTTTTTTTCTTCATAAAAAAAAGAAAGAAAAAAAAAATCCATTAAGCCTTTATTGAGCCCCCCCCCCCGACATATAAGTACAGTTTCTTGTAATTTTCTGAATGTTTGAAAACGTGAATTTTTACACTTTCGATTTAACTAGAGTCCAGTGGAGGCTCGCCGGGTGAGGCAAGTGAGGCAGTGCCTCACCTGATTAAAAAAAAAAAAAAGAACGAATGAAAACGCAACCCATTCCTAAAATCACTTATCACATCAAAAACTCTGTAGAATTGCATGATTTACCTAAGCCTCAGTTTTTCAAAATGTATCGTATAGAAGGACTCCCAAATCCCCCTTTTTTCGTCGATATACTCCAATAGCCCCCCTCTACGAGGCACTCTGACTAAAAAATTTGGACAGGAACACTACTTTATAAACTGTGAGTGTGAAAACACCTCCCTCTCCCCCATATTTGAATGGAAAGAGTGCCCCCCCCCCCCCAGTTACACATATAATGATGACTTTACAGTCAAAAGTGCCGTTCTGAGCCATATTTAGAAGATACACTTTATTAGTGAATGCCTCGCCAACTTGTGCCATAACAGTATCATCAGCGAACACACATGAAGAACTTCAAAACTATTTGAATTTTGAATCGGAGAGCGTTAGGTGTGGGTTGGGAAATAGTTAACTATTCGTGCGTGCCTGTATCGTGTTCGTCTATCTTCAAAAATGAAGGCGCATCTAAAAAAGTAAGACACGATGTCCATCGGTCGAACTGCAGTAGTCTTCACTTTTTGGTAGGAGTTTATGAAATGCATAGTGCCGCGGGTTGGAAAGTAGTTAACTGTTCGTACGCGCTTGTACCGTTTTAGTCTACCTTTAAAAATGAAGGCGCAGGCGTAAAAGTGATGAAACTAATCGGTTGAATGGGTCTGTTGCAAACTTTTGCTACAACGATTGAAAGTGTTTAATCTAATGTAAAATCGCCTGAAAAGTCCAATGGTGGCATCAGAAAGCCACGAAATGAGATAATAAACTCACAAGAAGCGTTTAATGAAATCCAAGATGGCGGCAAAATATTGAGCAATCCGTATGCATGCACCACGAACATTCAAGGATAGCCAACCTCACAACATCGATCACAACCAATCACAACGTAAACAAACACATAACCTCTACCTCCAATGAGGTTGTAAACGTTGGCAATCCTTGTATGATCACGGTGCATACATTCAGATTCCTCGATATTTTGCCACCATCTTGGATTTCAATAAACGCCTCTTGTGAGTTTATTATTGTATTTCATGACTTAATGGTGCCACCAATGGACTTTTCAGGCGATTTTACATTGGAATAATAACTTTTTATCGTTGAAGCAAAAGTTTGCAACAGACCCATTGCGGGAAGTTTCGGGAAGAGTAGATATTCGAATCGTATAGCGTTAGTTATATGGGTCGGAAAGAAGATAACTATTCGTACGCGACTGTACCGTTTTAGTCTACCATAAAAAATGAAGGCGCACCTGTAAAAGTAGAACACGTACTCGCGATCGAATTGCGCAATCTTCCGGTAGGAGTTGTTGAATTGGATACCTGAAGCTATGCGTCGACATTACTAGGTCAAAGTATGGCCCCTCTCCCCTCTCCACCTCGGACCACATGACCTTGGCTCTATAAAACCTGGTCCATTCTATGAAGTCGTTCATCTTTCTCTCTATTTCTCCATTTCTTAATCGTCTTCATCGGCGGGCGCCGCGTGCAATCTGGCAACGCTAAATTTCGGCCATTGAATCGAATGTAAAATATCGAATTGAGGGTGTGCACTTGCAATGTTCGATTTTTTCTATGCATTTTCAATGGACGAAATTCAGCGTTGCTAGATTGCAAGCGACGCCATTGCTTGTCTTCTTCATTTCTTTCCTCTTTTTCCTTCCTCCCTGTCTTTCCCTTTTATTCTTCTCTCTGCACGACCGACCCAAAGTGGGCCGTAGTCCGCCTCTGCCCCCCTCCCCCCTCTCTGTGTCAATAGATCTTTGTTTTTTTTTGCCCCACCAATGCTGACGTTTACGAGCCACTACTGCTATAGAGTCCAGTGGCGTAGCGTGCAATTAGGCAACGTTGTACTGTGTCCATTTAAACCCATGTAAAAGGTCGAATGCGAAGGTGTTCACCGAACACCCAGTAATTCGATATTTTTCACGGGTTCAAATGGACGAACTGCAACGTTGCCATACTGCACGCTACGCCACTGATTAGAGTCCCTGTATCACCTGTAGGTAGAGAGTAAAGACAAGTGAAACCATGAGCATGGACGTCATCCATTGGATGCGTCTTTGCACATTTGTTTACATTCTAAGGGTTCGTTGCTGTGTTTTGGTAAAATGCAAAGATTACAAAGCCGTCGAGTTTCTAATGGTGTAATCTTTCTCTGATTTTGTTGATCGACGACTAATTATGCGTTTAAAGGTTCTTTTGGGAATTAAAGACATTCTGAAGATGCACCATAATTCAAATTATTAACAAGTTAATCGACAACTAACTCTTTTATCTCTAAAATACCATTGGAATAGAGGTCGTTGGTTGGATCCCTTCGTTTTTATTCAAATGTTACTAAACAAATGTGCAAAAACGCATTCAAATGGCGGCACCCGTAGCCCAAAACTCATGATCATGATCAATGGGGCTCTTGCAAACTTTTGCTACAGGGGACTGAAGAGTTGATTCTTGCATAAAAACCTGTACAAATGACAATAAGTACACTAAGAAATCACAAAATTCACTCTCAGAATTGGGCTTAATAGCGGAGAGACGCAGGTATCACGGGAGATTCCCATCTAATTTGAGACATATCTCTGTGTTTCCGTAGAGAAAGTGACACAATAGACAGGAATCTCCCATGATATACCTGCGTCGAACCGCCATTACCATCTCGCCGTTATAGCAGTTATGTGAGTTTATTACTGAAGTTTAGACTTTCTTATAGTGTGATTTTCGTAACTTTTGCTAGTCTTTACATAAGATTGGACTATTTATTTGCTTATATCAAAAGTTTGCAAGAGCCTCATTAGAGGTTGACTACCCTCTTGTTCCTCTTGTCTTAACTCTGTACATAGAGGGACTCTTGACCCTGCATGCTTCGCGAGTCTCAAATCTGCTCATCAATTGCTGTTTGTCGATAGAATACTGAACTGGTTTTCGTGAGAAATTCGGCCAACTGCGCGATCATGCGCAGACATATGTAGTTATAGTGGAAACGAGATACCTATACGTGTTTTTCGACTGAGCCATCGATATTCTGCATTTGGAGCCTTTACTATTTCCGTAACTCTGTCAGTTCGGGTCAAAAGTAGCGAACTCCATTTTCTACTTCAAAAGAATAAGCAAATACTTTAAATTGACGCTCTTTAAAAGTTCAGGTATAATTACTTTACCTACTTATGTCAGTAGCTCTTATTTGATCCTTGGTCGAAGAAATTTTATCTTGATATAAACCACGTAGTTTTCGTGAGTACCAACTACCTCGATACCTCCAGCCAGTTTTTACCATGCACCCAATAGTCTGTTCACTATTTGACTGCAGTTAGCCGGAAATATTAAAATGGGTAAATGGCAACGTTGGGTCGGCCCCTGCCAGGGCCCAAGTTCAGCCATGCCAACGAATTGCTGACCCATTGTTTGACTCTTCATCGGATCGGTCCCTTTTTCACTCCTCATTTTGAACACCCACTCGAAAATTAAATTCTTGCGGCTTTCGCAAATTTTGAATAACTGACTTTCTATAAATTTAAGTTCTGTTTGACGTGCTCAGAAAAATTATACCTAACAGCGGGTCAATATGTAATTTTTCACAGATTTGCAACGTACAGATGCAGACCGAAAGTGGCCGGTGGCCTTGACATGTTCTGTTAGATATCTCCAGTTGTTTTGGCAGATACCGAGGAAACCAACTGCACTATGGTCCGAGATCGCCAAAAAGTGGCCATTAAGTGGCCAAAAATCAAAAATCGACTTGGGAATTGAGGAAAACCAGGTATCTACTATACCTTTCGAAGGTTCTAGAACGGCTAAAGTTAGCTTCAAAGAGTAAACAAGAACAAGAGTCGCAATTGAATGGAAGGCCTGCGTGGTCAACGCAGATAAGGGATCGGAACGCGGGCTGGCCTCTGATTGGCTGCAAGCGTGGTGCAAAAATGTCTTAGGGTATAGGGAAATTAACACGGGGTTTATTCGTTCCGGGACGTTTATCTCGAAACCTGTTCAAAATCATCTCTAAACAATTTATGCGAGTCGATTTAGCAGAATTTTCCGAACAAATGGATAGGTCATAAGTGCCACTTTATGCAAATTCGAAAAGACTGTTTCAGTTGAAAAGTAAGCACAATAGTGTGTTTACATGCTTGGCGTGTGTTTGAGCAGTGTTTGAGTAACTCACTATTGTGCGCGTACTGTTGCAGTGTCGCGCCTAGCGGCAACCCTGCTTTTCTAGTTTGTAATGTTGGCAGCTCTGTGAGCTGAACCAGCTGTCTATAATTAAAGTTAGCTCTAAGCAAAAGGCACATGCCGCATTGTTCCTATTTTGTATAATTGAATCTCAAGAATATATATCTTATAATTAGTAAATTATGTCGTAATCCTTTTAATGAATCAGTCCTAAAACATGGCGCAGTCGTTTCTATCTCGTTTTCGTTTCGTTTTTTCGTAAGTAAAGTGTTACGTGCCGCGATTCCGCGAACGTGATTATGCAGAACCAACGCGAACCCAGCAAACCTCGTGTCATTCATGGCGAATAAATCAATTCCGTAAAGCAACGAAAGGTTTTCTTTGCCCATGCAAGCATTGTATTACTTTCAACGGATGTAAGATTGATTCAAGGATTCATTCAAAGCAGCTAGCCAAATCGTAGACTTACTCGCACATCTCTTTTGTTCATCATATGCAGATGCTCATCATAACCTCAACATGGCGACAGCAGTTAACATACCGGCACCTCTCATCCTCACGGGAAATTTATCAGCAAACTGGCGTATGTTCTATCAAAACTTTGAAATTTCTTAATTGCTAGCAACAATAATGAGAAAGATGATTCAGTTAAAGTCGCTCTCCTGCTCAACGTTATAGGACAGGAAGGGGTAGACCTATTCAACACATTCAATCTCACTGATGCAGAGAGAAAAGATTTAAATACAGTTAAAACTAAATTTCAAAACCATACAACTCCCAAAGTTAATGTTACGTTTGAAAGATATGTTTTAACAATAGATCCCAAAAAGAGGGAGAAACTTTTGACCAATATGTCATAGAACTCCGTAAGATTGCAAAATCATGTGAATTTGATAACCTTCGTGATTCTTTATTAAGAGACAGAATCATTATAGGTATAAGAAATCAACATGTCCGTGAAGCTCTACTTCGTACAGAAGATTTAACTCTCGATAAAGCTATATCGTATTGTCAATCTGCGGAAATCAGTCAGGCGCAAGCAGCACAAATGGATTGCGGTCAAACTTCCTCCGTTGATGCAGTAAATAGCAAATCTAGAAAATACCATCAACCTTATAAATCAAACTTCAAGCAAGGCTCATCTTTTCATCCAAAGCAGTCATCAGCATATCATTCGAAGCATTCATCCTCAGCATCTCATCACAAGCAGTCACACTCATCATATGGTAATAAGCAACCAACATCGTCTCGCTCTAACGGATCATCCAATTGCATCTACTGTGGTACTCAACACCCACCTAGAAATTGTCCTGCGTATGGAGTTAAGTGCACAAAGTGTAAGAAAAGTAATCATTTTGCAGCAATGTGCAAAAGTGCGCGGTCTGTTCATTATTTAGATGGCGTCGATGATGAAAATAGTTTTAGTGATAGTGATGAGTTGGAATATCTTGAAGAAATAAAAGTTGTTCCATGTGATTCGGTTAATAGCTCAAGCAAAGAGTGGTTCCAAAAAGTGTTTTTAGAAAATTCTCTAGTCAATTTTAAATTAGATATAGGCGCCAGTGTTAATACCATTTCACTCGAAATTTTTAATAAATTAAACAGTGCGGTTTTGTTGCAACCAACTAGCATAAGCCTTCAAGTCTTCGGAGGCCAAATAATTAAACCTGTTGGTCAGGCGAATTTAATGTGCCAAGTAAACGGAAAGGTAATGAAGCTTAATTTTCAAATTGTCAATGAAACTACTCAACCTCTTCTAGGGTTACAAGCCTGTTCGAATCTTAATTTAGTCAAAAGAGTTGAAGCAATCAAATCAACTCAAGTTAATGTTGAAAAAAATAAACTCATTAACTCAAATCCTGAATTGTTCAAAGGCTTAGGCAAATTTCCAGAAAAATTTAATATCAAAATTAAAGATAATTCTATTCTGCCAAATGAGCCACCGAGGAGAATTCCCTCATCGTTAAAATCCAATTTCAAAAAAGCCCTTGATAAGTTGATCAATCAAGGAATTATTGAAAAAGTAGATGAAATTTCCACAAACCATTGTGTCAGCAATTTAGTAGTTGTCGAGAAACAGAATGGGGATCTTAGGTTCTGCCTGGACCCTCAAGCCTTAAACGACTTAATAATTACCCAGCATTATTTACTACCAACTACTGCTGAAATTTCTGAAAAACTTCAATTTAACAAATTTTATTCTGTGTTCGATTTGAAGGATGGCTACCATCAAATTGAACTTGATGAAACATCGAGTAACCTCTGTTGTTTCTCCACCCCTTTCGGGATTTTTAAATACAAAAGACTTCCATTTGGTATCTCATGTGCCAGTGAAACTTTTCAAGAAAGAAATGAGCGAATATTTGGTGATATTTCTAATGTTCTAATATATCAGGATGATATTTTAGTCTTTGCCAAAACAGAAGCGGAACATGATCGTGCGGTGCAGGCCATAATTCAACGTGCTCTACAGTATGGAATCAAATTCAACTCCAACAAGCTTCAATACAAACAAAGCAGTGTCAAGTATGTAGGGTTTGTGTTCAGTGAAGAAGGTCGCCGATTGGACGACAGCCGTGTCGAAGCGTTACTTTCAATTGAGTCTCCGTCAACCAAGAAGGAACTTCAACGCTGTATTGGTATGTTTAATTATGTCAGAGACTTTATTCCCAATATGTCTGCCATTATTGCTCCACTAAGAAACTTACTAAAAGATGACATCGTTTTTCAGTGGCTACCCATCCATGAAAAATCATTTAATGAGCTGAAGAACCTAGTAGCAAACTCTCCTGTTTTAGTAAATTTCAATCCTAGCGTAGCGATAGAAATCCAATGCGATGCAAGTCAAAATGGATTGGGATGTGTCCTTCTCCAAAATAAACAACCAGTTGCGTTTGCCTCAGCAAGTTTGACACCAGCCGAGCAAAATTATTCGCAATCAGAGAAAGAGCTAAGGGCTATCGACTTCTCTCTTCACAAATTCCATAATTATGTCTACGGGTATAAAATACTCATCAAAACCGACCACAAACCTTTGGTTCCACTAATGTCAAAACCAGTGCACAAAATCGGTTCCAGCGTTTTGCGTCGTATTCGATTAAAATTGTTCAAATACAAGCTCAAAGTAGAATATCTTCCAGGTCCCAAGATGTACATCGCTGATTTGTTATCTCGGTCGTTTCTTAAAACTACGTCAAGTGACGATACCGGAATTACCGAAATTGTTCACTCTATTGTCAAACACTTGCCAATGTCCGATTCTCGAAAACATGAATTTCTTCAAGAAACTTCAAGTGATTCAGAACTTAGCCTCCTCAAACAGCTGTATCTAAATGGTTGGCCTAGTCATAAACACCAAGTTCCTGATCTAGTCAAATGGGCATGGTCAATGAGATATGATATCTATGTTGACTCGGATCTAGTTTTTTATAATGATCGTTTGTGTGTTCCCAAAGCACTAACATCTCTAATCATGAATCTTCTACACAGTGGTCACAATGGACGCGACAAAACACTTGCCAAAGCGCAGCAAGTATACTATTGGCGTAATATGCACACCGATATCTCCAATTTGGTCGCCACTTGTAACGTGTGTCAGAAGTTTCAGCCAATGAAAGTCAAATCACCGATGATCACTCCATATATTCCTTATTTTCCATTTGAAGTGGTTGCTCTTGATATTTTACAAACCTTAGGTAAGAATTTTTTAATCCTAATTGACCTCTATTCAAGATGGATAGAAATTTGTCCTATCAAACAGAAGACAGCTACTTCTGTCATAGAAAAATTGAAAACCATCTTTTGTACTCATGGCATTCCAAAACGTATTCAAGCTGATAATAATCCTTTCAATTCGCAAGAATTTTTAATATTTGCTCGAACTTATGACATTGAACTTATTACTTGTAGTCCACACTATCACCGTGGAAATGGCATGGCCGAAAAAGCTTGCCACATAGCTGAACAAATATTGAAAAAGAGCAATGAACAGAAAGTTGATTATCGTGAACTGTTACTTGAATATCGTAATACTCCATTAGCCAAACTTAATGTGTCTCCTAGTCAAATTTTAATGAGTAGACAAGCTCGAACTTTTTTACCTGTTTCCTCGTCAACCTTAGAGCCAAAAGTTGTCAAGGACCTTAGATTAAGAATGTTGGAAAATCAACAAAAATCCAAAGTATTTTATGATAAAACAGCCTCGCATACGTCTGAAGATTTTAACTGCGGAGATAATGTGTTGATCAAATGCAACAAAACTAAAGACTGGACTCCTGGTACCATCATCGAAAAGCATTCTGCTCCAAGATCGTACATCGTGCAGCAACAAAATGGATCGCAACTTAGACGTAATGAAACTCATCTGAAAGCGTTCAAAGGTCAGGTTAAGCAAACCAACCTGAATGTTCCACCGTATGATTTATCCCCTGTTAAGTCATCTCTAAAAAAGAAATCGGAAGAAACACAACCAACGTCATCGTCAACAGTCGTGTCGGAGTCTGTTCCTCAACCATCGTCGTCTTCAACTATCGTGTCGGATTCTGTTCCTGTTCCCAGTGTCTCAGGTAGCCCCCAAAATGAAGAGTCGTACAGTACTCCTATTTCGTCACCAATACCTGTGCTGAAGTCACCAGACATCTCAGTAGTTTATCAATCCAACACGTCAGCATCAAGACAGGACAGAACTAAACCTACAGTCTCCAATCCGGTAAAAGTAAAACCTCCATTGCGTACATCTAAGAAGCCAGCTTCAGAATCATCGCAAGCATCCATGTTGTCAAAATCATCTAGTCGTGGTAGAATCATTACTCCTCCGCAACGCTATCTCACTTAAAACCAAAGAACTTTAAATCCTATTTTTTATTATCATTTCCAATTTTAAAATCCTAGCATCAAAATACTAATCAGTAATCCCATCTCTCTTTTCGTTCTTTATCTTTATTTTAAAAGGGAGATGTTGCAGTGTCGCGCCTAGCGGCAACCCTGCTTTTCTAGTTTGTAATGTTGGCAGCTCTGTGAGCTGAACCAGCTGTCTATAATTAAAGTTAGCTCTAAGCAAAAGGCACATGCCGCATTGTTCCTATTTTGTATAATTGAATCTCAAGAATATATATCTTATAATTAGTAAATTATGTCGTAATCCTTTTAATGAATCAGTCCTAAAACACGTACTTTTCAACTGAAACAGTCTTTTCGAATTCGCCATAAAGTGGCACTTATGACCTATCCATTTGTTTGGAAAATTCTGCTAAATCGACTCGCATAAATTGTTTAGAGATGGTTTTGCACAGGTTTCGAGATAAACGTCCCGGAACGAATAAACCCCGTGTTAATTTCCCTATACCCTAAGACATTTTTGCACCACGCTTGCAGCCAATCAGAGGCCAGCCCGCGTTCCGATCCCTTATCTGAGTTGACCACGCAGGCTCGCAGGCCTTACATTCAATTGCGACTCTTGTTTACTCTTTGGTTAGCTTAATCTGATAGCGGAAATTATCTGATATATACCACGAACCACGTGTTGAATCTTATCAAATTAAAAGTAAGTAAACAATTAAACATGCCTCGAAAGTTGAGACAGCGAACGTCATGTAAAAATATTGGTCACAGATGAAATTTAATTATTCAGGCAAAATAGTAGCATGAGAGAGATTCACCAAGGTATGCTTAATCACTTTCTTACCTCATATATTTCAAATATAACCCTTTATGCCCCGTTTAAGAGCTCATAAAGTCACTAATTAAATAGTTCAAAATTTGACGTAATTTGCAACGTGCCACAAAGTAAAACACGATTGTCAAGAAAATGTTCCCTAGGCTCTCCTTAATAAGACTTCTGACAGTATTTGGTCCACTTTGTGTCCAATTTTAAAGTTTTTTAACTTGGAGGGTTGCCAAATTTCGCGTTCTTATCAACTAAACAATGGCAAAAATAAAGCGGGCGACATCTATAGGATGTAACTTTTTTAGCAGAATTACCTTAGACTCGTGTTCAGCGTACTTACTTACAAACACGTGAAAACCGAGTTTCAAACAAATTGGAATGAAGGCTGACATTTTATCGACTTAAAGTAGCCAAAATTAAACGTCCTCCATCTTTGATTTAAAAAAAAAAAAAAAAAACAGTTTAAAATCGATTCAAGTTCAGCGTACTTAAAAACATGGGGAAACGAAGTTTCAAACAATTTGGAGTGTAGGCTGACTTTTTGTTGACTAAAAATAGCAAAACTTAAGTTGGCACCATCTTCGATTTAATGTTTAAAAAAAACAATCATTGAATTCGAGTTCAGCGTGCTTAAAAAATGGGGACTTTATGTTTCCAGCCATTCCACTGATTAGCTGATTTATAACCACTTTTCTGGCGATCTCAGACCAAAGTAAAACGGTCTCTCTCTCGCACTCATTGCGTCTTATGGTGGTTTGGTCCGTTTCCCAAGTTGTTCCCATAAGCGCTAACGAGTGCGAGAGAGAGAGACCTTTTTCGTACAACGGTCTCTCTCTCTCGCACTCATTGAGTCTTATGGCGGGTTGGGCGGTTTCCCAAGTTGAAACCGTAAGCGCCAACGAGTGAGAGAGAGAGAGAGACCTTTTTCGTAAAACGGTCTCTCTCTCTCGCACTCATTGCGTTTTATGGCTGCATGGTTTTCTTTCTCAATTAATTTTTATGCAGAACCCTTATAAGCAGCATACGCCAGGAGCTTTTTAAATTCAGTTTTTTTACTCTACACAGAAAAAAATGGACGTGTGCTCCAGACACAAACTTTCCGTGTTCTAGACACAAACGTACACACCAGCACGGGAACGAGTTCTGAGCGCAATCTATTTAGGTTGAGTTTGCGTCTGAAACGCATCCCGTCGTGTCCAGAACCTGAAATGTTTGTGCTTTGAGCACGTTACGTACTGGTATGTATATAGATCGTGTCTGGAGCACATCCTTTTTTTCTGTGTAGGATGTTTGTAAGCACCGAGGGGGGGGGGGGGGTGCAGATCCTACGATTTTAAAGGTCTATAAATCCAAAATGAATTGAAAAAAAAAAAAAAAAAAAAAAAAAAAAAAAAAACGTGTGAAATAGGTGGCTGGATAAAATGCAGGTACCCTCCTTGACACAAACCTTAAAGCATTAGAACATCAGTGCAATGTGGAATACAATATTTATCGCAAAAAAAAATCGCAGGCCTAGGCTCAACGCGGACCACCACCACTACACCACCACCACCCCCCCCCCCCCCCCCACTCACACCCACACACCTTAGCAACATGAAGGTTGAGGTCACGCGAGCAGCAAATTTTTTACTTTCTCACTCCCCTTAGGATAAAGTATTGTAATTTTTCTCAGTTTCTAAGGCCCATTCAGAAAAACGACGAAACACGTGTCAAATAGTTTCTTATAAACTGCCGATTCTGAACATTTGATCAAATTTCGAGGGTCCGGGTTTGTGCTCTCCCCTCGTGAGTAAATGAGAAACAGAAAAAGAAAGAAGAGAAACCAATAAAGTTGTAAAAATTTATCAAGGGAAAATAGGTAACTTAACAACCAATCAAGTAGGAATACATGCATTTAAACGAAAATTTTCTTGAATCAAGTAACCTACGTTGAATTACAGAATATGGATTTAGAAAAGTATGGTAACTAAATTTGACTCATAAAATGCACATTTTCTATTTTGTAAGCTAAAATAAGTGAAGAAGACATGAATAATGAAAATCTATATCTATAGGTAGTTAAAGATTTTGCTAAAGACTTAACAACGGGAATTGAATATAAAAATTTGAGCATACATTTGTCGTTGCCAACGAAAAATTTGTAACGCGCATTACATTTTTGTTTACGAAATTTGAGTATCCCTAGTAGCAACAATCTCGGGAAATCGTCAATAAATGGACAATCTATCGCTTGCAGCTTATAATTTAATGAATTATAACCGAATATATTCCATGCGTCAGGCAGTAAAAATGGAATAGGATGATAGATGGACAGTTGCCAAAAAGGTTCAATTTTATAATCAAGAAAAATGGGAATGCAATGGCCATTGAATTGGGAAAAGATCTCAATCAGTACCCAATTATATTAGGATTTTTTGCGCTTTCAAATACGAGTGATACCAATCAGACAGCTCAATGAATGTTCCAAACGAATAACGATTATGAGTGATTCCTTTGGGACGGATTTCAATAAAATACAGTTGATAGGTATCCAAAGAAGGAATTTTAAGCCTCGCCTTTATTTAAAATGTTTTTAGTTGAACTAATTCTTACCTAACTTCAAACTGTCAGAAATATCTCATACGCCAAAGCTGCTCGTAAGCTACGAAAGGTTTGTCGAATCATCAGAAACTTATGGAAAATAATTGGTCTTCAGAAGGCTCAGTTGAACCTCAAGAAAACATAATCAATGCTTTTACATGAGTTCAGATGGGAGATCAACGATATTCGATTGATCACAAGCTGACCTTGGCAGAAGGTGTGCACCCTAAATAGTCCGGGACCAAACAATGTTAGGTCCCGAGCATTGAATTGTGTGCATCTTGCGTGCAGTTTCGACCAATCAGAGAGCTTACGCACGGTCACATGATCGTGCGTAAGTTACGCTCGGGACCGAACATTATTTGGTCACCGGATTACAAAACTCGACAGCTCGAACGTGGTTCCTCTATGGGTGTTCCCATAGTGAGTGATTTTATACCAACAACTTATATTTTATAGACCGGCTGCTGCAATAATATTCAACGATAGAAAACATATCGGTACGGCAATGGAAGGATATACCGAAATAGGTTGCTTTCAATTAGAACCTAAGGAGACAACCACAATTCTTCTGATTCACCTCTATTATAAAGTTGATGAGCATTTTGTATCAGAATACATTTATGGGCAAGAGTTCAAATCGCAATGGCTTTTCTTTTCAAACTGGAGAAAATTAAATCCTAAATAAAAGGAGTTCCCATAGGAGTCAATGGCCATCGAGAATTTGTGGTTAGATCGACTCCATAGCTGATATTGCTGAGGTTAGACTTTCGTGCAAGCTTAAAAAGTTTGAGCAATCAGGTAGGTAAGCAAGCGTGACACTCTCAGAATTCATATCAAACATTTTTTTCGAATTGTTGATTATGGAACAAATGTTCCATGAATTAGTTTTGAAGATTCTATTTGACAGACCGTTAAAGCTGCCGTTTGACAAACACCGATTTGGTACTTTCGGCTTCAACGCGCAACTGTTGGCCACCTGCTGTTAGAAATACTTAGCGATTGCTCTGTTTGATCCAACCATTTGAACTTGTATTGTGGCAGATACGCTCTGTTTTTCTATGAGCGAAAGACTCATTTTTCCACGATTATTCGAGGTAAGTATATATTCTAAGGTCCCGTTTATCCGAAATGTCACTCTGACGCTCATTGTAAATATTTTAAGTGTAATTTTAAGACAAAAGATTATGAGAAGCACACAATTACAGCAAAACACAAAACTTACACCAAAGCAGTAGTATTTCCGACGGACGGGATGCATAGGCTGGCATATCAAACTACTGAGTAGAGTGCACTTAAGAAAAAAAAAATTTAAATAATGCAGATAAAATATTTCTTTTAATTTTAAGTCTTATAAATGCTTCGTTGCGGTTGCGGTAAGAGACTATTTAAAGCCAATTGGGAAATTAAAAGCCAGGGATATTATTGGCTTACATGCTTTCTTAAATGTGGAACGGACATCTGATTGGTCAGTTTTGAATCTCTGCAACTCACTTAAACAGTCCATTGATCTGCTCCTGCCCGTGTCACTATTCTGCATTAGTAAGTTGATCAAAATAATCAATTGTCTATACCTTAAAACTAATGACGTCCTCTTGAACAACTCTCTATTATCATGAATCAATTCGTTAAACATTTTTCGCGCCCTCTTCTTCGCTAAAAGTTGAAATCATCTTATTTTCGAATTATGGTCGCTCATATAGCTGATCATAATCAAATATATTGCTTATATCTACATTTATTAGAAACATGAACGATCTGCAATCTTCTCCACACCAGTGATTCTCTGTTGTTGCCTGAAACACAACTTGGCACTATCCCATAAGTTCGCAAAACACATCGTAATAGGTTTGCAGGAAGTGATCGCTGATATTGTTTCCCATTCATCACTTGATTCAGTTTTCAACCAATATTCTTTGCTTTGCCGACCAATCAGCACATTTACTTCGTGCAAATAACTTTGTACACGTATGACTTGCAGGCTGGATACACGTGCAAGAGACAAATGAGATACCGTAAGCCTTTTAAAGAAAACCCTGGATTGCATTCCAGGGAAGTTTGGCTTGGCAGTAACGCATATATTAATTTTTCGATAGAATATTCAATCAAACGAAGCACTTTGTTTAGACTAGTCCAAACGAAATGACATATAATAACACATGGGGTATGAAGTATAAAATAAAAAGTAAAATTATTCAACTATAAAAATATTCTTTTCATGTGTACATTATACAAGTAAAATTATAGATCGTTAACTACGGACTATTTTGACACTATCTATTCGGGAATCTGCTAATCTCTCAAATTTCCAGAGACCTTTGGTACCAAACTACCAACATAAACTATTGTAAGATTTTTAAATTCGTGGGGGGGGGAGAGGCTTGCAGATTAAAGATCATAGAAAAAATTGGTGCGAGAACAAATTCTCCCCTTCAAATTTGCAAGGTCTCTATTGACCTTAAAAATGTGATAACCCGGAGCATTGGATGGTCCACAGTTTATTGTTCTATAACCTTTCTATTTTTCCTCTTATTTGAAAATCTGAAGAGAGGTTTATAATGTAATAAAATTATTCTGAAAGGAAGATGGCGATTTCTTTGCAATTATTTAGTGGTATATAGGAAAAGACAACCGGTAACCTCCCCTTTCGCAACCAAACGAACGCAAAGTGAGTGATATTTCTTCTATAAAAGCCATTAAACGAGGTAAGAGCACATTTGAACGTTTTGAAGATAACTCAAATCATACCTTATATTTTACAAAGTTAAAGATTTTTCTGAGATTTTAATTTTATTTTTAACCATGCCACTTTGCTCTCCTCTGAACAATAATATATACCTATCAAGAGCTAACAGGAGCCCTTGCTTTTGTATCGAAAGAAAAAAAATATAATGTTTTTCTTTTTTCATTAAAATAAAGAACAATCGAACTCTGATGAATATATGGGTCGGAATCATACAAAAAGGAAAGGGAAAGAAACACGTTTAAAAGACGCGAGTTTGGTGGTAACTTTGATTCCAAAGGCCCTTGGATGGACATAAAAACACTTAAAGCAGACTGAATGGAAGCAATGATACAGCTCCAAGTCTTTTACGCGACAAGAAGCCGAATTCCCCCGAAAGTTCGACAGCAACCATTTATCAACTGTACAATTACTATGAATTTAAGAATGGAAGTTAAGTTCTTGCAACATTTAATCGGATCCATGGATTGAGTCGTCAATCGTAAAAACTTTACCTCCCCCGACCCCCATCAAGAAGTAATTTGATATAAATCAAGCTAACTTTGATCATTTTGAAAGTATGATGTTAATTTTCAGGTACAAGTTAGTGTAAGGAATGTGTGGTGAAACACCAAATTGTACTTTTGGGTATGAGAGCTCTTCCAAGTTATAAGTTCCAAAATGATCATAAAGTAGGATAATAAATCCAACCATTTCACAATTAAGAGCCTAGTTAGCATAAGTATTCTCTTTCTTGGAAGAATTTTACGATAAAAAGCAAATGGTATCCTCATTTTTTTCAGATTAGATCTGCAGGAAAAAGTCAAGGGGGGTGAACATTTGATACTTCTTGAAATATAGATACCTTGAATATTAGTTTCTGTCGTTAAAGTGATTGAAACAACCACTAATAATTTTGCTCCTTAGCACAAAAATTTGACCGTACTTTTGAACAACGTTTTTGTTGAAAACTTTTGCTAACACAAACGGAAATTTTTTGAAATGAAGTAACTTTTCAAATCCTGAACTGTAAATAGGCCAACAGAGCCGATAGTTCCGTTTAATGTATGAAATTTTATCGACGAGGCTTATAGTTACACTGGTCGTCATTTTTTTAGATTCCATTCTGACAACAAAGTTATATCATTACGTCGACGATTATAGCAAATGCAGTACAGTAGCCCTAGGAAATCGTTTATCGTTTAATCTCTGATTTGAATGTATGGAATAGTCATCGATTATTATTTGAAAGTGGTTCAATTAATTTTTCTGAAAGTCGATCCTTTTGCATTGGCTTGTACTTACGGAGGGGATATTGACGCATCAAAGTACACGATCAACTACTGAGTAGATGGAAATTTGCAAAATATTGAATCAGAAGCATGAATATTCCTAACCTTTTACCCTTCGACTCCCACTCAAATCTAAATAGATCTCTGTTAGAATCAACGTTTGGTCCAAACCGTAAAAATGAAAAAAAAAAAAAAAATAATTCATCATATTAAAACGTTCTATCCAAAAATTGAGTAAAACGGGGGGAAAATCAAATCGACAATGATTCGCTCTTGTTCGATGGGTCGGTGATTTTCAAACGACCAATGGCTACTCTCTTTAACCTAAAACTCTGTTCAGGAAATACGGATAGAAAGAGTGGTGCTGGGGATGAATGAGGAGTCGACCTCGGTTTGGCCGTTCGGGGACATCTGGATCAGTGGCCTCTAGAAAATCGGGATGGGTCTTTTGCTTCTCAGTGGCTGACGTTATCTCAGAAGGTTTCTTCTCAGTTGACGAAGGTGATGCAACCGTGTTTTCGACGGTTGAGAGTTTCGTTGTTGCTTCAAAATTGATCGGAACTGGAGAGTCCGACGTGAAAGCGATAAGAGATGATTTCGACTCGGCTTCTGTCCGATTCGGTTTTGGTTTTGACGCTGTCAATCCCGTCGTCGAATCCTCGGGCCGTAATCGATCGCTGTTCTGAATCGTCGAACTGGAGCTGTGGGTTACGATGTCAACCAAAGTCGGTTTTGCGGAGGGAGGTAATCTTGCTGGTTGGACAGCCGGAGTCACGCTGACGCTGCCAGCAATACTCGAGGACTCTGAGGGTTTTGGTGCGACGACTTTCTCCTCCGAATTAAATTTTTTAATATTATGAAAGGTACTCAAAATATCTTCTTTGTTCTGATTGGTTGGACCAATCAACATTTTTTCCATTTTGTCCGGTTTGTCATCATCTTTAGATAGAATTTCATCAGTGTCACCGTTGAAAGGAATCTCGTCTAACTTAATATGGTCGATTGACGAGGCTTTCGTTTTGGTTTTGTGGGAATCAATCATCGCCTCTTTCAGTTTGACTTTGTCGGCAACACTCATCTTGACTTTATCGACCGAATCTTTCGGCTTACTTTTATCCAGAGCTTCTTTTGGCATACTTTTACCAACAACACCACTACTTGGGGCCGCATCCGACGTCGCAAAGCCAGCGTTGTACTGCGTTGTTTGGACGATGCCCGGTGTCAAAACTTGTTCAGTTTCTCGCTGCTCGTTCTCATTTTTATTGTACAAAAGAACTGGTGGTAGGTTTTTACTAATGAACCTTGTTGAGGTAGTTTGAATGCTTTCGTGTTTGGGCCCAACTGTTGTCACGTCTAAATTGTTCATCTTTGGCCCTAAAATAGTTTTCTTCACTTTTTTTGCCGTCTTCTCACCAAAATCTTCGTGAGACTCTTTGTTCAAGTGCGAGGTTGTTGGGAGAACGATTGTTGGTTTCTTTGTGCTCTCCATATGCTTTGAAGCAGTTTTTGTTTCCTCAATTGCCGAAGTTGTTTCAGTCATGACTTTGGAAAAACTCTTGTGGTCAGTCACGAAGGATCTCACAGTCGTGGCCGTAACCGGAGCTTTGCTCAGATCTTCCTTCATTGCATCAGGTTTGGATGTGAATTTTGGAGCAGTTGAGACCACTGTTTTCGGAGATGAAGATACTGTTGGTGCTTTCGTAGTCACCGAACCAGATTTTGGTGCGACGGTGGTTCCATCTACTACGATATTTTTTCCGCTCTTCTTCAGGTTCCGAAGATCTTCGATGCTCTCTTGTTCGGAGGCTAAACTACTCTCGGCGTTGCCTTCGATGGCATCAACAGGCCAGAAAGCAGAAACCGGCTTTAAGACAGCAAAGGACTCGGTCACTTTCTGAACGAGGTTGGAGTTTGCTGCGTCTATTTCTACCGATTTGTTTTCGATCCTGATCTGATTGACGTCACTATTGCTGCTAGAATCGTGGTTGGAGCTCACTTCCATTCCTCCCTCCACTCCCGCCACCACTTTGGCAGCTTGCAGTGTGGTGATTGGCTCTTCAGCAATCGACATCTCTTGTGGAGTCTCAGCTCCATCTTTCACATCCTCTGTTGAATCAAGTGACAATGCGGAGTCGGCCACCTTTCCCTTGGGCTGCTGATCTATTGGCTTTTCAGGTTTTGTAGCACCTGTAAAATGGAAAAAAAATTATAAAATAATAATTTAAAGATTGCTGGAACAATAACCGAAAGTTTGCGCCAGAGGCGCACCAAAATATTCACTAAATATCTCTCTTCTGTCTCAATATAATATATCCCTACGAGACACCTATTGTTGCGAGCCGGAACCGAGAAATACAAGAATGGCTATTTCACCGAAACAAATGAAGCAGTAACCGAAAATCCGATATTAGCTGGGATGGAACAGACTTACGTCCAGAAGCCACATAGCTTGAAGATACTGGGATTAAATAAATGGATTTTTTTTTATAAAAATCTTGAGTAGGATCTCTTCTTTGGGCCCGGGTTATATTTTGTCAAAGAGCCCGTAAATCCTATGGGTGGTCCTGACTAGAACTAGAGCCAACGTGAAGTAATAAAGGCAAAACAGTTCCATTTACGTCCTCACCATGGTATGACAAACGATGACATTTTCCCACATACCCCCTTTCAGAAAATCTGGACACATACAAAGTAACTTCAAAGTAACTGAAAAAACGGTCATAACTTTTCAGGAAATAAAGATGTTTAAGATCGATCTAATGGGGCTCTTGCAAACTTTCGCTAAAAGCAAATAGTCCAGCCTAATGTAAATGCCAGCAGAAATAACGAAAACCACACTAAGAAAGTCTAAAATTCAGTAATAAATTCACATAAATGCTAAAACGGCAGGATCGTAATGGCGATTCAACGCAGGTATCATGGGAGATTCCTGTCTATTATGTCATTCTCTCTACACAAACACAGAGATATGTCACAATTCAGAAAAGAGTCTCCCATGATACCTGCGTCTATCCGCCACTAAGCCCGATTCAAGGAGTGAATTTTGTGATTTTTTAGTGTACTCATCGTCATTTTTACAGATTTTTATGCAAGAATCGACTTTTCAATCCCATATAGCAAAAGTTTGCAAGAGCCCTTTTCTCGAATTTAAGAGTGTTTTTTTGCACACTCGATGCTTAGCTATTTTTCTTGGGTTTAAATGGCAGAGTAAATGCAAAGTCGAAAAATTGCACTCGCCTGCCTCCCCTAATCACACAAGAGCCAGAAAAATACAAATATCACTCAAGTTTTTTTTCAAAATTTCTTTGGAAAGGAAAAATTGAAATCGGACCTTCAAAAGTTTCAAGCGCTCACTAAAAATAACATATTATTAGGCCTGCTGAGAATTGAATAACTTGTATAACTAGATACTGCGCTCATAATAGCCGTTGGACTTGTCTTCACCATGCTCTAAAGTTTTTGCTCATTTTTCGAGAACAATCTTTCCTGAAATTCGATTCTTCTTGGGAGTAGAAAAATGTTTTACATGTAAAATGGACAACAACAATTTTTGGATATAACTCGTTATTTTTTTGCGGTGAATGGCTCAAAACATTTGGTTGTACTTATATGAGCAAGATTGACAATCCAGGGGGTTGATCACGGAGGGTCGAATCGTAGTCGTAATCGGAATCGGATAGAATCGATGATCGAAATGTTGAACAAGAAAAAATAAAAAATACTAGCATTTATAGTTCTTCTCCTTCAAACCCGAGCAGATTTCGATAATCTATTCGATCTGACTACGATTACGACTGCAATACTATCCTCCGTAAATTGGTCATGTTCTTGATGCATGAAAACTGTACCTGTGGTCGGGTAGTTGGTCACTCCTTTGATTGTCGCCTTCGTCCCCACACTTGCTGCCGCAGCTTTTGTCAAGGACTTTGGCATTTTAGGTTCCTCCTTCACTGTCTTCACCGGTGACTTTGTGATCAGCGTAGCCTTCTTAGTCGCGATCGCTGTCATTGTGGTGGTCGATGCAACTGTCGTTGGCGTGGCCTCCGAGGGCTGAATTGTGTCTCTCCTATGCCTCATTTGTAGATCATTGCTGAACGTGATTCCACTGCTCTCGTTCGGACTTTCCGTGGCACTCTCGCAGGACAGCTCTTTCATTATTTCTTCTCGACTCTGTCAAGCACACAAGAAAACAAAATATGAATAGAATTGAAAAGCCATCCAACAATTAATTGACAATTTCATAAATCATGCCATGATCAAAATTGGATCAAATTAAATGTTCTGTCTCGCTCATTCTTGCCAAGGTCCCCCCCCCCCACTCGTTAATCGCGTGCCAAAAATGTAGATGAATGTTCGCGCAAAGTTTTGCGAATCAAAATATTTTGAAGGAGGGAGGGGACCTTCGGATTCCATTTACCTTGGACTGTTACATTATACCTTTACATTTCAATGAAATTCTTGATATATATTTCAAATTAATTTACAATCCCAATTGTATTAAACCATTTACTATTTTTAGCCTTTGTCCAATGTAAAACAATCGGGTGAATTAATCTCACTCGACTGTTATTGTATTGGCTTACGCGTGGTACTGAAGACATTCGAAGATAGTCAATCGCTGCCATCATTTTTGCCTATGCATGTAATTGAAGGATCTTGTTAATGCTCGCCACTTGTACTCTCGCAAAGTTGTATAGCAAAGTTGTATTACGTCACTTCTTTATGAATGTAAGTATCTTTTTTCTTTTTTTTTGGAATTAAAAATAATCAGACCAAAAATTCGATCTATGTAATTAGCAGCCGAAAACCCAGTTACGCACGCTCTGAGTAATTACAGATTGGCTTTAAAAATTTGATCTTATGCATTGATGGGTTTGCATTTTTGATACAATTCCGCTTTTTATCGGAGCATTTTATTTTATTGAAATTCGAATTACCCTGTGTCCTTGACAAACAACGCGCCGAGTCCCATCCAATCCACAATCAGAGATGAGTTCAACAGCACTCTGCTCCGGTAAGTAGGTCACCGTCAAGGAAGGCAACGCAGTCGGCAAACAACCATCTCGATCTGCCCAATCTGGAACTGCAGGATAAAAGAACAATGTTTGAGAAATGGAATATTCTGAATTTATTTCTAATTTGAAGTGATTGTTCTATTTAGATAGTCAGTTCAATACATTAAGGTGTATCTCGGAAAAAATCGAACCCGTGTTTTAGGGTTTTTCGAATTTCAAGACAGTTTCTTTTTTCAGCCTCTGAAAATTTTGTTTTCAAAATTTAGAGGATCAAAAACGTCTTTTTAGTACCTTTTTCAGGGAAAACTGTAAGTTTTCCTGAAAAGAATAAACTCAAGAGCGTTCTAGAACTCTCCAATCCGATAATCAGGGGAAATGCATTAACATTTCCGAGGAGTGTTAACAATAAGGCCGACAATGTTTTGATGAACATCATTGGTCCTCCTATGAATTTCTGAACGACCACAGTCGCAGCGTGTTATTGCTAATATCTGTCTATATTTCAATAACCTCCAAAACACCCATAAGGTTGACTACTTCTTTGAGGTTAGTTTTCAACGGCTTTATCGGAGTTCTTACTCCGAACCCGAGGTACTTACCCTGAGGAAGAGCTCTGATGAATTTTATCGGAGTTCAAGAACGCGCTGATAAACTGCACCTGGTTATAAGATACGAAATCGGAGAGTAAAATTTCGACTAGGGACTTCACCGGGGAATTCTAGAACACTCCCTTTGCTCTACCGAACATTTGAGACATTTAGTACATTAACTTTGGACCGCATTTAAAGGGGAGTTGCATATTTTTGAAAATTGGTCTATACTGAACTTTCGATCTTCGATAAACCAAAAACGAAAATTGATATTGACCTCTACTTTGCGTTTATAGCATTGCAAATCTTTCATCTTTTCAATCATTAAAAAAATAAGAGCCTGCGTATTTGAAGTATTGGATTTAGGGGGTGAGTATGTTCCCCTAGGACCACTCTAAAAGTATCCCTCTCGATATAATCGAACACGTGTTTTAGCGTTTCTTCGAGATTCGCAGTCGCAACCGAAAGAATTTTTGAGGAAACTATTTTTGATCAACATCCTTTATGTGAGTGTGTATGTAAGGAGGGTAATAAATCGAATCATACCTGGGATTTCGCAAATAAATGAGGCTACTTCTGGGCCACCGCAGTTGAAACCGTGCCACCGAAAATCGGCTGCTGGATCACTTGCAACGCAGACGGACGATTCAGAATGCGAAGCCGCCTCATTCCAATGTTCTTGATTGGTCAAAGGTTTGAAATCCCTGAAAAAATTCATCATAATATTGTTTACTGGTCTTGGTTCCTAACAAAAGTACAAAGTCTGGCCAAAAGTTCTGTCCCCCGCTAAAATCAAGATGGCGGCTAAACGATTGAAAAAAGTTTATATAACTATAATATATTCTGAAAGCTCATATCAAGAGCTACAAAGCCGTGTTTATTAAATTTTTATTGCATCTCTCAGTTGCTCACAAAAGAGGAAAAACGAGATCAACCTCGACATGCCAAATAACGATGCTCAGTAGATAAGTGCAGCCCAAAGATTACTTATACTCCAGATATGGCACTAGCTAAAATCTTGTTGAGCGCCTTCATTGCTAAAACACATACACTGGCCCACGGTTTGTTTACGTTTCGGCGAGTGAGAGACGCGCGGGCGGGGTAGGGCAAGTCGGCTGGCCCACGACCCCCACCCCGCCCGCACGTCTCTCGCTGGCCGAAACGTAAACAAACCGTAGTCCAGTGTATGTGTTTTAGCTCGATTTTAGAAACGAAGGCGCTCAACAAAATTTAACATTGGCAAGATAGCTAGTGCCATATCTGGAGTATAAGTAATCTTTGGTGCAGCCATCGTTTCGCGCGACATTATCCGATACTAACCCAAGAATCAGATAGACAAATTATGATAAGACCATATTAGCATACTCTGCTTAGTATGCAGATTGCAGATCCAAAAACACGACCAATGCAATCATTAAAGTGTTTATTTTAGTGACAATTTGATGCAATTATAGGAGTGGAAATTCCACTCGAGACCATCCGAGCCGCAATCGACCAGCTCCTCGTAAGATTGAGTCAATGCATCGAGAAGGAAGGAGGTCACTTTGAATGTCTCTAAAGACCAACAAATGAATTTTATTCTGGTAAAAGGTTAGTCATGATATGTTTCTTAAAGAATCGTACTTTTCTTGTTTTTACTTCTTTTTTTCATTCACTAATGAGTCATAAACATTCTCAGTAGCTCAAAAATAAGCATCGTTATTTGGCATATGTCGATGTTGATCTCGTTTTTCCTCTCGTGTGAGCAACTGAATGACGCAATAAAAATTTAATAAACATGATTTTGTAGCTCTTGATATGAGCTTTCAGAATATATACGTTATATATACTTTTTTCAATCGTTCAGCCACCATCTTGATTTTAGCGAGGGACAGAACTTTTGGCCAGACTGTGTATATCGACAAATTTTGACTAGAAATGAAAAGCGTAATCTAAAATAAACCGATACACGCTGACAAAAATAATTATTGTGAAAAGAAAAGAAAAGACAAGGAATAAGCAATTAAGCTAAAAAACCATATGCTTTGTTGTCAGTTGTTTTAAATAAGATATTATGTTAAAGGCAAACGTAGATACGATCAGACGTTTTGTTTATGGAAAGATGAAAATGATTTCCGAATGAGACGGTCTGAGTCTGACCATCGTATTATGGTTTGAGATTGTTAATAAGTGGCCAAAAATCATTAAGCCAATTTTGGGTCAAACATTGACCTCTTAATTTCGACGAACAGGTCCAGGTATCCGATTCAAATACACCTATCGGTAGATCCTGCTATTCGATGGGGGTAATCGTGTCTTACTTGTACTGGTGCGCCTTCATTTTTTTAGGTAGACTAAAACGGCACAGGTGCGTACGAATAGTTAACTGCGCTTTCAGTGCTTTCCAATCCACAACTAATGCTATCGATTCTAATACCTACTTATTCCTCCCAAAACTTTTCGCAATTCGACCGATCGCCTTAATTTTATGGATGCGCCTTCGGTTTTAAAGATAGACTAAAATGGCACAGTCGCGTAAGCATAGTCAACTACCTTCCAACCCACAACCAACGCTATCCAAGTATTCGATTGATGTAATCCTATCGAGAACTCCCACATTTTGACCGATGGAAACTGTGTCACACATTCATGAGATAAGGGCCCAAACAATGTTGCAGCTTGACAGTCCCCCAAACGACGTTAGATGGTGCGTACTTAAGTGCGGTTGCTTGTGGGTTCAACCCTCCGCGAGTGCTCACCAGTCATCTGCGTGCGGGACCGTTAGAACGTAAAATTATTTGGTCCCAGACCAAAACAAGCAAATTGAAAACTACGGGGAAATCTGGCAATCGTCAATAATTATCTACTATTTATGTTGCACCAATATTGTCAAATACACACCCACTAGGTAATAAAGTTGATCTTTGAAACATAATTTAAAACGGCACTTTTGACCGTGGAGTCATTGATATATTTATGAGGGTGGAGAGACCTCTTTCCATTCCTATAGGATGGGAGGGGAATACGTTTCCTCTCTTCCTCAATGGCAGCAAGTTTAAAGTGCACGTTCTGGTCCAAATATTGGAATCAGACCGTCTCGGGTGAGGGGGTGGGGGAGGTGGATTGGAATAACTCGAAGAAAGGTGGGGGAGGGGGATCTAGGAGTTCTTCTATGAAAAATTTTGATGAGGTTCAAGCAGAGATTATTAAGCAAAAGAGATATGGCAGAACTGCTCAAAACTGTTAATCGACTCCTACGAAGTATGCAAACTGACATACGATCTGGTGGACCATTTTTGTAAACAAACCATAGGCGATTTTCTGCGACCTCCTGAAAGTAACCGAAGTGCGTTCGGCTGCCAATAAAATTACTTTTGATTAAAATTTTAGTGGTCTTTTTAGTGTGGTTAAACTTTTCCCTTGACATTTTCCATTTTGTCAATGTGTTTGTAAAGTAAAAAAATTCAGAAAAGCGTGTGCCTTGAATTTATTTCCAGTAACAGCAGTAATAGCAATGTTTACGAAAAAATGGTCCTCCAGGTGGTACGCCGTATTGTATCACGGCCTATTTGAAGGCGTTTTTACGAAATTTCGAGGCGGAGATAGGACTTGCCATATCTCTTTGGTTTAGTAATCTCTGGGTTCAAGTCGTGTAGTTCTAGAGTTTTTGACGTGATTTTGGGAAATATATGGTTTAGTTTCTTTTCATTCCCTCTTCTGAATCCTGTGACTTTCACCTCAGGTGAGGCACTGTCACCTCACTCGCCAAGACGTCCCTGGCTTTACGTTTAACTTAACAACATTGATGCGGAAAAAGTTTGAAAAAGACTCATTAGAGTCACTTCCATCCGTCTTACTTCGAGACCAACCAATATCACAAGTGCTTAAGAAAAAGTTTTGTTCTCTAAACTCTTCAGACACAGCTTCTGAAAAATCCGGTCAAAACTCAGGCTTTACAAACGAATCTTATAATGCGTTTCGCTTCTGGGACTTTTAGTGTGAGAGCCCTTCCAAATCCAGGAGCGTATAAAAGGCCAGCGTTTGATTAATTGATAATGATTTAACGTGGCTACCTGTTGTACGTGAGTTCCATCATTCCACCGTACAAAAGTTTGCGTGTCTACAGTCATTTAATACTTTCTATTCACCGTGGACTACGCGATGCATGGAATGAGAACAGGTTACGATCTCATCAACTCATGCAAACGGTGCACTCTCTTTGATATGGTGCCGAAAACAGAACGTTTCAATTCAGTGGAAACTGATAACTCATTGAGATTTTTTATATAACTCCTTTTTTTCAGAGTTGATAATGATTCGGTTGATGGCGTGGCATGTAATTTAGCAACGTTGCAGTCTGTTCATTTTTAAAGCCATGAAAAACATCGAGGAATTGGGTGTTTGGTAAACACCTTCGCACTCGACCTTTTACATGGGAATAAAAGAAAAAAAATGCAACGTTGTCAAACCGCACGCTTCGCCACTGGATGAGTTGCCGCTCAGTGGCTCAGTGTGACGAAACATAGAATTTCCCGCAGTGGCGGCTCGTGAAATTTGGCAACCGTGTCCTCCTCCTATTTAACCAATGTAAAACAATCGATTCTCCCGGAGGCTGCCAGCCTCCGCAAGAATCGATTATTTTACCTACGTTTAAATGGAAAACTTGCATGGTTGCCAAATATCACGAGCCGCCACAGATTTCCCGGTCATAATTTTACGAATAAAAATCAAGATAACTTGAAAATGTGTAAAATCATCCATTTAAGAGCTCAAAATGAGTAAAATAATATGAGTTTTGCAAGAAAATATATACAGCAATTTTTTTAAAGAAGAAAAAAAAATTATTGTCCAGAAAAATCAATGTTTTGATCTAGTGTGTGTCGTCGCGCCGTGAAAACGACACTGTGAACTGTACGTCCAGTGAGACAATAATTCTCATCTTGCGGGTTCGTAATTGTGGCGATTAAAATATTTAAATTACATATTTGCCATCACCTTTTGCCTAGTCTCTTTCCACTTCGTGCAGGTAGAGTTAGGCTAGTACAATCGGGGCTAGCTGTTGCGCACTTTTGCTACAGGTTAGTTATGGGTCGATGCAAATGAAAAAGCTCCAAAAATATAACGATGGTACGAGGGTCTTTCAATAAGTAAGTCACCCTCTCGCCAAATCCAAAGTTTTGATTAGAAAAATCTGAAAATAAATGTGGCAAATTTGAGGATATTACGAATCGATCTGCGTAATCGGATTTCGGATTTACAATCGGAGCATTAGCGCGTCCGGGAGAGGCGTTTAACCTCGCGGCGTGCGTCGGCGCTCCCGCCAGATTTTTTAATTATGTGCACAACCGCTCGACTTATTTTTACCGCTAGTTTTAACCCTTTGTCTCCTGACGGTACAAAGTACCACCAAATTAACATGGTATTAAATGCATTTTAAGAAAAATCACTATGCACATCAAGCTGAACGAGAAAAAATCATTCGATTCATTGAGATTGATAAAAAATTTATGAGAAGGGTTTGTAATAGGTCCGGGTTTAAAGGATTAACCGTTTTTTTTTTGTTTTTTTTTGTTTTGTTTTGTTTTTTTTTTTTGGGACAGTGAAGGAGTTCTCCTTGAGAAATACGATTGAAAAAGGTAAGAAAGTGAACTCAGAATATTATTGTGACATTTTAAAAAAAAATTGCGAAGAGCAATGCAAAACAAACGGTGGCGCGGAAAGTTGTCAAAACTCGTCCTGCTTTTCCACGACACTGCGCGTCTCCACGTGTCAACAACTCAAACGAAAGGAGCTTTTAAAGACGTTTAAGAGCGAAATGTTTCCACATCCACCATACTCTTCCGACTCAGCTATCTCAGATTATTACTTGTTTCCTTTCCTCGAAACCGAATTTGGAGGTGAACATTTCGGAACGACAGTAGAAGTGAAAAAAAAAAAAAAAAAAAAAAAAAAGCCGTGAGCAGTTTCTTCAATAATCATCAGCCGATAGATTTTTACGCGCGCAGCATGGAAAAGCTCGCCATTCGTTACAGGAAGTGTTTGGATCGTGATGAAGACTATGTAGAGAAGTAAGGCAAGCCCCGAAGTTTCTAAAATGTTCCCTTATGTCTGGTTTGTTCTCAAATAAGTCCATTTTATAGAATGGGCAAAGATACATGGTCAGCGTCAGTCATCCCTATATCATTCAAAAATCTGGCGGGAGCGCCGACGCGCTGATGCTCCGATTGTAAAATCCGATTACGCAGATCGATTCAAAATATCTTCAAGTTTGCTATGTATTTTTTTTTTTTTTTTTTTTTTTTTTTTTTTTTTTTTTTTTTTTTTTTTTACAGATTTTTGTGATCAAAACTGTGGATTTGGCGAGGGGGGGGGGGGGAGAAACTTACTTATCGAAAGACCCTCCATCGTTGCCTTGAAAAATTACGAAATTAACGCCTAGACTCTTCAAATTTTTTTCAACGCGCGACCGTATCCATGTAGTATTTTTCAATCTAAATGTTGCAATTTTATGGCAACACTGTTGTAATAAAATGACAACTTTTTTAAACAACGTATGGACAATTCTCCATCTTCAAGTTGCAACTTTTAACAAATAGACACATAGGCACAGGTGGAAGTGACACATACGCAAAAAGAATAGGATAGAAAAAAAGCCAGCTCCAAAAAATTTTTTTTTGCCATTTCGTTACAGTTTACGCCGTATATTTGTAACTTCATGGTCAGATGATAAAATCTCAAATATTTGACGACTAAATTGCGATAAAATGCAATCCATGCTACATGGGTAATGGCGCTGATGGACATTAATAATGGGAGATCTCCATCTAATACTGTCACTTTATCTATACGTGGCCAATAAAATACGACTTTCCTTTGGTACCGGCGTAACCAGGTGTCACCAGACCTTTTAATCGGCTGTTAATCACTCATCCATTTGTTATAGTTACTATTTGAATCTTCCTTCCTAGCATACATGCTAGGAGAGCTATGCTATTTCCTTAGAAAGAGTGACAAAATTGGGATTGAAATCTCTCATTATTAGTGCCCAACGCAGTGTTATTAAGTGAGATGCCATGCATTAAGTGAGCACACCTAATTTTTTCCTGGTTTTCCCTCTGGCAATCACCCTAACCCTTTAAAGGCCAAGCCCGAGTATACCCGTTTTTCTTCAATAGTCTACTTCACATTGTTTCAATCTTCCTTCCGGATAAACGTGACTATTGATGAAAACATGTACAAGATAAGATGTCTTCGGGCGCCTTCAATGTGTCGTATAGGCAATTTCAACTCCCCCGAGTACGAACAGTTAACTACTTTCCCTTTATAAAAGGAAGAGTGGCGACCTTTTGAAATAACCAGTAGGCTGATCCTGCTCATTTTGGACGAGACGAGACGAGATAGCAAGAAACGACCAATCCCATTGGTTTAAATGGCGTCACGTGACAGATTTGTAGTCATTGCGGCGAGAGTACGAGTATTGTACGACGAGCTCCGAGTCGTTCGTTTCAAAATAATGACTCGGAGCTCGTCGTACAATACTCGTACTCTCGCCGCAATGACTTCAAATCTGTCACGTGACGCCATTTAAACCAATGGGATTGGTCGTTTCTTGCTATCTCGTCTCGTCTCGTCCAAATGAGCAGAATCAGCCTCCTGGCCCTTAGAGGGTTAAGTTTACAGTGTCCTTGTGAGTTAGTGCGGATAGAGCGTAAATCAAAGTTCACAGATAGTGTAATGGGACTCACTATCAGGGCTGCCGTTTTGCGTATAATCAATGCTATTTTTCTATTCACCGATGATTCCACCGGTTGAAAAAAGATTACACATTTCAGTTCAGTGTATTACTGTAATGAACTAAAATACTCGCATCTGTAATCTTTTCTCAACCGGTGGAGTCGTCGATGACTTTAAAAAACTTGCGGATATTTTAATTACTTAACGGAGTTTCCACCGATTAAGGAATGATTATAGATCAGAGTATTTTCGTGCATTACAGTCATGCACTGAACTGAGCTGTGTAATCTTTTCTCAACCGGTGGAATCATCGGTGATTAGAAAAATAGCATTGATTATACGCAAAACGGCAGCCCTGCTCACTATAAACCATGCATAAATGCTGATGAATCGCAAACTTACGTCCACAAAAATTCTCCGTAGGGTTTCGATTGTTTCAAACCAATCCAAACGTTATTCGGAACATCCAGTTCTTTCAGAAATGCTCGCATCGCATCAAACTGCGTGTTCGAATCAACTGAAACAGAAATGAATAAAGAATGTTTGTTTTGAAAAGCATTAAAGAATAGATTGTAAATATTAAAAATAAATATATTACAAACTTTTGATACAACAGAAATATGGTCAATTCTGATGTAAAATCAC
The DNA here is from genome assembly GCA_011764245.1 of Trialeurodes vaporariorum. Taxonomy (NCBI): domain Eukaryota; kingdom Metazoa; phylum Arthropoda; class Insecta; order Hemiptera; family Aleyrodidae; genus Trialeurodes; species Trialeurodes vaporariorum. The sequence continues at coordinate 50,484,278 of VMOF01000035.1, forward strand.
CCGAATAACTTGGGGAGCACCATACAAAGTTAAGCACTCAAGGCTGTAGAGTGTCATTTAGACATGATTTAGACTCAAAACTTCTCCAAAGTGTTTACCTATCAGAGCAAAGATGGATAGAATCGACTTGGAGCCGTGAATGAGGGTAGGTATGATTATTAGCGGCATTTGGCGTTCCAATCAATCCAATCTGATATTCGCTCCCGTAATACATATAAGGTAGATGAGGGCAATGTAGAACACTTTTCGTTGAACGCTTGCATCTTCCAAAGAACTGCATTTATGCGAATGAAATAATTAGAAAATGAAACTTTGATTCATAAACAGCAGAAACCGCAAACATGAACTGAAAAATGAACCAATTCAGCAAAGAAATAAAAAAAAAAAAAAAAAAAAAAAAAAAAAAAAAAAAAAAAAAACCCAAAAATAATCATCTAAATATGTCAATTTCCACTTTGCCCACATTATTTTCATCTATTTATTATGAATTAGCAAAATTTACTCGCAAATAAAATATATTTAACAGTAATTATGTTTAAAATAACAAATGCAGCACACCATTATTGTATGAGCCAACCTCGAAAACTTTGATTTTATGTTGAATAATAATGTTGTTGTTTTTGAATATTGGCACGTCGCGTCGGCGTCGCTCGAGATCCACTTTCATGCAAGTTCACGATTCGCTCATAGAGTGAGCCACGAATAACGCGCTTCGTGCTTATGGTGTTTTTTATCAGTTTTCCACTTTTACCACCTGTTCCACTTTGTCCTCCTCTCCCCCACGCCATTTTAACTCGATCGTGTGGAGTCTGCATTCAGGTTATGAATCCATAAAAAAAGAAGGAATTCTAACTGCACAGACTGAAAAGTTTTATAGAAGCGAGAGCTGTTTTAATTACAGCCGTCTGTTAATTTCAGCGGAAAGTCGGAAAGACAAACAAAGACATTAAAAACAAAGACATCCAGGAGACCCATAGAAGTGGAGAGAGACAGAACAGAGAGTCGGGGAGAGAGATATGATTGTAGGGCGGAGGAAGCTTCTCATAAACATTGGTTTTAAAAGTTTCGCAATTAAATTAGCAAAGTTTCAAGTTGTAAACGCGGGGATTAATGTCTCCGATGTCGGTAACAGTGCTGTGTGAAGTTGACACTCATCAACAAAGAACAACACTTTTCCTTTCGTTCGCTCCCGTTCTCGTGGACTCATCGGTTACTTCCCCTTATCCTTGTGCTCTGTTGTCTTCGGTGAGTGTGACTGGTGCAGTGGTGCACTCAACTATAGGCGGATCCAGCAATCTGGCAACAGTCTATTCGTCCCATTTGATTGCATGGCAAATAATCGATTAGTCACGTGGCCATGGCCCCTTCAAGAATCGATTATTTATCATGCATTCAAATGGGAATAATGTCCAGTTGCCAGATTGCTGGATCCGCCTATGCACTCAACGTGGTATATAGCAATAGAGAGGCTGATACATGTTATCAGTGGCGGCTCGTGAAATTTGGCAACCGTGTCCTCCTCCTATTTAACCAATGTAAAACTTGCATGGTTGCCAAATATCACGAGCCGCCACAGCATGTTATTAGTCCTATCCCAAAGTGCGACAGCATGAACGACCTGATTCTGGTTTGTTTACTTTATATCTTTCAACTTGAAAACAAAAATGGGGCTCTTGCAAACTTTTGCTACAGGTGATTGAAGAGTTAATTCTTGCATAAAAACCTGTAAAAATGACGACGAGTGCACTAAAAATCACGAAATTCACTCTCAGAATCGGGCTTAGTGGCGGAACTACGCCGGTATCATGGGCGATTCCTATCTCATTTGAGACATATTATCTCTGCTTCCGTAGAGAAAGTGACTAACTAGACAGAAATCTCCCATGATACCAGCGTTGAACCGTGAACGATGAAACCGTCACCATTATGATCTTACCGTTTCAGCAGTTTTGTGAGTTTATTACTGAATTTTAGACTTTTTCAATGTGATTTTCCTCATTTTCTCTGGTTCTTACGTCCGATTGGACTGTTCATTTACTCACTGCAAAAGTTTACAAGAGCCTTATTGTAATTAATCCTATAGTGGAAATTGGTTTAAGGCTTTAAATCAAAGTCCAAGTGTTTTAGAGTAACTATCTGGACATAGAATTCTAATAAAACTATCCAAAAGGGAAAATTTGGCTTGTTTCTGTTATGTTTCAATTTTTTTATCGTGCGAATCCTTCAAAAAGAAACTAGTTGTGTTGATTTCTGTGTCCAGATAGCCACTCTAAAACACTTGCACTTTCGTTTAAAATCAATTTCAAATGTATTTGTCACAATGGGTCTGTTGCAAACTTTTGCTACAACGATTGAGAGTGTTTAATCTAATGTAAAATCGCCTGAAAAGTCCAATGGTGGTATCAGAAAGCCACGAAATGAGATAATAAACTCACAAGAGGCGTTTAATGAAATCCAAGATGGCGGCAAAATATCGAGCAATCCGTATGCATGCACCACGAACATTCAAGGATAGCCAACTTCACAACATCGATCACAACCAATCACAACGTAAACAAACACATAACCTCTACCTCCAATGAGGTTGTAAACGTTGGCAATCCTTGGATGATCACGGTGCATACATTCAGATTCCTCGATATTTTGCCGCCATCTTGGATTTCAATAAACGCCTCTTGTGAGTTTATTCTTGTATTTCATGACTTAATGATGCCACCAGTGGACTTTTCAGGCGATTTTACATTGGAATAATAACTTTTTATCGTTGTAGCAAAAGTTTGCAACAGACCCATTCTTTTTATTTAAAAATTTAAAGGTTTAAATATCACGCCCCACATATCCTCTCTATCGCTACAGCTTCTTGGGCACTCCCATTTCCTGTGCTTTGTCATCTGGTGGTGAGTGACTACGGTGCACTGGCACACGTTAAAGTGCGTTTTTAATTTTTTAATCCAAAGTGCTCCGACTGTAATCGCTTGATTCAACATTGTCTCGGAGCTCAAGAGAAAATGCTCTCCCCGGGTCAGGATCCTCTTAGGATACAGGATCATGAGCGAATGCACGAATTTGCCTCTCTCTCTCTCTCTCTCTCTCTCTCTCTCTCTCTCTCTCACTCTCCTTCCATTTGAATACATGTGTTGGAAAAGGATAGCAAAGGAGGTCATCACGTGAGTTTAGCCCCTCCGTCCTTTCCTAATGCACCGTGTTCAAATGGAAGGAGAAAGAGACAGACGAATTCCTGTATATCCACCCATGTCCCATGTACAAGATACACTAGCGATCACTCGTTTCCGTAACACTCCCCCCCCTTTTCCTTCGCCACCAGACACACATACACAAGCTTGCATACATTCCACCACACTCCACCGACATTAGCTCACAAACATGATCATTCCTCTGCGCTTCAGGGACGGCTCAAATCTCCTCGGCGCGCTCGAAAACCACTATTTTGACAACCTATATAACTGCATCTAAATGCTTCTTACCACTGGCGCAAACAGGATCTCTTCCACCTCTCTCATTTCCCATTTGAATGTATACGTAAGAAAAGGACAGAAAGAGGGGGTTTTATCCCCTTGTCCATCCTTGTCTAACATACGTTTCTTTGTGGAGAAGAGAGAGAGATGAAGAAACTCTCGTTGCACTGCTGCGTTTCCTACAGAATATGCCGAATCGCTCGTGACGCTCTTTCTATGATATGGAGGTACCATATGTTACAGGGAATAAACTAAACGTGTAGATAACATCAAGCAACAGATAAAATTTTAAATTGCTACTCACTAATCCTTGTTTTTGCCTATTCCACGAATTGAAGGCGCTGAAAGATATAATATTTAGCTGATGTCTCATGGTTAAAAGGTCTTTTGTTGTGACATAGCTTTAGACTATCTATTTTAATGCATACATTTTTACATATTTTTTTAAACACCGTGATCTTTGAGTGTATACACTCATCATCGTCATTTTTACAATTTTTTATGCAAAAATTAACTCTTCAATCGTCTTTAGCGAAATTTTGCAAGAGCACTGTTAGCACAGAATAATACAATCAGAAGGGAAACTCCCATAAGAGCCAATGGAAACAAGATTTGGAATTTACCAGCACAAACTGGCAACTGTGCCTACTCACTTCTCAAGATGGCGGACATGCTTTTTCAGGCTATACAACCAATCACAACTCGGCCAGTTGCCGAAGATCTGCCGAAGATTGCCGAAGATACTCACTTTCGAACATGGCGGCCCGAAGTAAAGAATGTTTCAAAATGAATTAGAGTTTCCCTTCTGATTGTATTATTCTGTGCTGTTAGTTCTCAAGAAATACCTTTTCATGTTTATTCTTTAAAAATTACAAATCAAAGTTTGGAATGTTATGAAACAAATGTTTGGTCGTAAAAATTATCAACATTAATGCTTCAAATTAGTACAGTCCTTAAAATCTACATTCGGTTCTTTTTTTGTTGTAAACGTGGCAACTCAGTCCACTATACTTTCACCACTTGCATTAAATTGCTTGCCGGTGAAATTTAACTGGATGCAACCATAAAAAGTGCTCGATAAAATTGCTTCATCATTGTTGAAATAATAATAGTTTCTCGGGTGAGGATGCATTTTTAGAAACTTTCGATTAAATGGTGCACATTTTATTTATGACAGTTTGCAGATTAAAATGCTGGTGTGCTTTTGAACCTTTATGTCCTCCAAACAACTGCGCAAAATTCCCGCAATGAAGATTCATGTTATGATACCTCAAAATTAACGTCATTATATATTTACTAACTAGAATTGCCTTCAGAGGAAATCCTAGGAATTTTCTACTTGGAAGTTGTTGTTATTATTGTGCTCGTAATTGCACAATATTTTTGAACGTGTCTTCAAACCCTTCTTTGTGTGATTTCATTGTATCTATGTTTGAGTTAGCACCTTCAATTTCTGGCAAAATTTAGTAGTTGGGTCGGAGTCCTGTTTTGCAGTTGTGTGTACTGCAGTTTGATCTTACTTTAATGCATTGATTTTATATTCGCAATTCGCAGCCCTGAAATCTCAAATTCAAAGTTTGTTTTTCCCTCAATTGACCTCTGTAGACCGAGAGAAATAAAAACTTTAAAAACAAGGAGCCACGTTTACTTGTGATAGTTTTCCTTACGCGAAGTAAAGTTCTATTGCATGAATGAGAATCACTGTTTCAACAAGGAATCTTTCATTTGTTGCAGCAGACATTTTCCTCGAGTTAAAGTGATTCCTCCTTAGTCAATATTTCACTGTGCAGTTTCTTTGACCCATATATGCCCAACTTTTTTTTGAACATGTCGGGTGTTTTTTGGTGTTTTTCTCAAAAAACACCACCTAAGAGTTGGAAAAATTTTAAATTTTAAAATTGTGAAATTTTCTGGTCCAGCTAAATTATAGGTGCTGAATGGTCACAACGTTGATTTTTGAGTTAAATTGGCCTAATTTTACCGTAATTTGGTAAAAAAAAAAAAAAAAAACCATTTTAAGTGGGTCGTTAACGACCCAATGGGCATATACGGGTTAACACAAAAACAAAATACACCTTTTGGATTAAAAAAAGGATTCTCTCAGCGTATCTTGGTGAAAATGTCGGCATTTTCTCAATTCTATAAAGTTTCCGAAAGCACGCGCGTTGAGTAGCAGTCGGACCAGTCAGTGGCGAGGCAATATGGCAACGTTTCTTTTTTCCCCTTTAAACACATTAGAAAGGTCGAAACATCTGGTCATCGCCAATGACCGAAGCATTCGATTTTTTCAATGACTTTAAATGGAGAAAGTACATCGTTGTCAAATTTCACGCCTCGCTACTGAGTCGGACCCTCACGGATACGCTCGAAATGCGGCAATTGAGGCCATCTCCGGAAAAAGAGCTCATAAAATGACAGGTGCGCTCATCCGAGTAAATTTTAATGAGACCGCAAGGAATATTTTCTAAAAAGAGCACAGCTGATGTTATGGGCCCTATTTCCGGAGATGGACAAAATTGTTCTATACGAGTGGCGTTTCCGATTCTGAGTCGGGAGCCCGCGTTGAGTAGCACTCGTGACTAAACTACTTACATTTTGTCTCGATATTAGTTTCTTTTTTGTTGTCTTCTTTTTGAAAGACTGACGCCTGACTCTAGAAACACCACTGAAGTATAGTTATCCCATAGCATCCTAATGTTTTCCGCGAGGTTTTATATTTTGGGCAGCATACATTCTCCCTTCCTAGTTAAACCATATAGAACATCTCTTTCTCACAGTGGGTGTCCTCCCCAAACCTCTCGACCGGCAATTTCTACGCAGTTTCCCCTAAACTGTATACGCACCACAAACCACAAGCTACTGAAATGGAGAACATATTTCAACTGAAATTGCGTAACATTGTTATTTAAAGTCGTAAAGATTTCAAAACGCTCCGCTGTAGGGAAGAAGACTGGAATACTCATAATGGGAATGTCATTCCAGTTACCGGGTTCCCCTTTAAAACTAATCTGTCTTCCCGAGCTAGTTACAGAGATGAAGCCGGATAAATTCAAACTAAACATTTCAAATGGTTTTTGAAGTTCTCTGCGACGTTCCAAAAATAATAATCCCTAGTAACGGGGGCAGTTGCAAAGGTCTAAAATGTTGTGTTTTTTATAAAGTAAATAAAAGTTCTTGGTGAGCTGAGAAAAAAGATGCCTTTGGTTTCTAATTAAGTCCTAAATTGTTCCGGAGATGAGATTTTGGCCCAAAATACATTGTTTTAAATGCGGAAATGAATGCCGCGTAGTGACGTCACTACACACACGATTTTTTACATTTTTACAAGTGTGTATCTCCGAACCCGGGAATCTTGGGAAAAAACTAAAGGCGCTCTTGTTCTCAGCTGATCGAGTACGTACTATTATTTTCTTTATAAAAAACGCACAATCTCAGACCCTTGCAACTGCCCCATTGCAAAAAATCGTAGAATGGGGCTCTTGCAAACTTTTGCTGTGAGCAAATGAATAGTCCGTTCTGATGTAAAAACCAGCGAAAATCACACTGAGATTCTCAGTCTGAGAAAGTCTAAAATTCAGTAATAAACCTATACATAACTACTTTAATGGCAAGATCGTAATGGCGGTTCGACGCAGGTATCATGGGAGATTCCTGTCTATCATTTCACTTTCTCTACGGAAACAGAGAGATATATCGCAATTTAGATAGGAATATCCCATGATACCTGCGTCGAACCGCCATTAACCCTTTGAGGGGCAAATTAAGGAAAATAATTTTTTTCCAAATTTTTTTGCATTTCTAGGTTCCTTGGGGTAAAAATAGACCCCAAGAAAATTTTCATACAATTCCATATACTAGTATAGGAGAAAACAGGTGGCTAGTGTAACTATCCACTGCCCCACAAAGGGCTAGAAAATTTTGTTACCATATTTTTTCGAAAATCAGGTTTAAATTAATTTTAAAGGGCCAAACTATGACAACTATAAGTCAGAATCAATCAAACAAACAATTATTTATGAGAAAAATTGTAATAACAGTCAGGAAACTTATTTGAGCATGGTTTAGTCTTGAAAATAACGCGTAAATGGCACTTTTTGACCTATGATCGACTAAAATTAACTTTTTAGACACCTTGAGGAGCACCGAAAAATCTCAAAAATCATAAAATTGTTATTTACACTATAGAGAACAAAATTGCCCATTAAAGTTTACCCCAAAAAATTGTAACTTTTGAAGTTAATCCGAATTTAGTGTGTGGCAGAGCAACATTTTTGCTTCGAGCTGCGCTAAAAAGTGATTATTGGCTATGTTGCAACAGAAGATGTGACTTTTTTCTTTTTTCACGTTGTTTTCTAGACTATAAAGATAATATAAATAGAATAAAAACATTACATTCTTTATGACAGTACCGAAAAAAATCCAAAATATGCTGTAAAACGGCAAAACGCTGTAAACAATGCTGTAAACGACGATGTTGCTTCAATGAATCTCCGAGGCCTATTATTGGCTGAATGCAAGAATTTAGAATGTGAATAAGTAGTTCAAGTTATAATAAGCCTCTGAACGTCTTATCTGAGCCCTAAAATTCCTTCTACAAGGCGAAAAACTTGGAAATAGACAATGTATCACTGTTTGACCCCTTCAGGGGCAGTGGCTAGTGGTACTAGCCACCTTATTCTAACGCTTGTAATTATATTACAAAATCCGCAAATTTTACTCACTAGTACTTCAAAACGTTCAAAATACGTTCAAGATTCATAATCTGCCTCAAAAATTTGCCTAAACCTTCCAGAAAAAAAAAAATAATACTACATTAGCGGGAGCCGGTCTGTCTTGGAGGGAAAATCTCAAAATGTCAACATTTACCTGGTCTAAAAATAATGTTTACCGCTGTGTTACCATGTGGAAAATATTTTTTCCCCATTTTAGAACATCTTACCAACCAAAAAAAGTGACTAGTTACAATAGCCACTGTCTCATAAGCTGAGGAAAAAATAAATAAAAGGTGGCTAGTGGCACTAGCCACTGCCCCTCAAAGGGTTAAGCTCGATTCTGAGAGTGAATTTCGTGGTTTTTTTTTGTGAACTCATCGTCATTTTTACAGGTTTTAATGCAAGAATCAAATCTTCAATCCCGTGTATAGCAAACGTTTGCAAGAGCCCCATTACTGGGATGGTTTTCTGCACATTCACCACAGGTCTTGCAATCGATTTGAAATGTTTGGTTCAACTTTATCTTATTTCAAGGTTCTGCGCGCTCATAACTTCCTAGGACATTCGTAGATACGGGCGTTGCATTTATCTTTGTTCCGGACGTTCATGAGACCGTTGGCGGATACAACGGAGGCAATGCTCCCCCCCCCATTCTGCCTTATAAGGGGTGAAAGAGGGAGAAGGTAGGGGGAAAGAAAGAGAAAAGAAAGAAAATTGGAGTCAATGAGGACCAAAAATCTCCCCCTTCCCGTTCGCGAGGGGCTGGATCCACCAATGCTCGGGACAGTCATCAGCCCGTCTTTTGCTAAACGATCTCCATCAAGTGAGGACAACCGGATATTCTGCGGTCATTTAATGGGTCTTCTTTCGTAAATTGAATTTTTTGCGGGGATGCAATGCTTGTTGAAATTAGACTTGATATCAGTGAGGCGGATTCGAGTTATATCAAATAGTGCTAACGCATAAAGTTAGAAAACGGGTGCGGAATATAAATAAAAAAATGCCAGCTTTTTTACGACACCGATTCGTAAAATGTTGGATTCTGCCCCCTACGAGGATTTCTTTAGATCCGGTGCAAGGCAATAAATTATGGCAATAAACTTCGAAGAGTTTTCACAATGAGCTTGTGTGTGCGTGTGCTGCCAGCCGCCAATATGATTAATGTTATCCGATATCACGTACAGAGAGTTGAAGAGATGAGAGAGAGAGAGAGAGAAGGAGAGGGAGAGAGAGAGAGAGAGAGAGAGAGGGGAGAGAGAGAGAGAGAGAAAGAGAGAGAGAGAGAGAGGAGAGAGAGAGAAGGGAGAGAGAAAGGGAGAGAGAGGGGGGAGAGAGAGAGACGAAACGAAAGTACAGAGGTTGCAAAGAATATACGCGCCTGAAATGTTTTCTTGAGCTTTCTGAGAGTATATCTCTGATGCCTGTCTCTGATATCTCCTACACTTTGACTTCTAAAGTTGAAAAGAGAGAGCTTGACCCAAATTTTATTCGCCTCTTCGTATGCGTAGAATAAAGTTGGTACAGTGAAAAAAAATTGATAAAAACAAACTCGTCTCATGGGTAAAACTCAGTCGAAGCGTCCAATCCAGCAACGTATAGCATTTGGTTCATTTAGACCCACGAAAAATATCGATATATCCAGGGATTGGTGATGACCAGTGAATTCGACCCTTTACACGGGTTAAAATAGACAAAATTCTTCGTTGACAGATAGCACGCTTTGCTACTGATACGTCTATTTTTGTGAATACAACAAGGTGTAAATCTTAAACTACTGTTCAGTTCATCTGAGAAAGGAGAAAAACAGTTGATTTACTGTAAATGGATACAGTAATACATTGACTTAAGGGGCCAACCCTTAACTCCCGATTGTTTTTGGGACGAAGTAATGGTAAAGGTAAAACTAACCTCAACTCAGAGTTATCCTGAAAGGACGGCATCCAGGTACACATTACATCACTTTTTTAAAACTGATCAGTCAAATAGAACGTTATCTATAGGTATTTTTTGATAGGGAACGCTTTTGATCGAATTCGGAATCAATATCATGGTTTTGAGTACGAAAGCAATATAATGGTCAATTCTAATATTTTTTATGAGGCTAAGTTTACCAGTGTTGTGAGTTGGTTAGATTTTAAACTAATCTACATAATTGACAATGGAGAAAGAAAAAACAAACTCCTAGTCACTCTGGCCTCAGTTGAAAGTTCAAAAAGATGACTTCAAAAGCTAAAATCATTCAAGGAACCATAACATGACGAAAATATGTGCTTACACAGCTTGTTGATCTGCTTTTAAAAAATACAGATCGTGTTTAGAAGTGCACAAAGGGAAAAGTATGTTAGACTATATACATATATTAATTTATTATAGTTTTACTGAAATTGTATTATTTTCATCCGAATCTGCGGTTCTACATTTTATTTTATTTCAGCTGAGCTGTTCATTCGGCAACGATGGATATGACACCGATGCAGCAGTACCAGTAACCCAGAATTTGCACCCGCTCCGCAAGAAATGAATTTTATTATTAGGTCTGGGCGAAGATTTTCACTCAAACAAACAGATGGGCATTTTAATATCTCACCCGAGCTGTTTGTTCGGCAACAATGGATGACACCGATGCTGTACCCCAACTTCGGAATTTGTACTCGTTTCGCTATATACGGGCGAAAAGAGGAACTCAACGGTGAGAAACAACCATAAACAACGCTCCTGATTGGCTACAAATGAGTTTTTTGGACTACGGCGTTTGGTGTTCCCTTGCCAAGTTCCGGGACCTATAAATGTTCGGTACTGACAGTCCCGCACCCAGATGATTGGTGTGCACCTACGGCTATTTAAAAGCACACGTAAATCGCTCACTATCCAACGTCTTTCGGGGACCGTCTGTACCGAACATTTATTGGTCCTAGAACCTCAAATCTTCACCCGAACCGAGTAATAAAATATGCTTTTTGAGGAATTAGTTTCAGCGTCTGTACTGCAGTAGCCTTTAATTTTTCACAGCATATTCATCCTTCTATGTTGGCCATCTGCAACATTTTGACAACACAGCATGCTTTTCTTCCGCGTGTTTATCACCATTAAATTCCAAATTAAGGAAAGTCTGCGCTTTCTCGCTTGCATTTCACCTAGTGTCGCCAACCACTCTTCATTTTTTTCTCTCTCCTTTTTATGATCATTATATCTTTATTCTGCTTTTTTATGACTTCCTCACCGGAAAAGATAATCTGTTTACGCTGTCGTTATGCCGATATGAAAGAGAGTAATAAAAACTAGATTCGAAATGTTTTCCTCCAAGTACGAGTTTATTTATTTTTTTCCCCCTATCAAATCACTGATGGCAGTCAGCTTAGCTCGAGAAAATGGCATTTCACTTTCCGACCGCCTTCTGATACCGACCAAATTGAATACTTCGAGCCAGTGATCGCCGAAGGAAAATCTAAAGATTCAAATCCTGCCTTTTCATTTAATCGAAAGTAGCATTAGTTTTCAGCGTTGCTGCCAAATATTTCTGAAAGTAATTCAAGTTTGATACGTTCCCTGGTAAAAATGGTCCATACAGGTCCATAACAATATCCCGTACAGTATGGATACAATTAATATGGATATGTACATCAGTATGGATATCTCTTGTTTTGTTTTTGGGATTTCTTTTTTTGCGTTTGAAAAAAAGTAGGGTTTCAAGCATATAATGATTTTAAAACAGAAGAAATTGAGCTAGATCACTTCAAAATAGTTGGGTACAGCTGTTAGTAAAAGGTGATAGAGCACTTTTCACATTATTCGTATTTTGGGTGACATTTGAGTGAAAAATTTGGGCAGATATAACTGTGGATGTAACTTGCAGTAGATATTAGGTGAAAAGCCACTGGGAAATTCGACTTAGAGTAGATTGGCTCATGGGTGAAAAGCATTGGGTGAAAAAATCCCCTAGTCCCCCCAATGGGGCTTTTGAAAACTTTTGCTACAGGGGATTAAAGAGTTGATTCTTGCATTAAAACCTGTAAAAATGACGATGAGTACACTAAAAAATCACTACATTCACTCTTAGAATCGAGCTTAATGGCGGTTCGACGCACCTACCTAAATTGAGATAGATCTCTGTGTTTCCGTAGAGAAAGTGCAGACATAATAGACAGGAATCTCCCATGATACCTGCGTTGAACGATGAAACCTTCACCATTACAATCTTGCGATTAAAGTAGTTATGTAGGTTTATTACTGAATTTTAGACTTTCTCAGGGTGATTTTCGTGATTTTCACTGGTTTTTACATCAGAATGGACTATTCATTTGCTCACAGCAAAAGTTTGCAAGAGCCTCATTGAACTTTGTAATAATTTCTCAACCTGTAGAGTTTTCGGTGAATTGAAAAATGCCCTTAAATATACACATGGAACAGCAACTCTGCGACCAATCAATATAGGTCGCTGATCAAATGATCGACCAATCATCAAAGAGCATTCTAGAATTCATTCATCGGACCGGTCCGGTGAGCAAGTGATACTGGGTTTATACGGAATATGGGAGGTAAGTTTTAAAATCAAATCGACAGTTTAGCCGTCTCTACATCATTGGTTACTAAAGTGATAACGATGCAGTATATACAGTTATGGATGCGACCGCGCCGCGGTCCCTTGCCCGAAAAATCTCCGGAAATCATCCCAATGTACTGTGAAGGGTGCGAGGATAGTAGACTGGGAGGAAATGAGTATGCTGAAATCGCTTTAAATATTGCACACATTCTTTGATCACTCGCTCCCTCTCTCATCACGGGAGCTTTCTCAGTACCTATCTTCAAACTCGTTCCTCTCAATTCTGTATACATCGAAACGATTTTCACTCCCACACCGCTCTTCTCCCCTCATCATCATCCACCATTAACTTTGAATACGAGGAAGTTTAGCTTCGGCAAGTCTTCGAGAAGTCCTCTCTTATTTTCATAGGGCGGTTGAAAGCGTGAGCGATGCGCTTCCCCTCCCCTCCCTTCCTCCGCTAACATCTCCCCAAAGGCGATAACCAATTTTAGTCAAACTTTATATTAATTCGATCGAGGTAAAAAGATATTGTTTGAGTTTACGACGAAGGCGTATAAAACCGAGTTCTGTAGACTCCGGGTGGGTTTGGGAGCGATGGGATGAGAAGAGATGAGCTTTGAGGCGAATTCCGGAAAACCGTTTCTCAACAATTTTCAGCAGTTTGCTGAAATCTGTTGGTAGATGGTAATCTCACTGACACTATGATCATTTTTTATTAATCTCAAGCACTGGAAGAAACGTCGGTTCGTTATTTGATCACTGAAGTTCCATGGTTGCAACGAATAAAGTTTTTGGTCTTGAGCACCAGACTTCAAGTAGGAGTACTGAAAACTTCGGTAGGGACAGAACTTTGGTTATTGGGTATTCTAGCCGAAGTGATTTCACCGACCATTTTTTAATAATCTCAAGCACTGGAAAAAAACTTCGGTTCGTTTGATCACCGAAGTTCCATGGTTGCAGTGACTGAAGTTTTCGGTCATGAGCACTAACTTCAGGTAGGAGTAAGCACTGAAGACTTCGGTAGGGACAGAAGTTTGGTTATTGGTTATTCTAGCCGAAGTTTTCGGTACTTCGATCTAAAGACACTTAAGACCGGAAACTTTGATTACTGCAACCGGAAACTTCGGTGATCAATAATAACTGAGTTTTCACTTAAAAACAGAAATAATTGTCTCCACAATGATCATTTTTATGCTTATATTTATGATAATATTTACAGTTGATGATTGACAGTTTTGGACTCTTGAGCTCCACCTACATCGATGGAAACGCGTTTACAATTTGAACGTGTCCAACGCTTTACGTGCAACTGAGAGAGGTGCATTTTTCCGAGGACCAATCAGACGGATTTTCATAATTGTTTTCATAATTTTCATTTTTATAAGTGACGCAAGGCTTTTTACGCGCCCCATAATGCTTTTGTTGATCAGGTTTTTTTCTGGCAGCTTTTTAGCACAGTATATGAACACGCTGTATCAACGGAAAGAGGGGAGACTGCGCGGGGAGAAAGTTCCCAGGCTTTACTCTCTCGATCAATATATGGCAGATTCTGAGAACTTTCTGACAAAGCCAAGCCCAAATATATTCGCCTAATTCAGCTAAATATATACATAAATTGATTTTTGGGTACTGACTGGACACAAACATAGGGATAAGCAACATTACCATTCGCCTATTTTGTTTTTTCCTTTCCATTTATGTTTATGGTTGGGAGCACTGAGAAAAAATTCTCGTTGCCGTAACCGGACGTCTGTCTTGTTAATATTTACTGAACCAGAATGGGGCTCTTGCAAACTTTTGCTGTGGGCAAATGAATAGTTCAATCTAATGTAAAAACCAGCGGAAATCACGAAAATTGCACTAAGAAAGTCTAAAATTCAGTAATAAACTCACATAACTTCTATAACGGCAAGATCGTAATCGTTCAACGCAGGTATCATGGGAGATTCACTGTCTATTATGTCACTTTCTCTACAGAAACACAGAGGTATGGCTCAATTTAGATTGGAATCTCCCATGATACCTGCGTCTTTCCGTCACTAAGCCCGATTCTGAGAGTTAATTTCTTGATTTTTGAGTGTACTCATGGTCATTTTTACAGGTTTTATGCAAGAATCAACTCTTCAATCCCCTGTAGCGGCTGTAGCAAAAGTTAGCCCCATTCCTGTTATTTGAAATATAAACTCCTGTAACTAAAATAGGAATTCCGGTCAAGTTGTAGGAATCCCTATCGAAATAATAACAGGAATTCTTGTTGAAATAACAGTAATTCCTGTTGAAACTAAAGGAATTTCGGTTTTAAATAAGTATTAATCCTCTTTTAGACGTCCAGTTGAATTAACAGGAAAAATTTTCTCAACGAGGGAATCGGGGTAGGACGGGAGGGAATCAGAACCTCCGATTCCTGGAGGAGATCGGGAAACTCCCCTTTAATTAAACCAAAGTGCTTCTGAAAATGCATAATTCTGTGGCTTTAAATACACCGGGTTCCTGGCAAAGTTCTGCGAAGAGCTTAGGTTTTCTTGATTGTGGTTCGGTTGCTCGGTGCTGGGCTCTTTCATCGTTGTAGAATATAGGGCTTCTATTTAACTCCATTAAATGACTAAAATGTGAGCATGATATGAGGAGGAAGGAAGTAACTTACTTTTTGAAACCACAATAAGAGTCCTGGTAATGCATATTTTGAGAAATGTATGTCTGACACTCACCTGCAACAGTAAAAATAAATAGGCATTGATTAGATAAGACAAAAATATGGATAAAATCTGTAATCTATATTAACTACGTATAGATGAACACATTTTAAGTAGCCCAATACGATAAATACGCTAAACATCAAAATGGGGAAACAAGGCTAAAATCAAACACGGAAAAACACGAGACGTTTCGAAGCATTACTGCTCCATTATCAATCGCTAAAAAACAAAAAAAAACAAATAAATAAAAATGAAACTAACGGAGGTGCCTCACCATATATGACCGGCGAAAAAAAGCAACCTCTTTACCTCTTTAAAGATGCTTTTTTTCGCCGGTCATGGTGAGGCACCTCCGTTAGTTTCATTTTGATTTATTTGTTTTTAAGTAGATTCCATGAATCTACTTATTGCGGAGGGTGCGATGTTGGATTTTTCGGGAAATTTTATCAAATGAGCACGTTTCATGGTCCCCTGAGTGAGAAAATACCACTCGTTGAAAATTGTATATATATATATATATATATATATATATATATATATATATATATATATATATATATATATATATATATATATATATATATATATATATATATATATATATATATATATATATATATATATATATATATATATATATATATATATATATATATATATATATATATATATCTTTATATGTATGTTTCAGCCAGTTTTACCGTTTTAATGTCCCACGATCCTGTTCGTAATTTTTGGTTTTTGTTCTTGAAATTTTTCTCAACTATTTGTTGGGTTTATTTCTTGGATGAGTTCGAAGATGGTGTAAATCCGATTGTTAGTTTTCGCGCTATGGGCCGTGTTTGAGTCGTAAAATGTGTTTTTGAGGTTTGTTTTTAGGAGTGTTTGTATTGAGCGTTTTTTTTGGGATAATTTATGTTGGCCGTTTTGTTACGCAACTTTTTTACTCGAGTCATTTTTTTGTGTTTTGCGTTGTAAGCGAGTTAAAGTGATGTGTTTTTCGGGTTTTTTGGCAGTGTTTTTATATGAAGAAATTGTTTTTTTGTTTCAAAAATTTTAGTATATATCGTGGAGGATGTTTTTAGTTCATATGCTCTTTGCCTTAAATTTTCCTTGTGTTTTACGTGTTTTACGAGCTATTTAGTTTCTTATGGGATTTTACAAGTGAAAGACAAGGATGGTGTACTGGTATAAATGCTCTTTCTTTGTTTTACACGTACACTGTTGCTTAGGTACGTTATTTATTTATTTTCTTGTTTTATCAGCTGCTCTCATTCAGATTTATCCCTCATTACCGTTACAAAGATTACACATTTTTCAATCTTTGTACTATAATCTTTTTCTCATGGTCATTTTTATTTAAATGTGGAACAGCTGATAAAAAAAAAGAAAATTGAATAATTCAAAGAAAATCATAACATAACCTATTTATTGAAATTTGTGAAAAACTTATATAACCTAGCTTTTATTTCTCACTTGCATTGTAAAGATTACACATTTCTCTGTTGGTAATATAATCTTTTTCACAATTATATTTGGATTTTGAGCAGCTGATAAAATAAAAAAGAAAAATTCAGATAAAAATTCAACGAAAATTATAACCTATATTAGAATATTTAAATTTGTGAAAAAATGATTTAACTAAGCATGGAATCTACTTCGTCTTACCGGCCTGCCGGGAGGCATTTTTTTTATTGTTTTGTTTTTTAGCGATCGATGATAATGGAGCAGTAATGCTTCGAAACGTCTCGTGTTTTTCCGTGTTTGATTTCAGCCTTGTTTCCCCATTTTAATGTTTAGTGTAACTATGTATATGTATAAGTCACTAGACAAACCCAATTTTAGGCCAAAATAGTTTAGCCTAGGCCGAACTTTTTCACTGCTCATTGATTTGCTGGAGAGAGAGCCTAGAAAAAATTTTGGGGTAAAGATAAATTTTTCTAGTAGATTTTGACTCTGAAAAGAAAAAGAAAAAAAAATGAAATGAATATTTTAAAAATCCCCCCCCAATTTTTTTTTCTTTTTCTTAGAGGGAAGGGGTTCTCTCTCCATCCGATGATATTTATTATTTAACTTTTATTTTCTTACTGTTCAGAATGGGTTTCCTTGATCAGTCCAGTTGGTGTCAAACCCGCATCCTCGATAATTTTCTCATTAACTATATAATGCCCTTTAAGTCCGGTAGCACCCATGGCGAACTGTCTTTCCTTCCTACCTCCCACCCTCTACCAACAACTACATTTCCTCCTTCCTTCCTTTCATTTCCCTCCTATCTTTTCTTTATCTTTCTTTCCTTCTCTTTTTTTCTTTTTTCTTCTCTTTCCTTTCCCTTTTTTTTTTTTTTTTTTTTTTTTTTATTTTTTATTTTTTATTTTCCTCTCTTTTCTTTTTCCTTCACCCCGTCGGTGCCCCCCCCCCCCCCTATAGCGACGCCCCTGAACGATCGAGATGCTCAGTGGCAAATCCATTTGATTAAACTTATCCGATACAATTCCGATACGATACGATTCTCCGTGATCACCCCCCTGCTCTGGTGGGAGAAATCTGCACTAAACGCTGCAGATCACCTTAAATCCCTTTTTCGTGTTCTGTTAAATTAACCCTTTAAGGGCCAAGCCCGAGTATACTCGTTTTGCTTCTCTGGTCTACTTCACATTATTCCATTCTTCATTCCGGATAAACGCGACTATTGAAGATAAGATGTCTTCTGGCGCCTTCAATTCATCGTATAGGCAATTTCAACTCCCCCGAGTACGAATAGTTAACTACCTTCCCTCTATAAACAGAAGGGTGGCGTCCTTTTGAAATAACCTGGCCCTTAAGGGGTCTCTTCACCTGCGAATTTAAAAGCGCGAATTGACTGCTTGAGCCAATGGGCTTCTTTGTTGTTGATACATCGGACTCAACCTATCGACTTCGAGGCAGCTCATTGCGGCTCAATCAGTTTATTCGCGCTTTTAAATTCGCAGGTGGAGAGATCCCTTTAGATGGTTAAACTCATTCCTTCCGCCGCGCCGGTATACTCTCTCAATATCTGACAACCTCTCTTCGGAGGGGTGGGGTACGTATGCAAGTGCACTGAACAGTAGTTAATCACGAAGCTAACCAAAAATGTCACGAGTCGCAACCCGCGAATCGAGCTTTCAGCGTAGAGAGCATCGGCATTCACTATTCACTTTATTCACCATTCACCATTCAAATCTTCTCTCATCTCTCATCTCTCCCAACCCTCAACTCAAACCACTCCTCACCAAGCCAACGGCTCGGCGCACTTTGGTCTGAGATCGAAAAAAAAAAAATGGACAAAAATCAGAAAGTTGTCTCATCAATTTATTACTTATAAACTTTCAAGATCAATTTTAATCATAGATAACACTTTCAAGATCAATTTTAATCATAGCTAACACTTTCAACAATATAATTTAAACTTACAACTGTCACTGGAAAGTTTTGAATTAAACTTGAAAGTTCGAAAACGACGATTTTTTTTTTTTTATGATTTTGTTCTTCGCTGATATTTATGACCAAATTTTTTTCAATCTCAAACCATAGTTCGGCGCACAGTGGATTGGACAATGGATTTTTCCGGACATGAAATTTTTAAAAAAAAAATTTTTGCTTTAATTTTTTATTATTATTATAATATTTTCTTTAAAAAAAAAATACTATTTTACTAATTTGAAGCGTTACTATGTTATGATTTTACACGTTTTTCAATCATATTTATCGTTCATTATTTTTATTTTTATTCCTAAAATTATATGTCCGGGAAATTCCTTGGTTCGGTTCACTGCGCGGTATGGCATAGTCCGTTAAATTCATCAACTTTTCTTTTCATACACCTCCAACATATACCCTATCATCAGTCAGTAGCGTAGAGAGAAGTTATCTAGCTGTCTCTCTCTTTTCTCCATTGAAATACATATTTTAGAAAAGGATGGAGGGAAGAGGAAAAAACTCCCCTCTTTCCATCCTTTTTCTCTTCATACATTCGAAGAGGAGATGAGCGAGATAGAAGAGATTCTGTTCATATGTTACTGTATCAGTTATTCTAACCCCTCTTTCATTGCAAGCTCGCTCCAATAAACCTCATTTTCACACCTGCTGCAGAAGCGTGAAAAATTATCATATCCTCACCGCCAAGAGGCGCTACTCAAATTTTCTATGGATACGTTATCGATCTGCGAAGTGCCAATTCTCAGACTAAAATGGTACAACAGGCATAGGCAGGGCCAGCAATTTGGCAACTGGGTAAAGCTCAATAACTTTTAGATTCTGGACTAGACATTTTCAAAAAATGAATTTTTGATTTAAGGATCAGTGAAGTCATTTTCTCTTCAAGTATATATTCTACTTTAATGTTTTGCCAGTGGTCGAGCTTAATGATACGTGAAATCCTTATTTTTCAAGAATGAAGTGGAAATTACTCGATTTTTTTCCAGACCGTCCCTTTCTCCATTTTATACATACAAAAAAGTTACTTAAGACTGAAACTGATGGGAAAATGTTCTGACTTTTATCCAAGCCCTAATAACATTGGCACAAACCATAATTTTTGTAAATTTTGAAGTAGAGGAACAAAATAAGTGAAATAATTGTGAAGAAACTAATTTTTTTTAGTTTTCACTCAGAAACTTTCATTTCACTCTTGTTTACATCACTAAGACCGGTCATCTACTATTTTATTCTCTATATAGGCATTATATTTTTATGATTTCCCCCCTCTTTTCTCGTCGTTTTCTTCTTCGGTGAGTCTAAGATGTGATATTGAACGTGTCGAGACAGTCTGGACTTTCCGGGACCGTCTGGAAGCATAGGTACTGGGGATGGATGGATCAAAGCCATGACCCCACTTGTTTGTTCTCGCATCTAAAACACCGTAATATGAAAACTTTTGGATTTTTTCATCACCTAAATTTTGATCGTTTATGATTTGGTGGGTCATCTAAGTGAAATGTACATGAGCAACTGGTTGAAGAAAGTGAACAAAATTAATTTATTTGAGTAAAGTATCTAAGCATTAAACCACAAACTAAATGGAACTTTTGGTTTAAAAAAATATAATAATTTTTGACAGTAAAACTGTGTCAAGTTTGAAGTATGGAGCGTTCGATGGAGAGGTTCGAGTCAAATAAAAAAAAATGGTATTTTTTTATTTTGATAAAATTGAAATATATTATTTCTCTTTGAATTCTGCGTGAAATAAGCCCAAGCAGAATGTGGAGAAATTTTTTTGTTTCGGAGCTATGCGCATTTTCGTAAGCAAAATATGAGCGTTCTACGGAGAGGCTCAAAGTTGTAGGTAGCCTCAAAAACTTGACTTTTGCTTACTAAAACGCGCATCACTCTGCGACAAAAAATTCCCCCACATTCTGATTGGGTCCATTTTACGCAGAATTAAAAAGGAATCACATACTTCAATTTGATCAAAATAAAAATAATACAATTTTTTTTATTTGACTTGCACCTCTCCATCGAACGCTCGTGGGTACCCTCAAAAACTCGTTTTTCGCCCGCCTAAAAATGAATAACTCCGCAACAAAAAATATCATTTCATTCTGCCTGGGCTCGTTTTACTCACAATTTAAAGAGGAATAACACATTTCAACCCGGTAAAAATTTAAAAAAAATACTATTTTTTTTTTTTTTTTTTTTATTTCACTTTAAGAAAATTTGAGTGGCCTATAATCACAAAAATGACGATAACTGTAAAAAATTATTAAAATTTGAATTTGGTTTAGATATGAGTCGAAAGTGCTTTACAATTCGCATCTTTGGCAAAAACTGCGTTTCAATCGTATGATTTACGCGAAAGTTGTGAATTTTTGAAAGGTAGGACTTTGTCCCCCTCTAACCCCCCCTAATTATTTTTAAAAAAACATATTTTTGAAAAAAGACAAATTATATCAAGTACTATCAAAATACAAAGTTTCAGGAAAATCTGCGGGGGGGGGGGGGAAAAAAAACCCCCAAATTTAGAATCAAGCTCTTTAAAAACGATTCCAGACGGTCCCGAACAAAGATCTGAAGTTTTGGGACCGTCGGGAAAAATACAGGGACCGTCTGGAAAGGGACCGTCTGGAATTTCGTTCGAATTTTCCCCCTTTTTTAGCATGACAACATAACCTAGAAACGTTTAAAATTGGGATTTTGGACGAGCGTGGGATGCTGATGAATGAGCAAGCCTCGTTTTCTTCCGAAAACATTACAGTGGAAATGAATAGCAGGGACGTCTGGAGAGGTATGCTTGACCAAAAGTTACACTTATCGATTTTAAAGTCTGTGAATCCACTCAGTTGAAACTTTTGACAGATAATTTTTACGCCTAAAACGAACGTAGCCTCACTAAACACCCCTAGCTTCAGGCTGACAATCTACCGTAGCGCTGCGGTGCGGCCCCCCGCGAAAACATGAAAAAACGCCGGGACCGTCTGGTTACAAACCTTGGGGACAAAAAAAAAACGCTCACTGCTCAGCATCATAATTTTATTTTTCCCCTACAACCTTTGTACCTAAAACTTGAAGGTATACGACAACTTAGACTGGGTACAGATTGGTGGAAAAAAATCGTTTTAAGTGCATTTTATTATGTGGAACTTCAAAATTCGTGCTGGGGACACGGGACCGTCTGGAAAATTCCTCCCTTTGAAAAATTTACCCAGAGAAAAATTTCACTCAGAAAACAAATTTAATGCATGACCCAGGTCCGCAAAGGTCACCCATTGATAACAAAAAAAAGAGTTGGGGTACTCAATGAAAAATTAATCTTGAAAATTGCCGGGGACATGAAATCTAAAAGTTATTGAGCCTTACCCAACTGTGTGTTCTATCCATTTTGAATGTATGAGAAACGATCGATTCTTGAGGGAGCTGTGGCCCCATTTCTAATCGATTGTTTCTCATAAGTTCAAATGGGAAGAATACACAGTTGCCAAATTGCTGGCTCTGTCTATAACCACAGGCAACCACAGTCGTGATTCAGCACCATGGAAAAGGCTATGAAAAACAGGGAGTAAGTAAGTAAGTAAGTAAGTAAAGGCCGGGCTTACCGGCGGGGCGCCCTCATGGAGCCTAGGCAATGGCTGCTGCCGTCTTGCACCCCGAGGTTTGGACCGTGCTCCTTAACTCAACCCGAATGACGTTATATCATTATATTTCCACAAGGCTCGGCGGCCGTCTTACAAGGGGACCTTACGGTGACTCCGCCTCCGATTTTGATCAAATTTTCAGGGATGGTAGTTCATGACAAAATATTAGACCCATATTTTTCACTTTTTGTGAATAGGCCTTAGTTTTGTCGCAAAAAATTTTCAAAGTTTCGGAAAAATTACGACGAAATCGTCGCCGAGACAGCGCGCAGTGTTAAGTTGGGCAATTTCGGACGCGATGCTCAACTGCCGCGGTGGCGCGGTCGGTAGCGTCTCTGAATATCCCACTAGTGGTCGTCGGTTCGAATCCCGCAACAACTGCTAGTTTTTAACTTTTTTAAGCAAACTTATTTTAAAAAAAAACAACACCACCACTAACAACAACAACAACAACAAAATTGACGCCGAAAGTCTCAAATAATAATAATAGAACGCATGTTTGATATTTTATGAATGGAAATACAAACTCACCAAAGTAATGTAGTTTAAAGCATTCATTCTATAGAATATTCGCCGTCCAATGAAAAGCATACATTCAACCATTCATTGAAAACCACAGCTATCCCACCATCCAATGAAAGCCGTTTCATCCATTTCAGGCCACTGTTTCGTGCAAACTTCGGTGTTTTTTTTTTTTGTTTTTTTTTTTTTAATAACACACATTAAATTCTTGAAGTAAATTTCTTTGTTAATTTATTTTTTGGATTTAATTTGTGTTATTAAAAAAAAAAAAAAAAAAAAAAAAAAAAAAAAAAAAAAAACACCGAAGTTTGCACGAAACAGTGGCCTGAAATGGATGAAACGGCTTTCATTGGATGGTGGGATAGCTGTGGTTTTCAATGAATGGTTGAATGTATGCTTTTCATTGGACGGCGAATATTCTATAGAATGAATGCTTTAAACTACATTACTTTGGTGAGTTTGTATTTCCATTCATAAAATATCAAACATGCGTTCTATTATTATTATTTGAGACTTTCGGCGTCAATTTTGTTGTTGTTGTTGTTGTTAGTGGTGGTGTTGTTTTTTTTTAAAATAAGTTTGCTTAAAAAAGTTAAAAACTAGCAGTTGTTGCGGGATTCGAACCGGCGACCACTAGTGGGATAGTCAGAGACGCTACCGACCGCGCCACCGCGGCAGTTGAGCATCGCGTCCGAAATTGCCCAACTTAACACTGCGCGCTGTCTCGGCGACGATTTCGTCGTAATTTTTCCGAAACTTTGAAAATTTTTTGCGACGAAACTAAGGCCTATTCACAAAAAGTGAAAAATATGGGTCTAATATTTTGTCATGAACTACCATCCCTGAAAATTTGATCAAAATCGGAGGCGGAGTCACCGTAAGGTCCCCTTGTTAGAAGCCAACGGAAGGTCGTATCAACGACTGTGGCAGACGCTACCGGGCATGGATTTTTCGGAGCACGGTCATGCCCCCATCGAATTGGGCTCTGCTGTTTCACTCCCACTGATAGGTAGCGCTGGCAGAAGCGTACTCTATGAGCGATCCATGATCACAACACAGCCGAATAGTGCGGACGGGTTACTTACTGGGTGGCCATGTCACTCCCGCACCCCTCTACCTCAAAGGGTCGGGGTATTGGAGTGGCATGGCCATCCATGGTCACGATGACTGATATTTGAGTGTCCTCAAATATCAGTCACCTCCGGGGATCGAACCCGGGACCTCAGTGCTGGCAGCGAACTGCCTTAACCACTACACCACTGAGGCTGACAACAGGGAGTATCTTGGCGCAAACCTAAGTTTGGTTTCGTTTGTCGCTTTTGAGATATCAAGGGTCAAAGCTACATTTTGATATTTTTTGTAAGAATGAGGGGACCAGTGGAGCAGCTTTTATTTGAATTTCTAAATAATCCTTAGTGAGGCTCTTAATAATTTTTTTTTTTTTTTTTTTTTTTTTTTTTTTTTTTTTTTTTTAAGCAACCCCCTTCCCCCTTTTCAATTTGACACAGACATTTTTATATATTGTTGCCGATCAAAGGTGGATCCAGCAATCTGGCAACCGTGTATTCTCCCTATTTGAATGTATAAGAAACAATCGATAAGCAAAAAGGCCATGGCCCCGCCAAGAATCGAATATTCATCATACGTTCACATGCATGGGAATAAGAGAGCGCATATGGCTGCCAAATTGCTAAATCCACCCGTGTTGCTGATCACTAACTAACAATTTATCTGATCTTGCCATGCAATCTCAAAACTGATATCCTTCAATAATTCATTTGTTCGAAACAAATAGTTTACTTCAACAATTGCCAACCCTATACCCGCACTTCCTGATTTTTCGGACAGAGCCTATCTCGGAAAGATAAGACAGGTAGAATTTACCATATGCATTGCTGATTTTGGAGTCTACTAGAGCTCGTTTCAGAAGTGTAGGCGGACCTAGACCGATAATCTTTGGAATTTGTCAACATTATTTCTGATATTACTTGATGAAAATGAATAAAAATGAAATTGAGTGTTCACTTTTCAAGGAGGAAAACTTTAAACACAAAAGAATAAAGTCAGAAGCAAATTCGGTATTGATATGAAGGAATAAAAGTTGCAAATTCGCCAATGATTATGGTTTTGGTCCGCCTACACTTCTGAAACGAGCTCTATCAAGCATGGTAAATTTTATTATCATATGGTAAATGCAACTTACCTTGTGGTGAAATGTACCAACAGGTTATCTCAATTTACCAAAGGTTCGTTGAATTCAATACCATATGATGGTAAAATTTACCATACTTGTTAGCAGACTCCAAAATCAGTTATACAGATGCTACATTCTACCAGTCTTTTTTTTCCGCGTAAAAGCGCTGTGAAACGATTCTTTTATACTTAACTGATATCTTTCCTTAGTAGAGCAAATGTCAAAGCTTCCTTTTTCCCGTGAAAATATCCATTTTTCAGACTCGTACGCGCCTTTGGAGTAAAAATTGGATTTTTTTTTTTCTAAGAATGGCATAAGACTGGTAAAGTTCAATTCCGTACTAAATCACAGTCAACAGTTCTATAAATCCGTTCTGTGATTGGAGGTGTGTCCGTCGTCGTTTGCGACAGAATTTCTTCGAAATCACAGAAATGGACTACTGAGAATTCTCTCTTTTCGAACCTTTTCACATTAGGTTGAACGAAACAAGCTACAAAGAATTCTCTTTTCTCGAACCTTTCCACATTAGGTTGAACGAAACAAGCGGTTAGCGTTGATTGTAAAATATTGCGGACGTGTTCCTAGAACGTGCAACTGTCCAAGTGTTCACCAGGTTTACCGTTACTGGCAAAATATCCTCTTCTATTTTCTTGAATGGATGAATAAAACGACACTGAATGAAAATCACAGTCTATCTAGATACCTGTGATACCTTCGATGCAATAAAAGCAAATACACACATAGCAAGCAATTTCATGTCATGTAGATGAAAAATATTTGGTCTTGATGCACCCTCCTCGAACAATATTTAATAAGCTTGCAATGTAATAAGGTATTTCCTCGAGACAAGAGATAAAATTGGAAGTTTTCGTGTATAGAGAGGAGCAAAGTATGTACTCGTACAAAGAAACGCAATTGAGCATTCGGTTCCATTCTGCATGAAATGCCACGTGTAACTCAAGTAAACGTAAACGAGCTCTCGTTTCTGAACGCACTGAGCGGCACCTAATGGGTGGGACCAAGGTGTGGGACTGACTAATTTGGAGGTTAAAAGCCAGCATTTGATAAACATCTAAGATTATAGCTTTAATAATTTCAGGACTAACGTTACCCTAGTAGCAAAAATACTTGTATTGAATATTTGTATTTTATACATAGATTTAATACGTATTTAAAACGTATTTAATACATATTTAATATATATTTAATGCACAATCTATTTAATACGTATTCAATATGTATTTAATAGTATATTTAATACGTATTTAATTTTACATATTAATACACGTATTAAATACGCATTTAATACGTATTAACTACGTGTATTAAATCCAAATATTTAATATGTATTGTCTATCATATTTAATAAGTATTATCTTTCATATTTAATATATATTTTATATGATTCGTCCATTGGTGGATCCAGCCCATGCAAATGGGGGGGGGGCGATCCCCCCCCCCCCCCCCCCCCCCCCACCGCCAGTGGACTCATCGCAAAGATCAATTAACTGGAACTTAATCTCGAAACAGTCAATAAATTTAAAAATGGATGTATATTATCTATCGTATTGATACATATTTAACGCATGATTCATCCCAAAGATAAATTCGAACTGCAAACGTATTTAATAACAGTGGGCCTAGTTTGACAGCTTTGACTCAATCCCTCAAGCGGCTAGGTGCAATTGTTACCTTTCCCATTCCCTATCGCCTCTCATAAAAAAAAAAATATTTTCCACCTCATGATCATCTGGGAGGTAAAAATGTTGACACATTCCGCTGGGTCGTGTCAATAAATATTGATTTTTCACCCTCCTGTAATCTCATCAAACCGCGAGAACTCGCTAACGCCAACTGATCTCATTCTAATGAGGTTCTTCGAGACCGGTAGGAGATGTATAGAGTGTTGGAGATGGATTTAATCCTCTCAACAGTACTGTTACAGTACCAACTTCTTTACCCCTTTGACACGGCCCAAAGACAAGGTATCTCTACAGATAACCAATATCCCTCTTCAATGCACATCTTTTGGATATGCGGCCATTCTTACTTTAAGTGTCAAACATGTAACCTCTCGTTGAAAAGGGGTGCGATAACAGTCCTTACCTTACCCGAATTAATAATATCCATTTCAAATGAAATTTGTCCATTTATTTAATATGTATTCAGTAGGTATTCAATACGTATTTAGTACATATTTAATTTTGTATTTGATACGTATTAAATACCATATTAAATTACGTCAAAAATTGGGACAAACCCCCCTATAAATACATATTTAAAACACATTTTATACCATATTAAATAGAAGTATTTTTTATGTATTTTTGCTACTAGGGATATGTTACCAAACAGTTTCTAGCTGAATCAGTAGAGGCTTGTGAAGTATAGTAAAAAATCGATAAATTGTTAATATTTTATTTGAGTTTTGAATCTATATGCGTATATCGTTGTTTTGTATAAAATATTGTTTTAAGGTTATGTTGCACCCCCTGAGGATCGATCTTTACGAGGTTAGATGAGCTAAAGTAAAGGTAACTAAAGTACTTGAGATTATATTCTTCAAGTTTTATCAACCATAATTATTTAGGCATTTGATGCAAGAAGGGCGTCTCTGCCAAATTTCCATGTTGAGAAAAACGCGTTCAAAGTTGAAAAACCCAACCTAACCTAACCTGTTTACGTCTCACACATCTGCTTGCCATCTTGTGTAAAACAATCTTATCAAAGTCAAAACGTGGTAAACATATACTTTAAGGCATAAGGAAGCGAATGAGCAATGTTACACAAATAAGGACGTCAGGCGCCCGATGCCCTTCTTGCATAAAATGTCTCAATTTCAAACTTTTGCTACAGCATTATGGAGGGTCGCTTCTAAAGTAAAATCGCGTGGCATTACATTGAGAGAATTAAAAAGTCTCAAAATGCACCCCTAAACTCAATATATGCGTTAAACAAGATTCAAAGATATAACGGTCGAATGGAGCGGGTTACAATGGGCAAATTCCATCCAATCGCAGCTTCCTCTATGATGATTCACTTTCCTTAGCATAAAAAGCACAAAGTAAGTATACTTACTTACTTTATGACAGAAAGTTGTGATTAGACGGGACTTTCCTAAAAATACAAATTAAAAAAAAAATAAAAAAAATGAAGTATTTTGTACGAAAAACTCCACTGCCTCACTCCCTCACTCTTAAACTCTCTCGCGTATTTTCAATTATTTAATTTTCTTTATTGAAGGTAACCTCCAAAACAGGCTCGCCTATGGAGGTACCGAATTTTCAGTCTTTAATTTTTATGTTGATTTTACGTTAGTTTATTTAATTTGTCTAGTATAGTTTACGTGTATAACTCGAGTAATTTAGCATTGTTTATTTATTGGCTTTTGTCTCAAGACTGAAAATAAATCATTTATCATTTGTCATTTATCCTATTTAGAACCGCTCATTTGACCGCCATTTTTGGATTTTGTTGAACATACAAATTAATCGAATTTTTGGGTGATTTTTTTAACTTTTAGATCCAGTACAGATCCTCTCTATAGCTATAGCAAAAGTGTACAACAGACCAATTTTAGGTGATTTCAAATCACCAATTTTTGGCAGCAAAATCGGCAATCTTTGTTCACTGTGACTGACACTCTGCACTGGATAAAAAATTGAAATCAAAATGACTTCTTTATTAGACCAAGAGAGACGTTTTGAGAGATAACTATTTGTACACTCGTGAATTGAAATTGCATTCCCTTGAATTTGAAGGCGATTCTTATCTCTCGAGTCGCATCTCAACCTCAACTCACAATGCAATCGAGCGCGTGTTAGAAAAAGGACAGAAATAGGGACTGAAGTCACTTGACAGTTCTTATATACACGGAGAAAAATTTATATTTGGGGTTACCAGAATTACTTCTACATAATAGTTAGATGTTCATTCGCGTATCCTTAACTAGATTTCTGGTATAATATTCAAAATACATTTTTCGTTGAAACCAGCAATATCTTCACAGATACCAGAATTTACATTTAACTATTTCGTAGAAAAGTAATTCTGGTAGCCTTTAATATAAATTTGTCTCCTTGTATCCATCCTTTTCTAACACATGCGTTCAAATGGGCCAAGAAAGAGAAAGAGAAATTCCTGGCTATGGCTGAATGCTGGCAACCATGGACATCATGGTGCATTCAATCGTATTTACTGGACTCAAAGGCAAAGCGGAGTAAAGTGCCGATTAAGAGAAAAAGCGGAGGTGGGGGATAATGAGCCAAAGCTATATAAAGGGTGGGTCGGCTAACGATTTGGTCAAAGATACTCGAGAATCTGTTATTGGAATGACTGATGATTAAGAACAGACGCCGACGCAACGGAGAGAAATGGGAATGAGCTAAGCTTGAAACTGTCGGTCCGTCGAGTTTCATTTCAAAGGGAAAGAGATGTTACGTCTTAGTTAACGCTGCTGAACGTAAGGATATTTGATTCCTTAGGTTAGCGGTTTCATTGGTTCCAGGAATATCCGTGTCCACAGACTTCATGTCCACTTTTAAGTTTTTTTTATGTTCTTACCATTTATTGATTTTAATCTTAATTTTTGTTCGTAATATTATGTCCCAGAAATTGCATGTTTCACTCCGTATATGCACCGAATCCTATTCAATGCAAATTGCATTCATGCAAAAGACGCAAGAAGACTTAAGTTATAAGAGGTATGGGAAGTATAAACTTTGGCAAACGATTATAAATTGAAAGCACGCGCATAACTTGCAAAAGCTTGCGACACGATGAATGCCGTGAACGGTAAGTATCTGACAAGTTTTAGTCGACTCCGACTCGGCGCTATGCGCTTCTCTGCTGTTTAGCAGCTCGCGGGATCCACAAGAGGCGTGGAAAAAGGGACTTTAATTGCAGTCATCTCGGAGAAAACACAGGAGCTTGTCCTTTTGCACCCTCGTATTCCTAACCACACTTCCATTTACCTCAGCCTTACCCTTTCCCCCTCCTCTCTCCTCTTGCTCTATCTCTGCTCCGCTTTGCTCTCTCTCTCTCTCTCTCTCTCTCTCTCTCTCTCTCTCTCTCTCTCTCTCTCTCTCTCTCTCTCTCTCTCTCTCTCTCTCTTCTTTCTCTTTCTCTTTCTCCCTCTCTTTCTCTCTATCTTTCTCTCTCTCTTTCTCTCTCTCTTTCTCTCTCTTTCTCTCTCTATCGTTTTCTCTCTTTCATCCCTCTCTCTCTCTCTTCTCTCTCGTTCTCTTTCTCTCTCTCTTTCTCTCTCTTTCTCTCTCTTTCTCTCTCTCTTTCTCTCTCTTTCTCTCTCTCTTTCTCTCTTTCTCTCTCTCTTTCTCTCTCTATCGTTTTCTCTCTCTCATCCCTCTCTCTCTCTCTTTCTTTCTTTCTCTCTCTCCCCCTCTCTCTCCCCCCTCTCTCTCTCCCTCTCTCTCTCTCCCTCTCATCTCCTGTCACCTCCTCTCACCTCCTTTTCTATCCTACTGCCATCTACCGCATGACTCCGTGGCATCATAAAATATTACCTCTGCGTTACCTCAGTCGGTCGTGGCTGTTGACCTCCATTTTGGGCCTCCCTCGAGAGGACAAACAAAACGCGACTCTCCGATAAAGTTGCCAGCTTTAGCCTAACACTCACCTAGTCTCTTTTGGTTATTTAATCAATACATTTTACAGAATCGAAGAAAACATTGTGTGAACAGCTGAAATATAGGGCTGTTGCATACTATTGTTACAGGCGATTTAAAGGTCGATTCCAACGAGCCTTTACCTGTAGAGGGGCTGATACATGTTTCTGCTTCTGGTTTGTTTCCCTTATTTTTTTTAACCTTGAAACAAAAATTGTAATCAATTCTATGGAAAGTGGGTTCAAATGAAAGTGCAAGTGTTTTAGAGTAGCTATATGGGCACAGAATTCCAATGCAACTATCCAAATGAGAAAATTTTGCTTGTCGCTGTCATGTACCCGTGTTTTTACTGTGAAAATCCTTCCAAAAGAATTAGTAAGTCGATTTCTAAGTCCACAGCCACTTTAAAACAATTGCACTTTCGTTTAGAACCAAAATTAAATGGATTAGTCAGAACTTTTTCTTTATTTAAAGGTTAACAAATATTAGGCAAACAAACCGAACCTGTGTGGAAATGTTCATGAGATTTCCATCAGCCTGTATTGGCGTAGCATCGTTGGTCAATTCAGAAGTAAAAACCTCAGAAAATAATGATGGTAGCACTAAGAACTTTCGAAATCTTCTATCTCTACGATCGATTTACAATCCTCTGGTGGCTATAGTTACTCTACATGAGTATGTACTCTACTCAGCATGGAAAGCTAGACAAAATTATAAGAGGAATCTCCCATTATTAGTGCCCAACGCCACCATTACACTCGCGCATTTGAAATCGTTTTGTGGGTTCCTAGGAGTGGATAAGTTTTCTGAGCCGGCATCATTATTTTTGTTGGTTTTCACTTCTGAATAGATCCTTGACTCGCTATTAGCGAAAGCTTGCAACATCCCCATTGTTGACATTTGAAATACAGTGTAACCTAAATAATTATCCAGACGGGGTCCGGGAAACGGTTTTCGAAACTCGAACGAGAGAAACAGGAAAAAACCTAAGTGAACCGTGATCGGGAAATGCGTTTCGATCTGTCGTAATTACTTTATCAAGATCTAGATTTAATTATTCGGGCAGCAGTTGTTCTATTGTATGCACAAATATATGTTATTGACAGGGCTGCCGTTTTGCGTATAATCAATGCTATTTTTCTATTCACCGATGATTCTACCGGTTGAGAAAAGATTACACAGTTCAGTTCAGTGTATGACTGTAATGCACGAAAATACTCTGATCTGTAATCTTTCCTGAATCGGTGGAAACCCCGTTGATTAATTAAAATATCCGCAAGTTTTTTAAAGTCATCGACGACTCCACCGGTTGATAAAAGATTACAGATGCGAGTATTTTAGTTTATTATAGTCATGCACTGAGTTGAACTGTGTAATCTTTTCTCAACCGGTGGAATCATCGGTGAATTGAAAAATAGCATTGATTATACGCAAAACGGCAGCCCTGGTTATCGATAATACATCGAATAGAGCACAATTCGCTAATTACATGCGCATTGTTCACGTCATTTTGAATTTATTTTCCTGGAATTTGATTATTAGGATATTCCGGTATCTGGATGGTGCCCGATGCCCGGTCCTGACCCGTCCGGATAATCGAGGTTATACTGTACATTGTTTATTGTGGAGCATCTTCAATCAGGAGTACAGGCGAAATGAACAATACGAAGCGTCGAAGCAGGTATATTTAGCTACCCAATACATTTTAAGGATCCATTTTTGACTTTCTTCGGTAACCTGATAAGTATAGTAAAAGGGTTAAATTCGGCAACAGCTATGCCGGTCCGGGTCCAACCTCATTCGGAGAACACGGACACTTCTGCCTTTTGGATAATCTTACCTTCAGTTTAAGTTCATGAGATGACCACCCACCAACAGAGGATACCGCACATCTCAGTCTGCTCATCTAAATGGTCTAATGACGCCAACTTTGAAGTGCTCTGCCGGCGATGGCGTAGCATGCGGTACCGCGCCTCCTTTGGCACAACTTTAATTGCTTGTTTTGAGTCTCCCTCGACTCCATCATTTCAAAAACTTATTTCTAGGAGCTTATGAATTATGATGACTATCTCACAGTCATTCAAATATTATTTCCGCCCAATTCAGTTTTGAAGCCGGTTTCATTGATGATGTCAGCTGGTGGAACAGTTCGTAAGGCATTCAACACTGTCCGTCTCACTCTCACGCGTGACCCCCGTACACAACCATCCCTCTCTTTCTCTCTATCTCTCTCTCTCTCTCTCTCTCTCTCTCTCTCTCTCTCTTCTCTCTCTCTCTCTCTTTCTCTCTCCCTCATACTCTTCCCCCTTCTCATATTCTCTCATTCTCTCTCTCTCTCTCTCTCTCTCTCTCTCTCTCTCTCTCTCTCTCTCTCTTTCTCTCTCTCTCTTTCTCTCTCCCTCATACTCTTCCCCCTTCTCATATTCTCTCATTCTCTCTCTCTCTCTCTCTCTCTCTCTCTCTCTCTCTCTCTCTCTCTCTCTCTCTCTCCTTCTCTCTATCATTTCAAAAATCCCAGAGACTTTCACCTACACTGTGAGAAGCATATACAAAATTGATTATTGGTTCAATATGTTTTCAGTATTTTTTGTTTGAATATTGCAAACGTATTAAATAACGCAATGCTGAAAAGTCAAAATATTACCTAAATATTTCTTCAAAATTTGCACGTTCAATGTATACTGCTTAAAAACGTCTTCTTTAAATATTCTCATAATACTTTAGTGATCAATATGTTTCCTTACAACTGTGACAATGTTGAGTCAGTATATTAGGTAAACATGTCATTTTGAAAATGTAATCCTTTACAAAGCCACGGCCGCGGCGCGAGGGGTTTGGGTCAAAGCAGGAGCCCTAATTTATGGAGGCTCATTTTTTAGTCTATTTCCAACTTTAGTTTTGCTTTAGAGCCGTTATCCTGAAAAAATGAAATTTTTCCGCTCCACCCTCGACTCTGCTGTCTAGGTATCTGATTAAGATTTTACCTGTTTCGTTTATTAGTTTAATTTTTTATGAATCGGTTTTCGTTCTCTTTTGTCATCTTTCGTCTCTGTTACAGACTTTGCTTGTTTTGCGCTTAGACATTATAGGCATTATATCATAAAAAGGCAGTAAAGTAATACTTGAAAAGTAAAATCCTACTTGGTGTCTAATGAAAACAAAACAAAAATAGTTTTGATTTCATGGATTTTAATCTTTCTCTTGACGCATGCCATGCCGATGCCGCGCCGCGTCATTCGAACGTTTTGAAAGATAACTGTTGTATCACGCAGGATATGGTATTGCATAACTTCTCATTTGAAGGCGTTTTTGATCAAAATAAGACTCGTTGTTGCTGTATAATAAATTATCTAAATGAATAAAATCTCGAGTGGATGGCTTCAGCAGAATGCGCTCTTGGGTACAGCTGCGTATAAAAAATATTATGCCAATTACTACGGTAACGTCAAATCGCGCAATCGAAAAATAAAAAAAATAAAAAAATAATAATAATAATAATAATAAGCAGTAACATCAAAAACCGCTGGAAACAGAAACCGATGCATGGCCAACATCCGAGGCTTCTGGAGGAGGCTCGAATCAACGGCGACGAATCGGTGCTCTGGCTAACCGGAGGACACCTCAAAGGCGAGACAGAGAGCCTGATAGTAGCCGCACAAGATCAAGCGCTAGCAACACGGTATCGGACTGTTCGCATCCACAAAGTCCCCGGCACTACTAAGTGTCGGATGTGCGGACAGTTCGATGAAACCATAGATCACCTTGTCTCTGGCTGCCCCGTCCTCGCCAAGGAGGAATACATTTACAGGCACAATAGGGTCGGAGCCCACCTGCACTTCGAAATCTGTAGAGCACTGGGGGCCCCGGTGGACACCGATAAGTGGTACGAACACCAACCACGGCCTGTAGTAAAATCCGCGGACGGGAAAACTACAATAATGTGGGATTACTCAATCCAAACCGACAGAACAGTACCGGCAAACCGTCCAGATATTGTCGTGAAACAGGAGGGCGAATTATGCCTCCTCATAGATGTATCCATACCAATGGACCGTAAGGTTCATACTAAGGAGGCTGAAAAACTCTTAAAATATAAATCGTTGGAAATCGAAATACAACGGATGTGGAAAACGAAAACCAAGGTAATCCCGGTTGTCATAGGGGCGACAGGAGTCGTAACGAAGACAATGCACGCACACCTCAAAAGCGTACTTGGCACAACACCCCTGGCCAGCATCCAAAAGACGGCGCGGCGGTCCTCGGTATAGCCACGATACTGAGGAAGGTGCTGATGTAATGAGGCAGTGTAGGCCCGTTCTCAGAAGCAAGATTCGATGTAGACAAATAATTGTAAGCTGCTGAGCTTATTTAAAAAAAAAAAAAAAAAAAAAAAAAAAAAAAAAAAAAAAAAACATATATACATGTATATGAGTTCGTAAGAGAACTGATAATGAAGTGAAACTGAGAGTCTGGATAGTGTAAGAAAAACAAAAAAAAAACAAAAAAAAACAAAAAAAAACGAAAAAACAAAAAAACAAAAAAAAAAAAAACAAAGAAAAAAACAAAAAATTGCTCAGCAGCAGGATTAGATATAAGAATAGACAGTAAGGACCAAAATATTACGGAGTGATCCACCCTATGGACAGAGCAACTGCGATTGCATAAACCTGTCCCTGGTGGAGACTTAATAACTCCATCCCCAAAGTGAGGGGAACCGTTTAGCAAAAATAAAAAAAAATGTATACATCACTGTAAGTAAGCCGCATGGCTTAGGACCAAGGTTTGGTCCCGCCGTGTGGACAACAGCAACACCTCGCCAAGCGAGTGATAAGGAAGAAAAATAATAATAATAATAAGAAAAAAAAAAACGATTTGCAAAGAACGACGTTTTTTGCTCTCACCCATACACAACTGCAGGGCGCGATAGCTCTTCGGATTTATTTAAACAAGGACGATAAAATCTCGAATAGGAATAAAACGAATGACCGTTTCGGACTCGCACAACTCACGACGGGTAAAGATTTCTAGCATTTCAAAGAAAGGGACGAGGAGCTCGGCCGGGACAACATGTATTTTTTCCCGATCACACCGAGCCAAACCCTATCGGTCGGTCCTCCATCCCTCCCGAATAGTGCTTGGGTTTTGAAACATTTTCAGAACTATAAAGATGATGATGTACACATTATTTTTCCAGCTGAAATTTTCAATTAATGTCCATTTCAATTTAGAATGGAGTTCTTGCAAGGTTTTGCTGTAGACAAATGGCCTATAAATTCTGCTGTAAAATGCTGCGAAAAAAACGATGAGACCATTAAAAAATTCTAAAACTCACTCCTCGCAGAGAAAACTTAACTTGAAATTTCGGGTACTCACCATTACCACCATGTATGCACCAACCTTTGATTTGGACCCCAAACAAAAGAACAGCGGGCCGATCATTTACTTCATCGTTAAACCGATCGTTAAGACTGTGTATGAGTGATTCTATTGATCGAATATTGTAAAACTTAGCAGTTGCTATGGTAACCATCGTTATAGTGTCCGTTTTTTAAAGGTTACTCATGAATAAGTAATAACCTTTATAATACGAGACTCGAGACTCTGAACGATGGTTACCATAGCAACAGCCAAGTTTTACAATTTCGACCAATAGCATCACTCGTAGAGTGTTTTAACGACCGGTTTAACGATAAAGTAAATGATCGGCCCGCAGGACATGACTTTAAGTGCCGTCTTCCTCGTTTATTACGCAACGTAGAACTTTTCTGTAGATATCACCGTGCTCCTTGTGACAAAATGTGTGTAAATGAACCTTTAATTCCTTCTCTACTTTTTGAAAGCAAATTCATTAATCTCATTGTTCAAATTAGTAGGTTATGTTCTTTTGTTTGAAGTCCGAATTCGAGGTTGGTGCATACATGCAAGGGTGGTCACCCGAAATTCCAAGTTAAGTTTTCCCTGCGAGGAGTGAGTTTTAGACTTTTTTAATGGTATCATCGTTATTTTCGCAGCATTTTACATTGGAATTGATACTCCGTTTGCCTGCAGCAAAACCTTGCAAGAGCTCCATTGATCATACCTCCTCACAGGCAATGGTGTCACATCTCAAGCACCAACTTTGTTGCCAGACTGATCTCATTATTTCTCTGATGATACGGTTGCCCATCTCTGGACGCTAATAGTCAAGTATTGTAAGCCTTGATCGTCGCTATGGTAAACAAGGGGAATTTTCTATTCAACTATAATTTTGTAAGAGCTACACATATAGGTAGGTATAGCTGTTAAAAAAGGACGTTTTAACTATGGTTACCATAGCGTTAGTCAAGCCTTACAATGGGGCTGTTGCACTCTTTCACTATAAGCGATTTAATAGTCTATTCTGGTGTAAGTAAATACCTCCAAAAATAACGATGACAGCACTAAAAACTTCCAAAATCCACTCCTAAACTCAATAAACGCTTTTATTTGCGCGAGCGTAATGGTTACTGAGGGCAGTAACAATGGGAGATTCCTATCTTAATGTCGTCACTATCTCTATGCTGACAAGGATGATTCACAGAGTAATTAGTCATCAGAGTAGTGATCTACATCTGATGAATGGTTCCGTGCCATTTAGTGACACCGGTTTCAAACGAAAGTCGTCGTCTCTTTTTGGTCACTTCTTGATGGAGTAACAGTACTGTTAGATGGGAATCTCTCATTATTACTGCCCTAAGCCACCATTACGCTCGCGCAAATAAAAGCGTTTATTGAGTTCAAGAGTGGATTACGGAAGTTTTTAGTGCTGCCATCGTTATTTTTCGAGGTTTTTACACCAGAATCGACTATTAAATTGCTTAAAGCAAAAGTATTTAATAGCCCCATTCTAATCCATCAAAGTCGGTACTAAATTTCCATTTAACGTTAGAAGAGTTCACTGAAAAAAAAGGGGGGAGTGTAAATTTTACCCTTTGATGTTTTTCACAATTAAATTAAGTGATCATTATTACTGTCCTAAGCCACCATTACGCTCGCGCAAATAAAAGCGTTTATTGAGTTCAGGAGTGGATTACGGAAGTTTTTAGTGCTGCCATCGTTATTTTTCGAGGTTTTTACACCAGAATTGACTGTTAAATTGCTTATAGCAAAAGTATTTAACAGCCCCATTCTAATCCATCAAAGTCGATCAAAGACGGTACTAAATTTTCATTTAACGTTAGAAGAGTTCACTGAAAAAAAGGGGGGAATGTAAATTTTACCCTTTGATGTTTTTCACAATTAAATTAAATGATCTGTATGTTATTAAACAACCATTGCTTTGTTTTAATTTAGTTTTGTTTTGACCCAGCGGCTTGCGGCAGCGCGTTGAAGACGGGCTGAAATATCGATGTGAGATGAATTAGGAGAGTAAGCTCGGTAAAATTAAATGCTGCGCTGAGCTTTCTGTTCAGTGCCGGCCGAGACTAGACTTTATGCTTGACTCGGTTGGTCGGTTGCGTGGCGGCGGGCGGCGGTGCGGCGCGCCCGCAGCTGAACGAAACCGCGGCAATAACCGCGGAAGCGTTTCAAAGTTGCATCGGGTCAACATTTATTTTCTTCATCAACTTCGCAAAGGGCTACCGCGACGCGCTCATTCGCGCTTAGTCGGTGCGCCGGCTTATTGTATGCTCAAAATATTTGTTATGACTCGGCGTCATTTTGTTTCCGCTATTTCTCATTGCAGTTGTTTGTTTTGCATTCTTTCATTTCTCATAGTTGGTAGTTTGTGAACTTTTGCTAAACCGATGCTTCGATAGACTATACTAACAAATTTTAAATCGAAAAAGCAACGATTTGACCAAAAACCATAGTTTAGAAAATACGATTGTAAAGATTTGGTGAATTTCATGACCAGACTGAGTACTTATACTTCAATAAGGTGGAAATATTTTTACCTGAGTTCCTTGATTGGGTGCTTTTTTTACGAGACAATGCGGCCAAGAATAAGTGTTTACCCATCTTCAGGTCTAGGTAATGTAGAAAAAACTAGCATTAAAGCATTAAAGCATTAAAGTTAAAGCCCACAAAATTTCTCTGGACATCTGTTTTAATACAAAATGTCGTATTATTATTTATTATTTTATAACTCTTTTAACTTTTAATTTATCATGTGACAAGTTTAGTGTCCATATGCACACAGGTTTTTGTTTCCGTTATAGTTTTTTCTACATTACTTAGACCTGAAGATGGATAAACACTTATCCGAAATGGCCATTGTCTCATTAAAAAAACACCCAATCAAGGAAATCAGGTAAAAATATCTCCACCTTATTGAGGTATGCGTGTAATTGATTACTTGATTATCGTGGATAATCTGTAATTGACAAACTTTTGTATGCTATAATTAAACGTATTTCACAGATTTGACATAAACTTTAGGGTCATTTTGATTAGATCTAATTCGTCTACAGCTAATATGAAGGACGTGTCTTGTCAGCCCTGATTACCTTGAAATAACCCTCCGAAAAAACGACGATTACGATTACTTGGTAATCGTGGAATCTATTACAACCCACATCTGGTCAACCCTCCCAAGAAACTTCAAAACCCACTCATAAAGTCAAAAGCAAAAGCCTCATCTTCAACCCTTTTTACTATCAATCAGAGCTGTCGATTTGCATATAGATTTAATGGCATTTTTAAATTCACCGATGATTTCACCCGTTGAGAAAAGATTACATAAATCAATTCAGTGCATGACTGTAATTCAAGAAAATACTCTGATCTGTAATCTTTCCTCAATCGGTGGAAACGCCGTTAATTAATTAAAATATTCGCAAGTTTTCAAAGTTATCGACGACTCTACCGGTTGAGAAAAGATAAAAGACGCTAGTATTTTCGTGCATTACAGTAATAAATTGAGCTAAACTCTGTAATCTTTTATCAATCGGTGGAACCCTCGGTGAATTTCAAAATGTCATTAAATCTACGAAAATCGGCTGTTACCAGAATAGAAGAAATCAAAGCTGTAACTCGCTAAAATTTAGTGGCTAGTTAACTATTCGTACTCCGCGTTGTTCATTTTGCCTATCCCCGTAATTGAAGGAGCCCGATGGAAACTTATTCTGCAGACGTTTACCTTTTGGATTACCTTTTACTGTTAATGAGGGATTGAGTTATGAAATCAAATTACTCAGGCGTGGTATTGAGAGGCTTAAAATCAAGGTTGATGGAGAACAGGTATGGACAACACACTTTGAGCTGTCATCTCTGATTTGACCGCCCGAAAGCGACTGCACCGCCATTTTTTTTTTTTACCGCGCAATTCAAACTGAGAATTTTGCAGGGCAGTGGAAGTGGTACTAAACCTAACCTAACCTCCATACCAAAATTTCGATCAATAATCTCTAATTTGAATTATGATCCCTAACTGGAAGATGAAAAGACACATTTGCTACATTCAAAATTATATATTGGTGGATTCCGAGTCTCCTCAGTGATTTTTTTAACGGTTGAAATCCATAGAAATTCATGAGTCAGATAATTGCTGTGGCAAAAGTTTTTAATATATCTATAGGTATTCCTCAAATAGCTTAGAAATGTTGAGTGATCATGTAAAATAATCGATTCTTAATGAGGCAATCCGCATAATCTAATGTTAGTTCCCCACGATTAGGGTTAAACGTAGAGCTGTTGATTCGATATTATCATTGGGTATTTATTCTATAGATCAGTGCGGCGGCTCATGAAATGTGGCAACAGCGTATAGTTTCTCCATTTAAACCTATGTAAAACAATCGATCTTCGCAGGAGGTGCAATGGCACCCCCAAGATATCGATACTTTTGTATATATAGGTTGAAATGACAAAAAGTTTCCGAAGTTTTAAAAGGTCGATGCAACTGATCTGCTGATCCATTGAATCCTTGAGGAATAATTCTTCTCTGGGGGTTTTCATGGTGGCTGCGGGAGCGATGCAAGGTTGGTGGTATCATAAAAAAATGAGGAGTCGCTGCTATGCATACGCTGTGTAAGGCATGGATTAATGATTCAAACCAGAGCTAGTATAAATGTAATGGGAACGAAATAAAATAAAATAAACGCTCACAGGGTGCGGAGACTATGAATCGATTGATCATGAAGCCGACAACAGCGGAAAGCAACAAATTTCTTAACTACCAGGACAGAGGACGAATCCAATACTGCAATTTAAGGCATGCAATATCGCATGCCGAATTTCATTTCGTGATGAACCAAGTGTGTTAAGTTGTTTCTTTTGCCTCGTCAAAGATTTACAGTGGATTCGTGGCGCTGCATAATTTGTGAATGTCTAATTCATCCCAAGAAGTTGATGTATTAATTTACTCAGAGAGGAATCAATGAAACCTTTTTTCTTAATTATATGTATACCCTCTTGAAAAGAGCGTGTTTATAGAAAACAAGAGAGAGAGTATTGACCCTTTTGATCAACAAATGCTCGTGTAATGATAGCAAACATCTTGAACGGATGAAAATAAACAAATATTGGTCATGAATATATTATCACTGAAAAGTTTTACATTAAGCTTAAATGCTAGAAAACGCGATTAAATTTGATGATTTTTTTTTCACTTATTATTCGCCATTTTTTTTCTTTTTTTTTTTTTTTTTCTTTTTTTCCTTTATATCTCAGACTAAGGTCCCAGGAGAAAACCAGGTACTCGAGATTCCCCTTTCTCACTATATGCATGGGAAGAGAACCTCCATTCTTCTGAGCCAATCAGAAGCGCGTGAAAGGCCACCGGGTGAGGCCGAATATTGCCGAGAAGAGCCGAACGGAGCTGCCCGAGTCTCTGCTCTCTCCGCTCATCGCTATTGCGTCTAGGCCCCCTCTACCCTTCCCCACCAACAGCTTTGTTAGAGGTTGTTTCTGAGGGCTATTTACTCATAAAAAATGGACTAGAATTTAAGATACTTCTCAAAAATGAAGTTCAAAGGGTCTAGTTTAAGTTAAAAAAAATTTGGTTTTAAACTTATAATCTCAGAAAATAGTTAAAAGTTCAGATGAAAAAGTTGGTCCCGCCTATTTAAATACACGTGAATTCAAACGTCCCGCTACCCAAAAGACCTCCATAATCTCAAGCGAGAGTACCTGGTTTTCTCTAGGGACCTTATCTAATTGTCAGGTCACAGTGCGTCGCATTGGTTCATCGAGGCGTTTCCGCCAATCTCCGATTATACGATTTAGATTGAGGAGGTTGGGAAATTCAACATTTATAAGATTTTTG
This sequence comes from Trialeurodes vaporariorum, assembly GCA_011764245.1. Taxonomy (NCBI): domain Eukaryota; kingdom Metazoa; phylum Arthropoda; class Insecta; order Hemiptera; family Aleyrodidae; genus Trialeurodes; species Trialeurodes vaporariorum. The sequence continues at coordinate 50,526,357 of VMOF01000035.1, forward strand.
CGCATTGATGAAATAGTGTCTACCACTTATGAGCTTAAAATTTTATTTAGCATGGACCAATTATTGTGCATTGGACATTTCAGAGCGGACATTGTTGCAATGGGTCTGTTGCAAACTTTTGCTACAACAATAAAGAGTGTTTCATCGTATGTAAAATCGCCCGAAAAGTCCATTGGTGGCATCAGAAAGTTATAAAATGCAATAATAAACTCACAAGAGGCGTTTAGTGATATCCAAGATGGCAGTAAAATATCGAGCAATCTGTATGCATGCACCTTGAACATCCAAGGATTGCCAACGTTGACAACCTAACAGCTTCAGAGGTTATGTGTTTATTTACGTTGTGATTGGGTGTGATCGATATTGTGAGGTTGGCTATCCTTGGATGTTTGTGGTGCATGCATACAGGTTGCTCGATATTTTACCGCCATCTTGGATTTCATTAAAACATCTCTTGTAAGTTTATTATCGCATTTCATGACTTTCTGATGCCACCAATGGACTTTTCGGGCGATTTTACATATGACGAAACCCTCTGTATCGTTGTAGCAAAAGTTTGCAACAGACCCATTGGCATTTATTGTTGGACATTTAAAATGGGACATTTCCACTGAGCACCGATTCATCAAAGGGGTTTAGAATGTGATCCGTGCAACGAGGTTGAGCAAAAAATGGATTGATACAAATTTTAAGTCCTTTCCCAGAAGAGAAGCAGCATGGGCTATCTGATTCTGGTTTGTTTGGTTGGTTTGTAACATTCATATTTTCCCCCAATTTTTCTGTGCAGAAATGTAAACAAACGAAACCTGGGACAGTTCGTTTTACTATTGTAGGAACGTTGAAACGACTCCCAGCACCCGAGAGTAACTTGATCGTGGATTGTGCTTTTGTTCACGACAAAAAAGAAAATAAACTCTATATAAATGAGCAACATCGTTGTCTAAAAATTCTTACGTTTCGACCCATTGAGCGAGAGGGACGCCGAACAGCGAAGGCATTCCTAATAAAAGAAAATAATTCAATTTATGCACACGGAGGCGGACCTTTACACAATTTTCTACGTAGCTTCGCGGAGATAAGCGTAGATGCCAGAGGAAAAGACGCTGCCTCTCTCCCCCTCCAGCCCACAAAGGGAATTTCAATACGAAAATGGGCGTGCAAAGGAATGAGGGATAGGTCAAAGCAATGATAACAGTATAATAAAAAATCGGAATGGGAGAAACGTTGTATCCGCAGTCTAAGAAAAGCGTCATGTGAATAGGAACTCGCGGAGGGCGGTCAAAGGTAAAATTTCGCTACGTTTTCTGGCGTAATTGGAGCTTTTATTTTATTTTTTATTTTAACCCTATCGTAATAATGTTCCAGGACCAATTTTTCAGATTTACGCGGAAACTTTATACATTTCCATGCAAACTAGCTCAATTCTTATAATGGAAATTGATGTAGTTTACATTGGAGTCCCTATATGTAGAGAGTTAAGACAAGTGAAACCATGGGCGCCGCCATTGGAGGCGATTTTCATTGGATGCGCCGCCATTTCATTCCCGATGGATCATTGCGGATGGGTAAAAATAAGCACATTTTTTCTGTTTACTGCATGAAAGTTGTCACATAATTCGTCTATGTTACTGTGTTATTGAATTTTAGACTTTTTTAGTGTGATTTTCGTGACTTTCTCTGGTTTTTACATCAGAAGGTACTATTCATTTCCTTACTGCAAAAGCTTGCAACAGCCTCATAGGCAATTTATCGCACTTTCCCGTGCTGTATAGTGTATACACTCACAGCGCGTAGTGCGCGGAATATTCGCGCGACTTCTCATCATTCAACATTCAACAATCGCGGTGGTTCGGGAGGGAAGGAGTTGTGGCGGGGGGGGGGGTGGTGGTGGTGGAGGGAAACAAGCCAATCGGGCGAAAGGAATAGTGAAAGAGAGGAGAGAGGGCACTTTATAGAGCCCTGAGGGAGGGGGGGCGGAGGCCGAGTCGCGGGTCGTGAAGGCGGCGAACTACTCAAGAGCGAGAAATGAACAATGAACATTGGACAATGGAGTCAACATTTCAGCAAACAATTCCGTTCCGGTTGCCTTCTCTATCCTGTGTTCTCTCTCTCTCTCTCTCTCTCTCTCTCTCTCTCTCTCTCTCTCTCTCTCTCTCTCTCTCTCTCTCTCTTACACACCCACACTCACATTCACACACAAACAATCGCGCACACCTATACACAGTTCTGCCCATTTAACGCTGAAAATTGCTTAACAAAGCTCTTGTTCAAATCTCAACGTTATCCTATGCCAAACACCTCTGCCGAATCTCAGCGATTTCTCGGGAGGAAATTGATGGGGGACGACAATAATATGAGTTTCCGGTATTGATTACTAGAGTGCGTTCAACTACTCTGTGGTAAATATTACGCGTTGTTAAGATAATTTCTCACCTGGATGAAGTATTAGAATCTGGCTCGATAAAGATCACGCCACTTGTCATACTTATTGAGAAATCGACTCTGAAGACTAAATCCTTTTTTTTTCTAAAAGCATTAATCGAAAAGGGCGTCCCGCGTCCCAGCGCAGGAACTGTGTGACTTTTTACTCAATTTTTTACTTCAAATTTTAACGATACTGGTCCTATTGATTGAACGAGAAATCAAGCACCGAATGAAATGTTGGCAAAATATCAGGCTCTGAAGGGGTGTTTTATCATGCGTAATAAAACGCATTTACGTACAAGCAGAGCCATAAGTTCTGCGTCGTTGACGCAACCAGCACTACACGTAGACCTTCGCCCGGTCTTATGAGACAACAAAAGAAAAGTAAGATAAAGAGCGTTAATTTGTACATGTAATGCGGGCTGCGTAGAATCGTCGATGCAGGACTTATGGCTCTGCTTGTACTACGTAGCATAATATTTTGCCAAAATGTCAGTGCTTGATTTCTCTGCCAATCTATGTCCTAGGACCAATATTGCTGACATTTGACTTAAAAAATTCAGTAAAAACTATGAAGTTCCTGTGTGGACACCCCTTTCGACCAATGCTTATAGAAATAAAAGTACATACAAGTCTTTAGAGTCGATTTCTCAATAATAGATGGTTTTAGTGCGAAGTCCACGGTTAGCCATCAAACATAACAATGCACACTCATCGGTTGCAATCGGTTGTGACAAAACTCGCGTAGCGTTCCAAACTACCTCCTTCACTCTCCCGTGACCCCCATGTGCAGTCGCATCTCTTTCTAGTTTCTAACTTCGTATACTCACAGGGTCTTGTTTTACGACGTATTATTATCAGATTCGCATTAAAATGCCTCTACATCAAACAAATCATTCCAATCAAACAAATCTACTTTGATAAGATCGCAGTCAATTCGACTGGAGCCAATTCAGATGTACCCTTTTGATTGGTATATGAGCCAATTTCATCCGATTCGTAGGAAAAGTCGCGAAACGCTTGGATGGACAATATGCTACAGCCAATGCTCCTTGAATTCGGTGAATTTAAGGTGGTTCCTAACCCTCACATTCTGAAGTGAGATTCTGGCTCAATATAGACAGCGTCACTATAGTCAGTAGACAGTTTTAGGGATGACTTGGTGATGACGTTATCCGGTGATGAGCGTTCCAAGACAAGCTGTCTTTGTTGCTCTCACGTAACCCTCATGTACTGCTATCTCACTCTCATTTCAAAAATCCTTCGTAGAGTCACATTTTGTTTAATTTTTTTGGCAGAGATAAATCCATCGAGGCATTTTAATGCGATTCTGATACTAATACGTCGTAAAACAAGGCCCTGTAAGTATACGAATTTCGAAACTAGAAAGAGATGCGACTGTACGTGGGGGTCACGGGAAAGTGAAGGGGATAGTTTGGAACGCTATACGCGAGTTTTGTCGCAACCGATTGCAACCGATAAGTGCATTGTTGTGTTTGATGGCTAATCAAGGACTTCGCACTAAAACCATCTATTATTGAGAAATCGACTCTAAAGATTTACATTTTTATTTCTGTAAGCATTGGTCGAAAGAGGTGTCCACACAGGAACTGCATGTTATTTACTGAATTTTTTAAGTCAACTGTCAGCAATATTGGTCCTAGATTGACAGAGAAATCACGCACTGACATTTTGGCAAAATATTATGCTACGTAGTACGTAGGACAAGATTTTCACCCTATCGATTTGATTTTACTGTACAGGTTTTTGAGAAAATCGCCTCTAAAGACGACCCTTTCTCCCGCTCAAGACCGCGTGTAATTAAAATTTCATTGGCCCTTGGCCCTTGACGTATAGTTGCATACAGACCTATCGCAGCACACTTTACTAATACATAAATTGTATTGGAGTTCCCCTGCTTGTTATTTTTTATTTTTATATAATGCTAGTTTCTAATGATAAGTAAGATTTGAAAGGACTCAGAACAAGTTGAAATTCCTAGTAAGAGCATTAAAAATCTGAATGAGTTGACACTCGGAAAATTTCAACACCTCTCTAAAAATATTGGAATGAAATAAATGTCACCTAGATTTTTGGTTAGGAGTTCAGTAAGAGAGAAGAGTGGGGGGGGATGTTTAAAATAGATAATATTAATTGAAAAGAAAAAAAAAAGAAAAAACAAAATAAAATAAAAACAAAGTTTTATTCCACGAAGCAGATGAAGTGCTATCTAGTAACCGGGTGAACTAGAATATCGCATTCATCATATTTTACCAACTCTTTCAACAGTTCCTTTGATAAACCGATTTTGTCACGTTTCCAGTGATGTATTTATTGCAACACCCTTTTCCTGGTCCGTTTGAAGTGTACGAACCGAGACTTGATAGGTGGGGATTAAAAATAAAAGAGTCGAGCTTTTTTCATCATTCACCTTTTTTATCTCGATTCCGCACTGATATCGTCGCTATGATTCAATTCGCGTTCCAGTTCAATTCGAGTGCAAGTTCTTAGAACGCTATGTGGAAGGAGGAAGAAGAGAAGGGACAAGGATTTATTAAAAGCAACGTTGTCGCTGTTTTGCCAGCTCTTGCAGTTTTCCCATAAGAACCAGTGGCATCGCGTGCCATCTGGCAACAATGCAACTGCTCCATTTAAACTCATTAAATATATCAAATTTTCCTTGTGCACTGTGTACCCCCTGAATTCGATATTTTACATGAAATTAAATTGATAGAATACATTGTTACCAAATTCCACGCGACGCCACATGAGAACACATGAAAAATGCCGCAGGATCTGGCAACACCGCATTGTCGGCAGTGGCTCAGCGTGCGCAATTTGGCAACGTTGCAGTTCGTGTATTAAAACCCATGAAGAAGATCGAACTATTGCATTCGACCTTTTATATTGGTTTAAATGCACACAGTACAACGTTGCCAATTTGCACGCTGCGCCGCTGGTTGTCGGATACCAGATTCAGACCGCCCATATGATGCTGTCACACTTTGAGATAGGACTTGTAATCATTTCTGAGTCTCTATATCGCTTTAGTTCGTTGGATTGGCCTATAGAGTTTTGAGGATACTTTCTATGAGCTTGAAGGGTTGAAAACGAGTCTTTTCCGCAGCAATGCGATGGACAAAAGGATAGCCAAAAAAGTCTGGAATAACTGCAGGGAAAGCATACTTACACTCTGTTCAGGATACGATGAGCCTTGGCGAGGCAGGTAGAAACGCACTACTTTGCAACGCGGCCCTTTGAGTTGTACAGTCATTGTGCTCACTCGAGCTCTTTTCGACTGGACCCTTCTTCGAGAAGAGGCAATACCGAGAATCGGCTGACTATGAATGTTATCTTTGCAAAAGTCAAATTAGAAACGGTTACAGATACGACAAAATGGACGAAATTAAATTTCGTAAAATAAATAATAAATCTCTTTCGTAATAAATCTCCGAAGGTGATGAGGTATCAATTTCGACTAATATTGAACGAGTTATGGCCCTTTGGGCATAAAATTTATGATTGATACCTCATCACCTTCGGAGATTTATTTACTGAGAATTCTATTTATGAGTGTACCTCAATTGAATTCTTTAAAAAAATAAAAGGTCGAGGGTAATGAGGAGTCAAGTCGACTAATTTTGACGAGTTATGGCCCTTTGGGCATAAATTTAATCAATTTTGTCGTAACTGTAACCGTTTCTAATCTGACTTTTGGAGGGATACCATTCATAGTCAGCCGATTCTAGGTATTGCCTCTTCTCGAAGAAGGGTCCAGTCGAAAAGAGCTCGAGTGAGCACAATGGCTGTACAACTCAAAGGGCCGCGTTGCAAAGTAGTGCGTTTCTACCTGACTCGCCAAGTCTCACCGTATCCTGAACAGAGTTATATAGTGGAGTTCTTTTGATCAGTGGCGTAGCTTACCATTTTGGCATCGTTGCATCATTGCAGTTTCGTCCATTTAAACCCATGAAAAAGATCGAATTATGGGTGTTCGGTGAACACCTTTGCATTCGACCCTTTGCATGGGTTTCAGTGAACACAATACAACGTTGCCAAATTGCACGCTACGCCACTGCTTTTGCAATAAAACATTCCACACGTTGTAAAACATGTCTGTGCTTTTTTATTTCTTGGCTTCATAAAGTCATAATTTTTTCACTTCCGTTTTTCTTTCCGCCGATGAGGCTTTTTTTCTCACAATCGCATGGCAACCGCGCCTCAGCTCCCTTTTCATGAAATTGTTCTGGCGACATCACAATTTTTAGCGCTTCCGCCGCCGCGGCCGCGCCGAGCCGCCCGTTCTTCGCGTTTTGATTTGAGGCCGCAAACGCCATTCAGTGCGGACGGAGTTCAATGAAATAATTGAAGAAAAGAATTGGCAGGAAACGGAAGTAATATTTTTGCGCTTACTGATCGCGATGAAAAGTCACGTTCCGGTGAGATTGCCGGATTTATATGAAAAGCTTTTTTTTTTTTTTTTTTTTTTTTTTTTTTTTTTTTTTTTTTTTTGGCGAATGGATCGAGCAGTTGCAAACGTTTGCTACAAGCTTATTAACAGATGACTATGGGACATAAACTTGAAAAAAATTACGGAAAGTGCACAAAAAATCATGAAATCCACTCCTAAACTCTTAGAATGCTTTCAAACGCGAGGCCGTAATGGGGTGATTACTGCATTTTACATTGGGTTTCCCTATTTCAATAAGCTTCATCAACACGTGTTCTCGTGACACCACACTAGAAGCAGAAGAAGAAGCATACAATTACCATAAGATTTAGGCGGTAATCACGCGCCAAGCTATTACGGTCTCGTGTTTGATTGAATTTTATGCGTTTGAGTGTGGATTCTGTGATTTTTTAGTTGGCTTATCGTCGTTTTTACGCAAGGTTTTACCTCATTAGCAGCATTTAATAAGCCTGTAGCAAAAGTTTGCAACAGCTCCATTGCTATTATAGAGACGCTATGCACATGTAACCGAGTAACCCAATCATATGAAGATGAAATGGGGCTCATGCAAACTTTTGCTGTGAGTAAATGAATGGTCCAATTTTATGTAAAGACCAGCAAAAATCACGGAAATCACACCAAGAAAGTCCAAAATTCAGTACAATAAATCCCCGGTATCCGCGAGGGTTCCGTTCCGCAAAAACCTCGCGGATACCGATTTCGCGGATGCCGGGGCATTATTCTATTGGAAAACGTGGGGTTCGAGACTAGATAAATTTTAAATGTAAGATGTTTCTTACTTTTTTCACTAACATTTTACTGCAGACAACCTCTCGCCTCCTTTCCCTCTATCCTCTGCTATCCTTTGAAGAAAGACATCAAAAGTTGGCTGTTTTAGCTTCCTGCGCAGGTCTTTTTGAATCTCTATGTACGGCAAAAGAAGATCTTTCAGTCCCCGCTGGAAAGTTAAAGCTCGTAGCATGTGAGATTATGAGGGTCCATCCTTATGGCTTCTTCGCCAACGTTCACTGCACTTTGGATGAAATCATTGAGAGTTCTAAGCGAAAGTTGGGGTTGCTTCTCGTCTTCTGCGTCTTCGTCTTCTGCGTCTTCGTCTTCTGCGTCTTCGTCTTCTTCTTCGTCCTCTAATTTTCACTCTTCAATCATTTCGGCAAGTTCTTCTTCTGCCAATTCGCTAGAATGGCTGTCTAGCAATTCCTGTATGTCCCTTTCCGTAATGTCCTGGAACCCTGCCTTTCTTGTCAGTGCAGCAATTTCAGAGACTTCAGGATCCACCATCGGAACATCATCTGTTTCTTTCTTTTTCGGTTCTTTCTTCTTTGGTTCATGATTTTTTCTACTTCTCATTCGCGGATAAGCGAATCAGGGGGTCGTGGATAACGAGGACATTCCGCTAAAAATCGATCGCGGTTACCGAGTTCACGGATACCGGGGATTCACTGTAATAAACTCACATAACTGCTATAACGGCAAGGTGGTAATGGCGCGCCATGGCGATTCGACGCAGGTGTCATGGGAAATTCCTGTCTATTATGTCACTTTCTCTTCGGAAACACAGAGATACGTCCCAATTTAAATAGAAATCTCCCATGCTACCTACGTCGCTTCGCCATTAAGCCCGATTCTGAGAGTGACTTTCGTGATTTTTTATAGTGTACTCGTCGTCATTTTTACAGATTTTTATGCAATAATCAATTCTTCAATCCCGTGTAGTAAAAGTTTGCAAGAAATATTGTACAATGAGCTTCAAAAGAAAGTACTTACCTACCCTGGTCGACATTTTTCCTCTTTTAAATCTTGGCAATCTCTAAACAATTTTGCAGTTTTCACGTGTTTAAAGACTAATTAGAGCGCCCCTTTTGAAGTCCGTCATGAAAAATCGACAGTTTCATCGAAAATAAAGGACAAATTTAACCGTAAGAAATTCAGAGCTGCCGTTTTGCGTATAATTAATGGCATTTTTCAATTCACCGATTCCACCACTTGATAAAAGATTACACAGTTCAGTTCAGTGTATGACTGTAATGCACGAAAATACTTGCATCTGTAATCTTTTCTCAACCGGTGGAGTCCTAATCGTCGATGACTTAAAAAAAAAAAAAAAAAAAAAAAAAAAAAAACTTGCGAATATTTTAATTAATTAACGGAGTTTCCACCGATTGAGATTACAGATCAGAGTATTTTCGTGCATTATAGTCATACACTGAACTGAAATGGGTAATATTTTATCAACCGGTGGAATTATCGGTGGATTAAAAAATGCCATTAATTATACGCAAAACGGCAGCTGTGGTAAGAATTTCGACCTGGATACTTTCTTTTGAAAGTCATAGTACATAACAATAAACATCTCAAAACCTTGGTCCAACTCTCCCTCCCTCCTGGAATCACATTTCCTCCCAACTGATGCATTTATCATTTACCGGATATAGTACATAATGCCTCATATACAAACGAAGCAGAGCACTCGTACTTCCTCTTTTATGTATCGAGCATCTTTTTTTAACGACTCTGAGTCATGCCACGATGTTAAAGCACCGCACGTTGCCAAACAAAATCAAAATTTCTAAACCTGATTCGTCTCCAATTAAAAGTGGTTTCAATTAAATTATTACTTTTGGCACCTACGCAGCGCGTGTTTAGTTTCCAGAAGGGCGGGCTGGAAAATAGTGTTAGAGTAAAAGATTCGACCCGCCCTAGTCCCATGATAAACAGACAACGGCGCACAGTGGAACAAGTTAATAGGAGGAGTCGGATATGGAAAAAATTTACTAAAAATGCAAAGAATGTTTTTATCGTAAAAAAAAAAAAAAAAAAAAAAAAAAAAAAAAAATGGGTGATTCTTGAATGAAATTTGACAGTAAAATCGATGAAGCCATTTTTAAACTTATACGTAGCTAATGGATGCAAGGTTTTGCTGTAGACAAATGTAGTATCAATTCCAATGTAAAATGCTGCGGAAATATTATTCATGAGACCATTAAAAAAGTCTATAACTCACTCCTCGCAGAGAAAACTTAACTTGAAATTTCGGGTGACCACCCTTGCATGCATGCACCAACCTTGGATTCGGACTTCAAACAAAAGAACATAACCTACTAATTTGAACAATGAGATTAATGAATTTGCTATCAAAAACTAAATTTGAAGGAATTAAAGGTTCATTTATACACATTTTGTCACTAAGGGCACGGTGGTAACTACAGAAAAGTTCTATGTTGCGTAATAAACGAGGAAGACGGCACTTAATTTCATGTCCTGTTCTTTTGTTTGGGGTCCGAATCCAAGGTTGGTGCATATAGTGCAAGGGTGGTCACCCGAAATTTCAAGTTAAGTTTTCTCTGCGAGGGGTGAGTTTTAGACTTTTTTTTAATAATGGTCTCATCGTTATTTTCGCAGCATTTTACAGCAGAATTGATAGGCCATTTGTCTACAGCAAAACCTTGCAAGAGCTCCATTTACTAAAAATGCAAAGAAAGTTTTTATCGTCAAAAAACAAACTGAAATGGGTGATTTTTAAAGGAAATTTTACGATAAATCCGATGAAGCCATTTTTAATTTTTAAACTTCTACGTAGCAAATTAACAAAGATTATACGCATTTAAAAGCGCCAAGTCATGCCCGGTCTCTCCCATTGACTCGCTCCAGTAGCGCACCGAGAGATTCTTCATCTCTCTCTTTTCTCCATTAAGAAATACGTATGTTAGACAAGGATGGACAAGGGGATAAAACCCCCTCCTTCTGTCCTTTTCCTACTCATATATTCAAATGGGAAATGAGAGAGATGGAAGATATCCTGGTTGCGCCAGTGACTCGCTCCACAATGTGCGGCGTTCTGATGTAGTCTAAAAAGAGAATCATCGCTCCATCTCTTTCCTGTTTCAAATGTTCCGAATACAGAGTTCATATTTTTCTGGCGCGCTCGAATAACTCTGTCGTATCGTTGTGCAGCGCAGTTCCACGGCTAAAAATATTTGGAATACAATATATTTCATACATTTTTTTCCATCTCGCTTGAATAACTTCATTGTGATATTATTCCTTCAGTTCCAGTTATACGGCGATGCAAATATTTTCGGATCAAAACATCACTGTATGTACTATACATAATACAGAGAAAATATAGAACAGTCTACGCCGCAGACTAAGTAATTGGATATGTAGAGGAACAAAGCGAACAATTTCCTTTAATTTTTACATGGAAGACGAATAATAGTTCTGTTTGCAAAATTTTGCTACAGCATTGGGGGGGGGGGGATTGGTTCCATTGTAAAATTGCATGAAAACCATATCGAAACCACCAAAAAGTCTCAAACTTTACTCACAACTCAATAAATGCGTTTAACAAAAATTCAAAAAGGACGGTTGAATGAGCGAGTGACATTAGGGGAGTCCCATCTATAATTGCAACTTTCTCTGTGCTGAATCACCTTTCTTAACATAGAAAGTTACGATTATAGATAGGACTCTTCGCCATTATGACCCAATTATTCGACCCCTATCTTTGAATTCCGTCAAACGTATTCAATGAGTTTCCGAGTGGATTTTTGAATTTTTTTAAGGTCTCAACGTTATTTTCAAGTGATTTTGCAGCAGAATGGCTCCTACCCACAGCTGTAGCAAAATTTTGCAACAGACCAAAGTGATTTCAAATCACTGGATTTTTGGCCGCATATAGGTCTTTTTAGTCCACTTTGCGGCGGGGCGTTAATAAGTTTTATATTGGATGTGAAACTGAAATCAAGCTGACTTCCTTCGAACGTTCACAGTGTATTTTGAGAGATAACTGTTCATACACTCGTGGATTGGAATTGCATTCCATTGAATTTGAAGGCGTTTCCTAAAAGCTGATCTCTGCTTCCTCTATTTATGTATCAATTTTCTCAGCATGATCTTTGTCAACAGAAAAACCTTGCATGAGCTTCTCTCAATCTCCTAACAATCGATTCCGCCGCAAAAGTTCAATGCAGAGATTTTAATCGCTTTATAACCCACATTTGGCCTCTATATAGTATTGGGATGGCGTATACCATACCCTCTATAGCAATATATTAGGAGTATACATCTGGCGACACTGTCGGTCAAGTGTTATGTTTATACGATCGCGGATCGCGTAAACATCGCGCGCTGTGTCAATATGAATTTGCGGTTTCTCGGCATCTATAGTGGGCTAACAATAAGTGCGTTAGTTTTAAGCATTGACAGCAAGATTTCGGAGTTTGTTGATGCTTTGTCTCGAAACATCTACAGATTCTATGCGTCTTGTTATCAATGGTTACTCTGACGTATGGATCTTCCTCCGGATTCTGAGGACTATATAAGATACACTGACCGTAGCTTCTGGGTCGCACTCCTCAGAGAGACGTCCGGTGAGATTCGGATCTTGGTGATCTCTCATCTATAGAGTTAGGTTTGAGCTACGTGCTCGGTGTGTGTGATTTTGAGGTTAGGTTTGGAAGTTGCTGTCAGGGCGTCTTAGGGACATCGCTGTCAGCCGTTGGAGTTGACGAGTTTTTGATTATAGTTTTGGTTTGAGATAATATACTACTTTTGTTTCGTATCTCTTGTCTACGTCTCTTCAGCCACGAGCTATATAGAAGACCCCTGCCTAGAGCTCGTTTCAGAAGTGTAAGCGGACCTAGACCGATAATTTTTGGAATTTGTCAACATTATTTCTGATATTACTTTATGAAAATTAATGTAAATGAAATTGAGTGTTCACTTTTCAATGAAGAAAACTTTAAACACAAAAAAAATAAAGTCAGAGGCAAATTCGGTATTGATATGAAGGAATAAAAGTTGCAAATTCGCCAAAGATTATGGTTTTGGTCCGCCTACACTTCTGAAACGAGCTCTACTACAATATTCTCATAATCTTATTTGACGGTGCCTATGCCTAATGCATGGAATCGAATTTTCTGAGGGAGACAAAAGCCGGGTTTTATAAAAAAAGCTCGGCGATGAAAAATATGCAATGGATGGGAGATACCTACATTTTAAGAGAGCCAATGCAACATGCAATGTGACGGATAGGTTTCTATACAAGGTTACGGGTCACTCAGAGGGCGACGAGGGAAAATTGTGCCTTTAATTTTTTATTTTTTCCCTGAGGGACGTTTTTTGTTCGATGGTGAATTTAGAGGCAGAGCGAGAAAGAGGAAAATATGTGAGTATGTCTAGGAGAGTAAGGGTGATAGACTAAGAGGAGGAGCGAGGGGCCGAGAGGAGAGGGAGGAAAGGAAAGTGAGAGTGACAAAGAAAGAGTGAAAGAGCGAGAGATGTGAAGAGAGAGGGAGAAAGAAAAAGGAGAGAGAGAGCAACGCATACACTTGTTTGATGGTAAATTTAGAGGCAGAGCGAGAGAGAGGAGTATATTTTAGCATGGCTGTGAGAGAGAGGGAGAAAGAAATGGGAGAGAGAAAAACACGGATAGAAAGAAAGAGGAACAGAGAGAGAAAAAGAGAGAAGGTAAGAAACTAAGAGAAGGAGGGAGAGAGGGAGGGAGGGAGCGAGAGAGACGATTGTATTTGAGTATGGCTGTGAGAGGAAGGGATGGATACCGAGAAAACGAGAGGAGGAAAAAGGACAGAGAGAAAAAGAGAGAGAGATGAGAAACTAAGAGAAGAGAGGAGAGAGGCAGGAGGGGGAGAGGAATAAGAGCGAGAAAGAGTAGGAGAGAGATGAAGAGAGAGACAGAGACAGACAGAGAGAGAGAGAGAGAGAGAGAGAGAGGAGAGAGAGAGAGAGAGAGAGATGAGAGGAGAGAGAGAATAATAGAAACGAGAAAGAGAAGTAGTGAGAGAGATGTAAAGAGAGAGAGAGACGAGAAGAAAAGAGAGAGAGAGAGAGAGAGAGAGAGAGAGAGAGAGAGAGAGAGAAGAGAGAGAGAGAGAGAGAGAGAGAGAGAGAGAGAGAGAGAGAGAGAGAGAGAGAGTGAGAGAAAGGGAAGGGGGACGGAGCGTACAAAAAACGGAAGACGCGGTCATTAAACACTTTACGACTCCTCCTCAAACAGATAAATATGGCAAGATTAAATAATGGGAAGAAGGAATCGGATGGTATGGAGAGAAGAGAGAGAGGGAGAGAGCTCCATTTTCCCGGGGAGGGGGGGGGGTGGGATCGTCGGAAAAATTACGGGCAAAACGGGCAAAGCCGAGTTGAGGTCGGATCGATTTTGAGCGTAGCTTGACAATGTGATATCGTTAAATTATGGAGGGTAAAAATCGAAAGAAGGAAAATAACGTCCACTGGCGGATCCATGAATCTATCCTTCTCTCTCTAATCCCACTAAAACTGGTGTGTTAGAAAAAGACAAATTAGGGGCAGTCACGTGATTTTCGCCCCTCTTCTATCCTTTTCTAACAAATGCGTTCTAATGGGAAAAGAGAGAGAAAGGTCAGTGATAACACGTCACGGGTACGAGGACAAGAGACGGAGCTAGGAGAATCATAAAGTCAACGCTATAAAAAAGAAGAAAGAAAAATAAAAAATGAAAACGGATACCTCCGCAGGAAAGGTAACGTATATCCTCTGAAAGGAGCGAAAAAGAGAAAGTGATACCTATTGGAAAAAAGCGACACGATATCAAGATTTAGAAAGCTTTGAAAATCTCCGAGACCGCAAAGTTCCTCCTCTTTTACGTTAAGACCCGAAACGATAATACGGCTTTCTTTTGCGGTTAACCCTTCCAATATCATACCCGAGTCATTCGATTTGGTAACTCGATCTCTGATTGACAGTAAAAGCCACTCCAAATTGTTAACAGTTGTGAAATAATGTTTCGCCAAGTGCCTTCAATTATCTAGATAGGCAAAATGAACACCGTGGAGTACGATCATTTAGCTATACCCTCTAAAAAGAGAGTTAGTGTTTTGATTTCTTTTGGTAACTTGGACGTGGTAGTAACAAGGGTTATAATAATTGAATGTCTTTGTGTTTCGTCAGTCATGGCAGTGATGTGACCCTAAAAAGCCGCGAGAACGTCAAGGGACCCATATAGGACTAATTCAATTGATGTAACTGTAATGGGTCTATTGCAAACTTTTGCTACAGCGATATTGAGTGTTAAATCTTGAGTAATATTACGTGCAAAGTCCATTGGTGGTATCAGAAAGTCATATAATGCGGTATTAAACTCACAAGAGGCGTTTAACTGAAACCCAAGATGGCGGTAAAATATCGAGCGACCTATGTGCACGCACCTTGAACATCCATGATGGCCAACGTTAACAACCTCACATGGGTTTGTTTGCGTTGTGATTGTTTGTGATCGATGTTGTGAGACTGGTCATCTTGAATGTTCATGGTTCTTGCGTAAAGGTTGCTCGATATTTTACCGCCATCTTGGATTTCAGTTAAATGCCTCTTTCGAGTTTGTTATTGCATTTTATGACTTTCTGCTGCCACCAATGGCCTTTTCACGCGATTTTATACGTGATTGTTCACTCTATAGCGCTGTAGCAAAAGTTTGCAACAGACCCATCGTAAAATAAAGCGTTAGTTTCAAAAAATAGATAAAATGTAGAAGGACTTTAAGATATCTTGAATACTTTCGTGCAATAATACCTAGAGTAGAGAAGTAGAGAACTAAATCTAAAGAGGATTGTGAGGAGAATTGTGAAGTAGAGAATTGAGTAGTGAATTGGTTCCATGTTGGGATAAGGTTGCATCGAAGTACTTAGATCCAATTTCTTATGGGTGACTTTACAAGAGTGAGCGAGACAGAACATTTTTTTCTAGCTCTAATGTTGATTTTCACGTCATCAATAAAACGGTCCATTGAAAAAACGAAAATTCATTTTGTTATTTGAGGAAAAGGGCTGCTATATTTTCGTTTTCTTTTTTTCCTCCTTTTCCCGGCATTTAAATCAGAGTGAGCACGACATACATTCTTGTATAGTGAAAAGCGAAAAGAACTCCAAATTGAAAAGAGAGAAAAAAGTCCAAGGAGAAATGTTCCACGGGGAAAAAGACTAAGTGATACAGTGAAATGCGAGCTCTCGTAGGAAGGAGAGACGAACGGGTGAAATGAGGCCGAAAATGGTTGCTTTTCTATCGCGCAACTCAAATGTTTTGGAGATACGCCACCGAACGACCATTAAAAAGGACAACAAATGGTTTTCGCGTGACCCTCTTTTTTAAGAAGAAGGCATGGCATAGCATCTATAGGACCCTCCGAGCAGTCTTTTGTAAGTGCTTAAAAAGGTGAGAGAAAACAGAGCACAGTGGGTGGACATGATTGATTTTGTGACTGAAAATGAACAAATTAACCTTCTTAAGGGGAGAAGGAGGTCATATGTTAAACTATGTTAAATATGCTTCCCTTCTGGTGTATTTTTCTCAGGAACTATTTGACCTACAAGGCTGCAATTTTGCATGAAATTATGTATGAGTGTTTGCTATAAGCAGGATTACGATTTTTAAAATTCATTGAAAACTTTTTTTTTCAAAGTTGAAAGTTTGAATGATTTTTTCACCTTTATTTTGAGCTTTGAATGTCTATAAAAAAAATAAAAAATAAAAGAGATACTCAAAATATCATAGTCCTGCTTATAGAGCTTGTTCTGAGGAAAATTTAAAAAAAAATTATAAAAATAGCATTACTAGTTCCTGAGAAAAATGCACCGAAAGGTAAAAAAAACCAAATTTTTCAGTATCGCAAAAAGAAAAAGAAAAATTAGCTTATCTGATATAAGGACTCCTCCACTTCATGAATTCATGAAAAATTGATTTTCTTTCTAAACTGAACAATGTATTATATCATTTTAAAGCTGAGAACGTCTTCTTTTATATAAAATTAAAAAAAAAAAAAAAAAAAAAAAAAAAAAAAAAAAATCAGACCTCCTTCTCCACTTAAATACCAGAGGTTGTGAGAGGGGAGGTGGGGTGGGGGTCTCCAACTCAATCCATTTTGTAATGAAATCGATGAACTATCCCTCCGGATCAGTTTCAGTGAGAATCAGAGGCGTTGCAAGGGGGTTCAGGGGGCTGATTCTGCTCTTCAAGACGAAACGAGATAGCGGGAATCGACCAATCCCATTGGTTTTAACGGCGTCATGTGACAGACTTAAAGTCATTCGATGGACAGAGGAGTCATTTTTCTGAAATGAACGACTCAAACGACTTCAAATTTGTCACGCGACAGTTTAAACTAATGAGAATGATGTATCGATTCCCGCCAGTAACGTACACAGGAATGTGTCTTTCTCTCTCTTTTCCCCATTTGAACACGCGAGGAGAGAAAGGACAGAAACAGGGGCTAGAACGTGTCTTCAGCCCCTATATCTTTCCTTTTCTAGTGCATACATTCAAACGGGAAAAGAGCGAGAGAGACCAATAATTCCTGCGTACGACATTGATTTTCGCTGTCTCGTCTCGTCCAAAATATCAGAATGAGACCACAGGACGTCCTGGGGATACCGAAATTCTCTCGAAAAATAAGGGCAATTTTTTGTGTTTTCAGAGCAAATTTACCAACTTCGAACCTTCAGAGCCCCCCTCCCCCCTGCCCCCATCTTGAAAAATTCTTGGCTACACCGCGGCAAGAATATAAACTGGCATCGTTGGCCATTGTTTGGTGCTCATGATAAATGCATACAGGCACAGGGTTGCAGAGCAGAGGTCCAACGGTGTTTAACAGATAAAAGAGGTAATGAGGCTATCGCTAATTTTTGGTGCATGCGATTGAATATTGTACAGATGGGTCTGAATATTGCAACGATTTCGCGTCTAAAAAAGCAGTCCTCGGTA
Source organism: Trialeurodes vaporariorum (assembly GCA_011764245.1). NCBI lineage: Eukaryota > Metazoa > Arthropoda > Insecta > Hemiptera > Aleyrodidae > Trialeurodes > Trialeurodes vaporariorum. The sequence goes on from VMOF01000035.1 coordinate 50,544,001, forward strand.
GTATAGTGGTAAGTACCCCCGCCTGTCACGCGGGAGACCGGGGTTCGATTCCCCGCCGGGGAGGACTTCTTTGTTAAATTGTTTACACAGGAATCGTATATTCACCCATTCGACCGCCATCTTAGGCTTTCCTTAAAACGCATTTATAGTGGGTTTATGGGTGGTTTTTGAGACTTTTGATTCTTTCAATGCGATGTTTACGTAATTTTACACTAGAATCTACCAACCATAATGCTGCAGCAAAAGTTTGCAACATACCCATTAATTTTTAAAGGTTTTTTTGGCCTAGAAATTGATAGTATTTGTCGACTGAGCGAAGGTGTACGAGCGAAGCGTGTCATGGTGTGAGCGTGAGAGACAGATCACGTCACGATTGATCGTCTTCCTACATCCGTTTATTTTCAGTTTTCCTCCCTATTTTGTCGTTCTTTTCATCTTCTCGAAGACGGCTAGAGCGACGCGACGTGGCGCAAAGTGGCTCGAAAAATGGAATTTTATGGACATCATTTTGTGAGGAAAAATTTAGTTTATGAACAATACATATAGCCACTTAACTTAAAAATGCGTGAAATCATTAATTTTAGAGCTTAAAGGGGTGTCTCCACCTGCAAATTTAAAAGCGCGAATAAACTGATTGAGCCAATGAGCTGCCTTGAAGTCGATAGGTCGAGTCCGATGTATCGACAACAAAGAAGATCATTGGCTCAATCAGTTTATTCGCGCTTTTAAATTCGCAGGTGGAGACACCCCTTAAAATAAGTAAAATAACATGGTTAATCGCTCGATAATATCAACACCAACCTGTTTTTAAAGCAAAACAAAAACAAACAAAAAAATACTTTTTCATGTCTAGTTTACGTTCCATCGTGCGGCGGTCAGCTTGACGGGGTACCCTGAAACGATGCGTTGTAAACATACAGCTGCTCGAAGCGGTACTTGATAAGTGTACTTGTGATAAGTGTTTTTATCATTTTTTCCAGTTAGCTGCACATAGGTGGCTTAAGGGGGAGGGGGCTTGTGGGGATACTTAAGCCTTTCCCCCCATTTAATGCGAGGAAGGGCTCGAATTTTTGTTTGTTTGAGCAAGAAATCAGTATATCTATTTATCGTACTTCCAATACGAATACCGCGATTTGAAACACGAGCACACATATGCCCAGATAATAAGCCCTGAATTGACTGATGGAAACCCCCCCCCCCCCCCCCCCCCTCAAGCTGTCTACGTAGCTGCATATACAACGTGGATTTATTGATCGTTGAATATAGTTTTGTGCTCAGTGTGAGAAGTGCCATTGTGACTATACCGTTCAGCTCAAAAGCTTCGGGGACAGATCCCGAAATCTATACGCATAGAGTTGTGGCCTTTCATTGTTTAATCAAAGTAACGTTTCAGAACTCCTCAAATCTAAAAAAAACTATTGCAAAGATTGACACGGAGACGTTCCGTAGTAGTTAGAAAGTATCAATAAAAAATGGTCAGAAACGGATGATCGCTCATCATTATGTCACACCTGCGTATACGCGGAAGAAGATGCGTCGCTAACGGCATAAAGGAGGGGTTTCTTCTTCGGCTGCTAGTCTTTTCCACACAAAATTTGTGGGTCATATTTTCCCCACAAAATCGTTTCTGCACTAACATCAAGGCTGCACAATCTGGCAGCGTTGTAAAACTTACATTTCTTCTTCCAAGTACCCTCCCTCCAAGTGAGCACCCAATAAAGCCCTTACCCAATAAACGGAATCACAACTACCAACGCCGTGGAGAGCTTTAATAGCAATCAGAGATTGCTATATCCTGTATCATTGAAAATTAAATCCGTTGCCCTAAATGACGTTCACCAAAAAAGAAAACACCAGGGTGAGTAAAGGCAGAGCTTATCAGCGCCACTCACGCTCGGTACACATACGGTTACTTAACCCTTTGTATCCTGACACTACACATTTGTACCACCAAATTTACATGGTTTTAAATGTAATTTAAAAAAAAAAAAAAAATCACTATATGCACATGTAACTAAACGAAAAGAGTTCTTTCTATTTTTTGAGATTGATAAAGAATTTGTGAGAAGGGTTTGTAATAGTGCCGGATTTAAAGGGTTAACAAATCTGACGTTTATATACCGATACACTACTGCTCGAGAAACTTTTCCTTCAACATACGCGAGTCCTTCTATTTCGCTACATTTTACGCAATTCTTCAATGTCACGTATACAAATTAAGTTCTTTCTCCCGCAGCGTTTCCATATAATGTGCAAAAAAAAATAATTGTGCGGAAATGAGAATCGAGGTTTTTGTGTGAAAATGATGATGAGCCCTCGTATTTTGTGCGAAAATGACGGTTTCTTCTAATCGGCAACTTTTGGTGGCAGAGCCACCAAAACCTTATATATAATGTCACCAAAAGTTTGGGGAAAATCCGCTAATCATCAGAGTTATTTCCCTTAATATTGGCGAAATTCAGAGGTGAATTAGCCCACCGGGAAAGCGGGAAATTTCCCAGTGGGCTGCAACCTATTTTGGGTCGACCAGCCGTCAGAGGAACACAACGGGAAGAAAAAGGGAGGAAGGAAAAAGAGGAAAGAAATTAGAAATACTAGGAAGACGAGGAAAAATAGAGAGAAAGTTAAACGACCTCACAGAATAGACCAGCTTTATTAGATCTTGTGTTGCCAGATCTTGCAAATTTTTCTATATGTTCCAGAGCTGCCGTTTTGCGTATAATTAATGGTATTTATCTAATCACCGATGATTCCACCGGTTGAGAAAAGGTTACACAGTTCAGTTCAGTGTATGACTATATTGCACGAAAATACTCGCATCTGTAATCTTTTCTCAACCGGTGGAGTCGTCGATGACTTTAAAAAACTTGCGAATATTTTAATTAATTAACGGTGTTTCCACCGGTTGGGAAAAGATTACAGATCAAGAGTATTTTCGTGCAGTACAGTCATACTCTGAACTGAACTCTGTACAATCTTTGCTCAACCGGTAGAATAGTCGGCGAATTGAAAAGTGTTATTAATTAGACGCAAATCGGCAGTGATTAGATGCCAGGCTGAGTGTCGTTTGATCCGATCAGGAAGAAGGAGAAGATAGGAGAGGATGGCATATGTTGAACAAGTAATGTCGACGCAAAGCTCCAGCAGTTATCGTATTGAAATACTTTTCCTGGAAGATCTCGCAATTCTTATATCGTAACACCACGTCTTATTTTTATGCGTGCGCCTTCATTTTTTAAGGTAGACTAAAACGACACAGTCGCACACGAATAGTTAACTACTTGTAAACATGCAGATGACGGTACTCTATTTAAACACTATTATTCCTTCAGAGTCTTCAGGCGTTTAAAATAATGAAAACTGTGCCCCACTTTTATGGGTGCGCCTTCATTTTCTAAGGTAGGCCAAAACGGTACAAACGTGTACGAATAGGTACTTATCAACACACAGCTAACGCTATCTTATTAAAACACTTCTCCCGAAAAGACACTCAGTTCGACCGTTGGAAACATTGTCTCATTGTCATTAGAATAGACCAAAACAAACAAAATAAAACAAAACACAACAGAGAAGCAAAAAATTATCAATAATAAATATCGCATTAATAATGACAAAGATGCTATGCAATCTGCGGATCTGGAATCTGCAAATCCTGCGGAGTGACAGTAGGTCCAGCCATCAACTAGTTAAGTTTGTATTTTAAATATGGAGTTAAACGGCATTGTTGACAGTTGAGTGTTGACTGTTGAGTTGTCGTTTTATTTACAAAGGAAATAGTTTTCATTCCTTGGGTGGATTTGTTGTCTCCACACTATCTCCATCGCGACCGGTTCAAAAGGTGTGGTCCCGGTCGGAATTTAGGAACCAGTCCACCACTTAGTGATATTAAATTAAAGTCGGTGGTACTCCCCCTAAAAGTTGCCGTTTGGAGGAGAGGCATTGAGACGTTTGTCCAATTCAAAAATTGGACTTATACCGATCATGTGGGAAGGCTATTAGTAACAATAGTAGCACAACGAGGAATTCTCTATCCTGCTTTTTCCTCCATTGAAACACGTGTGTTAGACGAAAATAGACATGCATAGACAAAGGGACGAAACCCCCTTTTTTATCCTTTTTATACGTATTCATTTAAAAGGAATAAGATGAGAGATATGGTAGAGATTCTACACAGAAAAAACAGAGAAAAATGCTTTGTTAGCGCTGACAAAACCTTTGACAGAAAAATGATCCAGCAAAAGACTCTAGTAAAACTTACTAAAAGTTTTGCACATCTGCATAAAGAGATTTTGTTTAGTGAACCAAATATTTGGTCTGCCCGACTAAAGGCTTTTGCTGAATCATGTTTCTTCCAAAAAGTTTTGCCAGCACTACCAAATTGGTTTTTCTTGTATTATCTGAGTAGTAATGGTAATAATACTACACGCAGTATGCCCAAAAGTTTTGCAACGCGTTCAAAAATGCTTTTCCTCAAAAAAGTAAATTTAAACGCGTGTTGCAAAACTGTCTGGCAGAATGTGTATATAACAGCTACAACTTTCAAGCTTAATGGTGACTGCCAAAGTATTGTTTCAGTAGCACATTGTTCTTATAATGCGTTTCGCAGAAAGGAAGCCTCAGAAGAATTAGTCGCAAAAACTTTTAACGGAGCTTCCAGATGGAGGAGAGTTAGGTTGAATTGAGACTTTGTCACGGACCGGTTAATTAAGTTAACCAGACAAAAGAGCTGCCGCCGGGGCAGCAGGCGTGAGGCTGAGGCGGGCGCTGGAGTATGGCGGGAACTTTGAAACGTTATTACTCGCTTTGCACGCGCGGTAAACGGACGCCGAAATCTTTTTTCGGGAGGGTCGCTTCGCCACCGCGCCGCCTCCGGGGCGACTCGTAATTATAACATAACAACAAAGACATTGCGAGCGAAGCGTGCGCGAAGTTGTTCAAGCCTCGAGGTGAGCTAGCTTCCCTTTGAAAAAAATATAATGTTACACAACTTTGAACGCTGTTATAACCAATCTCTTCATTCCTCCCTTCCGCCAAATTCAGTCTGTTTTCTCCGAAAGCAGAGAGACCTGACGCCTCATCTCCGCTGAAGTGCAGAACGCGGTCCCCAAGGAGAAAAAAATGGACCGAAAACGTACGGTATTACACGAGTTTTTACCCCGGGAAAAACGGTCAAAGTGGAATAATCTTTTTTACGTAAACGGAACTTTTACGGAAGGTTTTCCCTGCGGTTAAACGGAACTTTTCCGGTTAAGTCCCAAAAGAACGGGGAAAAAAACTTATACATCCGTATTCTTATATTTTGAAAAAAAAAAAAAAAAAAAAAAAAAAAAATAGTGTAATTAATGCACTGAAAGATTTTTTTTTTCTTTTATTCCAAGGTGTATTTTGTTTGTGTTAAAGAAACTGCGCAGTGCAATAATTGACTTGGGGGAAATTTCTTTAACCCTAGGAAAATGTCAGCTGCTACAAGTAAAAGATTCCTTGTTGTGACTGTGGTTCTCCTTCATGCAACATAACTTTACTGCGCGCAAGGAAAATTATCACAAGTAAACGTGCTTCCTTGTTTTTAAAATAGTGATTTATCTCATTGTCAGAGTGTGTACACTTATGGTTATCTCGAAGTTGTTTTCGTTCTCTTGCAGCTTTCCCGGAAAAGTTCCGTTTAATCGCCGTAAAACGTACCTCTTGTAAAAGTTCCGTTTACGTAAAACGTAAAACAGATGGCTTCAATTTTACCGTACTACCCAAGTTTTTCCTCCCGAGAAAACTTGAGTAGAGCCTTACGTTTTCGATCCACTTTTACAACTTGGGGAATAGAGGATCGAAGTTTGGAATTTTCTGGACACCACATTTAAGGTGATTTCAGGCGAAACTTGTCCAGATTTCAATCCGATGGATAACGCCACTAGTCGCTTTTGGGAAAAGTCATGGTTTGGCATTTTAAATTTGAAACTGAAGAAAGAAACGCAAAATCTAGGAGCGTTCGAACTGCGTTATTTTTTCAACGGATTTTTTGAGCCCGAAACGAGTGAAATTGGTTGAGAATTAAAGCCGTAAATTAGGAAAATCGTTTTGCCATAGGCTTAGAGAGTGCGAGAGATAGTTTGTCTATCTGCCTCATTCGGAATCATTTGAGATTTATGGGAATTTTTGTGTTTCGTAATTTCCGACTTTATTTTTTAATTGTTCAGCTTAAAACTTTCAGGACATCTTTCTGAAATATGCTCGCAGGCAGACGTTCTAGAAAGTATTTTTGCGTAATTCCATCAATTTTTTGCCAAAAACTAGGTTGACTTTTTAAGCAGCGCGACTTAATTGATGAATTCCACGGTTTGAATTAATTAACCCTGAAGCACCTTAGATGAACAAATAAAAATCAAGATTATACACAAGGGAAACAAGAAATAGGCAAACTAACTCAAGATGAGTTTGATTATTGATTTCATTGTATGAAATTTTGAGAGAGAGTGAGAGAGAAAGATATACAGAGAGAGAGAGAGAGAGAGAGAGAGAGAGAGAGAGAGAGAGAGAGAGAGAGAGAGAGAGAGAGAGAGAGAGAGAGAGAGAGAGAGAGAGAGAGAGAGAGAGAGAGAGGAGAGGAGAGGAGGGGGGGGGAGGGAGGGAGGGGGGGGGGAGGGGGGGGGGGGAGGGAGGGAGAGGGGGAGAGAAAGAGAGGGGGAGAGAAAGAGAGATGGAGAGAGAGAGAGAGTGATAGAGAGATGGTGAGAGAGAGAGAGAGAGAGAGAGAGAGAGAGAGAGAGAGAGAGAGAGAGAGAGAGAGAGAGAAAGAGAGAATGAAAAGAAGGAGAGATGATTTTTATTTGCCATGATATTTGTCTACATACATACTCTCCAAAACTAAGAAATTAATAATGGTAAGTAAATATGACAAGAGAAAGAAATTAGACAGTAGATCATGGCTTTTCACGGCGAACGACTATAATCTCGGTCATGGGCGGCGCGTGGGGTCAAAAAGTGGGGGGGGGGCTAAAAATCAACTGTTTTTTTTTTTTTTTCCTTTCTTTTTCTTTTTGTCTTCACCTTTTTCAAAATAAAGTTTGACGCAGGCGGGTGGGGGGGGGATAAATGACCATTTTTTCTTTTGGAACACTTGTAATTTTGACTTGAAAGGGGCTAAAATTTAAAAATACTGAAAATTAATAGACACTTGAAACAATTTGGTTTGGAAAATTTTTGAAGAATATAAACAAAAGGTGACAGTCTCGTTTCCTTAGTAACTTCTGAAAGAAGCAGACAGATGACGATGAGAAATTGATAACGTTTTTTCATTCTTCTTTTTCTTTCTTTTTCCTTTTTTTCTTTTTTTATCGTTCAAAAATTTTTTTAGCCCCTCATTCCCAAAAAAGTGGGGGGCTATAGCCCCAATAGCCCCTTATACGCGCCGCCTATGATCTCGGTCGTTTTTAGCTCAAAATATTCATAACAAAATTTCGCAGGAGTAGACAATATTGGATTTTGCGTATATTCTTTGGTTTCTGTTTAAAATGCCAAAAACACAACTTTTCCCGAAAGTGACTAGTGGCGCTATCCGTCGGATAAAAACCTGGACAAGTTTCGTCTGAAAATCATCTTAACGAGCTCTTTCGCTCTGCGAAGTTAAGAGGGTGGATTTTAAAGTAAGTTTACCTATTTTTTTTCTCAGTTACTACATCAATGTTAGAAAAAAACAAACCCAGCGTTGGAACGTACCTACTCTCAGCTTTCTAACAAGCTAGCTACAGTTATTCAAAGGCTACTATTTTGCGGAGATATCGTGGATTTTCCACCCCATCTCTCCTTCAGACGTGTCCACATTTTCACGCGCTGCGAAGCTTCACAGAAAACATGAGTTTAATAATTTGAAAAAGTAAAATAGAGCCATTATTTTATTGAAACAAGTTATAATATTGTTATGACGCATCTCGCCTCATTTTTCGACATAGTCACCCACCGGATTCTTGCATTTTTCATACCGGTGCAACAATTTCTGTATACAGCCGCCGTAAAATTCTTTCCCCATTCTCCTGAGCCAAGTTTTGACGCAAGCTGTTGATCCAGCTTCAATCCATGATGATTGCACTTTTAGAGTACTGACCAAAAGTTTGAAATTCGATAAAAATTGGATCACTTTATCAGTAGAAGAGTAGTCTCCTTTGTAAACAATGTGTACTCAGGTACTCAGGTGTTATTGAGATATCTGATCCGGAGAGAAGCTCATCGCTTTCCAAAACTCGTATAGTCTCCGCGAGAGCTTCTGTAGCGCCAGCGCGTGAAAAGGTGTGGGCACGTTTGAAGGAGAGACTGGTGTGGAAAATCCACTATATCTCCGCAACGCGTTAGCCAAATTTAAAAAACTATAGCTAATTAGAAAGATGAGGATACCTACATTTCAACGCTGGGGCTTTTTTTTCTAGCATTAATAGTTTTTGAGAAAAATAATAGGTAAACTTACTTTAAAGTCCACCATCGTATTTTAAAAGGCTGTTTTGGCTCAAATGAAGCTTAGTTTCTTCTTGTCCAGGAAGCGGATAGTATCACATTATCTCTGTCTTTTGTCCTTTACAGTTCAATCCTTGGTTGGCAATCGTAGACCAAGAATACCCAAGGATCACCTGGTACATCTTGACAGTTGGGAGTCTTGAAAAATTGGACTTTGGCTCTACAAACACCGTCTTTATCTGCTTCGAGTATGAGAGAGGAGACCCTTCCTTTGACTTTTTTGTTGCTTAAGGGTCTACAGAAATACGGGTCATTGGGGTTATCCGTCCCTTCTAGTGGCTCCATCGTCCCGTCCAAATGGTAATGCTCGTAGAGACGGGCCTTCCACCTCTGCAGGGTGTAACCTTCAGCAAACATCGTGATAAAAATCGTCACGATACTCCAAGATTTAATGTTCATTTTGACTTCACTCCTCAACTGAATGACTGATTTAATATAGTATGTATTCAAAGGTCTGGTGACAGTTCTTTTATGGCTCGCTTTTTTAGCAGGTGTTTTGAATCGTCTGAAAAAATACATCAGAGCTGGTTATTTTTTTTTTTTTTTTTTTTTTACACTTTCGAAATTAAATAAACGCGAAGGGACCGAGCTAAAAATAAGGTAATTCACGAACCTACGACTCTGCGTTCAACACTTCAACAGCCTTCATTTTCAATTGAGTTTTCGGACGTCACGCTTACTGTTCCCATAGAATACACATTACGTCGTAATAGAAGTGACGCTGTCGCCAAATCTTCTATTGGCATTCGTTGACCTTGGATGGTCACGAAAAGATTATGTTTGGAAGGATGTTTCAAATTCTGTAACCATTTTCATTCAACAGCAACATCATCCACCCCCTTTAAGCACTGCGATTGACTTATTCTGAATTTTGCGGTGGCTGCCTCATTTTAAATCGTGCGGTGGTTGGCTTTTTTTGAATTGCACGGTGGCTGGCTTATTTTGAATTACGCGGTGGCTGGCTTATTTCAAGGTCAACGAAAGGAGTTTATTTAGAGCCTTATGGAAGTGACGCTTCTTTATTCTATGATTGTTCCTCTTGTCAAGTGTAGGCTCACTTGACACGAAGTCATAAGCGAAGCTCTTAAACTTTTTGTTTCTGAGCATTGTGATTAACAAGAAGAAAATGGGTCTATTGCAAACCCAAGTTTTAAAAGTTTAGAAGTTTATAGAGTTTGAACTCTGGCGACCACTGAGAGTGCACAAAAAAATATTGCTTAAATACCCACCTGTATTGCCACTTTAGCACTTAAATTTTGATAAAAACCCGGCGCTAAAGTTGCCATATATTCATAGTTTCTGAAACAGCATAATATGCATTTTGCGAGGGTCGCAAAGTTGTTGCAAGAGCAGCAATTCAACTGGAAAAAATCGCATAATTGTTTGCTACAACCAAAGCAAATTATATTTGTTAAGTTCGCATGCCTGCAATGCAGGTGTTTAAATTCAGCAAAATTTGCGTTTTGCGAGTATCGCAAGTCCGTTTTTGCTGAGACAGCAATATCTTTTTTTTTCAGTATAGGAGTGGTTTCGCTTTTATATCGATTGATTGAATATGTACGCTTATTGCCTATTCGATAGAGAGAATCATAGGTGAGACCAAACCCAAACATGAAAGAAATATTTTAAAAACATTTTGAAAATTTTAATTGAAATGTTTTAAAATGTTTCAAAAACATTTTAAAAATATTTTTGCCTTTTGAAAATATTTTGAAAATATTTTTGTTAAAATTGTTTGACAATGTTTTAATTAAAATGATTTTAAAATATTGTCAATGTTTTAAAATATTTTTAAAATATATTTCTTCATATCTAGGAAGGTACGAGTAGATTGAAATAATTAATGATTATTTTGAAGTGCAAGAAAGGTCGTAATAACTACAATGTAAATGCAATGTAAAAACTGGCTTCTCCGTGCTTTTCATTGTGATTTGGAAGTCACGTGCAGTTTGAACGTTGTATTGTGATGTTCACTAGAACCCATTTAAAAGGTCGAATACGAAAGTGTTCACCGAACACCCAACAGTTCGATATTTTTCATGGGTTCAAATGGACACATTGCAACGTTGCCAAATTGCACGCTACGCCACTGCGTTGAATAAATATGAATGTAAAGGGCAATAGATGAAGTAAAATACCTGCGGAATGATAGGGTCAGTTAAATCACCACGCTGCCGCACTACCAGTCAACTGTAATTTCGTGACTGCTGAATCAAGTATAATCGGGATCTGCCTATGTATGTATATTGAATTATTGATACAACTGCGTCATATGAGAGCGGAATGTTTACACTGTAAAGATTGATTTTCCTAGTTATGGCAAACAATGATACTTGGTGCAAAGCAAAAACTCAGGAAATACATACACGGAGAATAACAATCGGTTATTACTAAATTTCGGATCATACAGAACATCTAGGTGTTCCGTTACAATAACCGACGTTTTCTGTTGTGAGTACAGAAGATTTCAGTAAATGTGACTAATATTATGATTCACATTTTGTTCCTGCTGAAGACTTTGATGCTCCTACACGGACAAAAAGACTGATAGAATTTACCGTTTGCATAGCTGATTTTGGAGTCTGCTGCTATCAAGTATGGTAAATTTTACCATCATATGGTAAATGCAACGTACCTTGTGGTGAAATGTACCAACAAGATATGTTAATTGACCACAAGGTACGTTGCATTTACCATGTGATGGTAAAATTTACCATACTTCATCACAAACTCAATTTCACTTTGTATTTTGTTTAATTTAGTTTGACTAGCGATTATCTTGCTTAAACTGCGTCACAGCGAAAAAATGCTGAAGACCGAAACTGTCTCTAAGAATTTTTCTCGTCTGCATGATTCTGTTATTTATTTTTCAAATTTTCTTCCCGGAACATATTTGTGACGTCAAAGAACAAAAGTACCAAAAAAGTAATGTCAGACTCAATTTCTGAATTTGTCAAGGCTTTTAATGCATTTCAAACACAAATACCATGGGCTTCCTGGTTTCATGACATTTGGTTTGAAATTGTGGACGTTATTTAAAAAAAAACCACGAACTTTTCAAAACTAAGGGAGGATCTAGCTCAAAACTCCGACCCATGTTTATACCAGAAAAAATTCTTATTTTGATTTGAAGAATCAACCCTAGAAGTTTGTCAGTTTAACACTGTGGGACACCCTGTATGTATGGATACAATTTTAAAAAATTGGATTCGAGTTTTACGGGTTTTCTACATAACAACCCCCCTCCCCCGTTAATTCTAATGCGATGAAGAGAGATCAAATTAAAAACCGAAAAGCTATGGGAGATTGACGAGATAAAGGTCAAAGGAGCGAGATGAGGACGGAGGCATTGTTCGACGAAGAAATTAAAATTATTCTCAACCCATTTTTCTTTTGCGATCTGAAAAGAGCGCTGACGCACAGTGAGCGAATAAAAGGGCTTTTCTGAACATCGCATATTTCAAAAATAAAAATCATGATCATAACGATAAAGCATAAGATAACATAACTATAAACAGCATGCGAGTCTATAATGGGTCTGTTGCAAACTTTTGCTACAACGATTAAGAGTGTTGTATCTAATGTAAAATCGCCTGAAAAGTCCATAGGTGGCATCAAAAAGTCATAAAATGCAATAATAAACTCACAAGAGGTGTTTAGTGAAATCCAAGATGGCGGCGAGATATCGAGCAATTTGTATGCATGCACCACGAACATCCAAGGATGGCCAACTTTGACAACCTATCACCGGAGGTAGAGATTATGCGTTCGTTTAAGTTGTGATTGGTTGTGATCGATATTGTGAGGTTGGCTATCCTTGGATGTTCGTGGTGCATGAAATTGCTCGATATGTCTCCACCATCTTGGATTTCATTGAACGCCTCTTGTGAGTTTATTATTGCATTTTATGACTTTTTGATGCCACCAATGGATTTTTCAGGCGATTTTACATACACGGAAAAAAAAACTACGGTGAAAAGAACCATACGGATACCTGATTTTGGCACCTGCTAGATGTTATGGTAATGTTAACCAGAAGTATACTATGTTTTGACTAAGTACTAAGTGATGTTACCTGATTGCATGTTGAATTTACTCTCAGTATCGGTAAATGTACCTTACTTCTGGTCAAGTTTACCATAACATCTAGCAGGTGCCAAAATCAGGTATCCGTATGGTTATTTTCACTAATCTTTTTTTTCCGTGTAAGATTGAACTCTCTAAACCGTTATAGCAAAAGTTTGCAACAGATCCATTTTTAAATTCACAGCTTACAATGAGTCAGATTACATGATTTTTGGAAGATTATATCAACATCCATGGTTAAGTGTTTCTCAAGAATCAAGATGGAACCAAATGAAAAACAAAAACTGTCATCGTCCATAAAATCCCATGTTTCGAACCACTGTGCGATGGAATCCGCAACCCACCGACAGCCCCGAGGCGCGGCGCGGTGAGCGGTAAGGCGCAAGAGTTGAGTTCTTTATTCCGCCGAGATGAACATAGTAAAAGAATACACAGTGTTGCCAGATTTTATGTTAAAATCTGTGCGCGTGTATGTTGCAGGCAATTTGCGTGCTCAAGCATTTCACATGCACCGGGTAAAATGCCTAGGCAAATAGCATGCCGTTAAGGTGATTCTTCAGAGTTTAGTGCCGATTTCTGCCACCAGAGCGCTACCGTTCGATTAATGTAACCACAGTGTGGTCATTTTGGTCGTGTTGCTGATTGGCTGGCGTTTCCGCACCGAAGCGGCCTCTTCCGCCAATAAGAACGCGTGTAAAATGCCTGATTTTCAAAAACAATAAGAACGAGCAGATGTATGAGCGGAGAGGAGTTGAGAGAATGGAAGCAAACTGGCCGCTGACGACGGCTGAGACGAGGGATTCCTCTAATTCAATGATTATGGCAAAATGAGGGCTAAAGTTTGAGTTTGAAACTCAGTTTCATAATTTTGACGCTTTAAGCTTTCGATAGAGACCTTATTTTTCAAATATGGTTTGAGATTTATATTTTTAACGATTTTTTGAAAATCGGGTGTTTTACACGCGTTCTTATGGGCGGTGAGGTCGGCTTGGGTGCGTAGCAATTGACCACACTGTGGTTTAATTAATGTCAATTATAGGCCGAAAAGTCATTAATATTTAAGGAAGCGGAAGGTCAGTTACCAGATAATCATCTGAAGAACGTCTCTGCAGAATGTCTCGACATAATAACTTCAAAAATAAAGCTGAAAGTACCGAAAACTGGAATTTCGCCAATCGATTCAACAGGCTCTTCCTCGTTTCCTTGAATCTGTTCTCACATTTAAATTTTCAAAAATGGTCCAACAAATAAAAAAAAAAAAAAAAAAAAAAAAAAAAAAAAATGTATTGCTTTCCTTTCCATTCGTTAATTCTTCATCGTAGTCAGTAAGGATTTGTCCCTTTTTTTGTCATAAGGACATGCAAAGTTTATACGAAAGTACTTAGTCCTAGGCCCAACTAGTTTGTCCTCCGCGGTCACTTCCGGCTGAACTAGTTTGTCCTGCACATAATCAGTTTGGCCTAAACATTTTTAGGTCGAACTACATAGTTCGGCCTGCACACCATCAGTTTGGCCTGGAGAATTTTAGGCCAAACGAATTTTGTCCTAGACCCAACCTGATTGGCCTAAACCCTACCGGATTGGCCTAGAGAATTTCAGGTCAAACGAGTTATATCCTTGGCAAAACTAGTTTTGCCTGTACTGCTCAGGCCTAGAGTAACTAGTTTGGCCTAAAATTGAGTTTGTCCTGTAACATATACAATAAACACAAGCACACATAAATGCAAGCAAACGGGGCTGTTGCACACTTTTGCGACAGGCGATTCATTAGTCGATTCTGGTGAAAAAACCTCCAAAAATAATGTGTACGTACAACTCCCGAAATCCACTTCTCAAAACTCAATAAACGCTTGTATTTGCGCGAGCGTAATGGTGGTTTAGGGCAGTAATAATGAGAGATTCCCATCAAACAATACTGTAACTCCATCAACGACCAATAACAATACTGTGACCAATAAGAGACTACGTTCATCAATTAATAATATTACGACATAGAAATGAAATATTTGACATTTGTACACGTCAGTGGCGCAACGAGAGTTTCTTCATATCTCTCTTCTCTCCATTAAGAAACGTATGTCAGACAAGGATGGACAACGGGATAAAACCCTCTCTTTCTGTCCTTTTCCTACTTATACATTCAAATGGGAAACGAGAGAGATGGATGAGATCCTGGTTGCGCCTGTGGTACACGTATATTTCGCCTTGATAAGGAGCCCTCGGCGCCATTCATTGGAGAGCCATTTAGTCAATCGGTCAACGCTGTAAAAGAGTACACTGCTGCGTGATGATTGCAGTGCTAATAAAGATGCAAGCTTAAAAAACAGTTGAAAGGGATAGAAGGGAAACCGGAGCGAAAAGAAAAGCGGAAAAGAGGAAGTGAATTAACTTGGACGGTTCTCGCGGTAAAGAAGGGAAGAAAGAGAAGCATCCTTGAAACGATGAGGGGGCGGGGGGGGGGTCGAGGGAGATGAGTCCGTGGTGCCCTAAAAACTAACAACTTTTTCTCCATAATTTATCATGTTCCGTCTTTTAATTACAAATTCTGGCCTTATTAAACTTGTCCCAGCACCGTTGCCAAGTCTAGCATACATATATTTTTATTATTAAATTAAATCGAGATGTTGACCCTTTGTTCTATATATTCAGGCAATCTTCGGAGGAAAGTGCTAAAAAAAGAAGCATTACAGCACGATTTTTGCTCTTTTCATACGATCAGTAAAGAGCGCCACGCGGTCTGATTCACCCTCGAAGGGCCTGGATTTTTCAAAAGGATGCCACTCTTCCGTTTATAAAGGGAAGGTAGTTAACTGTTCGTACTCGGGGGAGTTAAAATTGCCTATACGATACATTGAAGGCGCCCGAAGACATCGTATCTTGTACTTGTTTTCATTAATAGTCGCGTTTATCCGGAATGGAGATTGGAGACTGAAACTATGTGAAGTAGACTAGAGAAAAAAAACTATAGTATATTAGGGCTTGACCCTTAAAGGCTTAAAATTCTTTGAGAAAACTATTGATGTCTTATTACTTAGTAGAGCAGGACTATTTTGAGTATCGGGTTCTGATAAGTAGCGATGCCTGCTTCCGAACTGCATCAAAGCGCTTCATCGGTGAGCGGTTGATTCAAAACGAGTCAAAACTCAGCGCTAACCACAACCACTCACCGATGCGTGTTGGTGCGGTTCGGAAGTAGGCAACGCTATACTTGTCTGAACCTGCTCTAGGCCCTATCAGTGGCGTAGCGTGCATTTGACAACGTTGCAGTTCGTCCATTTATACCCATGAAAAAAATCAAACTAGTAGGTTTTCGGTGATCACCTTCGCATTTGACCTTTGACATGGGTCTAAATGGGCACTATAGGACGTTGCCAAATTGCATGCCACGCCACTGGGCCCTATCTAGCTATAGTCTAGCTATAGTAGCTAGTCGTTCTAACTTGAGACCTGCATGAGCGGGCGATAAAAGAATTTCGGAAATTCGAGAATGGCAACACTTCAATATTTATTTATTCATTTATTTATTTATTTTAGTTTTTCAAGGCTCTGTAGGACTTCATGAAATACTTAAACCTGTATAATGTTCCAAGGTGGTTCGTCGAATCTGAAATTTACGTTTTGCCAGTTGAATATACTTAACTACTCGACGTCATAGGTGGGTCCAGCAATCTGGCAACTGCGCATGGCTCCCATTTGAATGTATGATGGGGCCATAGCCCCGTGGCTAATCGATTTTTTTTTCATGCAATCAAATGGGAAGAACACAATGTTGCCAGATTGCTGGACCCGCCAATGCTCAACGCAAATGCTTGACCCAGCCTGATTCCTTTTCGCTTTATGTTTGCACGGCAACATGCAACATGCAACGTATGGCACTGTCGCGCTGTTTTCATTTTGAGCCTCCCCGTTATTGTCAAAAGAATGTTAAAATAATTACAGTGACCATTAGAAAATGTGTGGTGGCAACACTCCACGCCCACCATCCACCATGCATCTGTGGTAGGACCGACCGGTGCGCGGTGTTTCTGGTGAGTGGTGTCGTTCGCTGCTCAACGAAAGAGGATGCTCTATCCACTCGCTGACATCGCTACATCACGACATCGTGGAGAGTAAAAATTACGATGAAATAACTATATATGAGGGAGGACATAAAAAGAGCCTCCCTATTTCTGTTCATGCACATTACACATAACACATTATACTTCACAAATTACATTACACATTCACACTACATTTTCGCTCTGATACAGAGATGCCAAATCCAAATGGCGAGAAATATTCCGATCTATCCCATTCGATACACAAATCAGGGTAAGATAACGTAAAATCTGGCCACGACTTGCGTTCATTCTATTCAGTCGATCCAATAATAGTCATTTACCGGATTTTATGGAGTGTTTTTTTAAAACGAGGATCGTTAGCACCTGTAGATTTAACAAAGATAGCTGTCAAGTTTGGATGCTCAAATATCCGAAAAATAAGGACGTAACCTATGGGAATTCGCAAAATCGCTATTCGATCTATCATACCGCACTACTATAGTCCGAATTCCCATAGTTAAGTCCTTATTTTGCGGGTTCGAGCACCTAAATTTAACATATATCTTTGTTAGATCTATACAGACAGGTGTTGACAATCCTCGTTTTACAAAAAAAAAAAAAAAAAAAAAAAAAAAAAAAAAAAAAAAAAAAAAAAAACTCCATAAAATTCGGTAAATGACCATTATTCGATCGATTAATTGATCCCCTTGGTCACGTACCATAGAATCGCATCTTAAGTTATTTTCCGTTAAGATTTTAGTGTTTGTGTGCTTAAAGTAGACATGTACATTCAAGTTTCAATGAATGAACAATAGCTTTAGCTCACGAATGAAAACGAAACTATTACTCTAAATTCTCCAATCGACTTTTTAGCGGATGAAAGGATGAATTCGTAGAGAATAGAAGGGAAGTTAAAGTTAATGGTGGAAAATATAAAGCAACTTTGACGGCTGTTCACGAAATTGGATTGGTGCGGGAGAGTATAACAGTGGTACATAGGAAAACGAGGAGAGAGATAATAACGCAACGCATTCTACTCGAACAAGGCGAGGGTGATTAATTTGCTTTGCTCCTCGCGTCCTCAGTTCAAAGTGAAATTCAATATCAAACTTTTCGCCGGGTGGCGCCGCAATAAATTAAATCGAACTCAAATTGGCTTGCCCGAGTTGGCGAAAACAAGGAACTTTGATCATCTCTCTGTTATTCCTGCCGGGTGCGTTCAGGCTGTGCACCATCATGATTGAGGAGGAGATAAGTAGGGAAATGTAGATGACAGAGATATATAAGATTGCTGTCCAATTTTATGACGATCATAGTTCTCAAAGTCGAAGTTATTTAGATGCAATGAGTTTTTTCAAAGGAGGATTTCTCAACATTCATGAAAGATGGGCCTTTTGCTAACTTGTTGACCCATTTGACCCAGTTGTATGAATTTTTGTGGATTAAGAAGAAAAAAATAGAAAAAAATTGAAAACAATAAAAACCAAAAACAAACAAACAAAAAAACAAAACAAAAATTGTTTTTTTTTTTTTTTTTTTTTTTTTTTTTTTTTTTTTTTTCAAGGGAGGCTTTCTCAACATGAAAGATGTGTCTTATGCAAACTTTTGACACAGCAGTATTTTCCCGTGGATTAAAAAAAACAAAACAAAACAAAAACAAAAACAAAATTGATCAATAGACTATAAAGTCATTTAAAATTAACCCACAATAATAATAATAATTTTCCAAGAATTTAGAGGGTTGCTTACCTGTGACTAACTGTGCATGATGAAATTGGCAAACGGCGTCTGCCTCAAACCACGTGACGCGGTCTCGGAAATATCGGAAAAAGACCGAATATCCCTCCTCGGGAAGGGTCCACACATTACTTATGTTCACTTGAGCACTTGGAATTGAGCTGATTTCCACATGTCCACCCGTTATCGAATTTGACCGCGGGGCCTGCACAACTTTGGTCAGCTGTGAAACAGAAAAAAGAAAAACATTCAATTATTTTCAACAACTTATTTACTTCAGTACAACAAACAAAGTTTTAAAATGGACTTTTGTAGAACTGATAAATTACGACAAAATTAACCACGAGGAGATTGAGAGTCAAGAAACGCGATTTATATTATTGGATGTGAAGGTACAGTTGCGGATCTGATTCTAGGGGGGGGGGGGGACCTTCTTTTTCGACAAAACGCCTAAAATTTCCTCGAAAATTCCTATGTATACAGTGTAAAAAATTGGCTCAAGGGAGGAGGGAGTACAGCCCCTTCAGCTCCTCCTTTGGATCTGTGCTTGTGTAGGTTGTTTGCGACACAGTTATGTAAGTACGTTATTTTATTTTATTATTACAACCGCAGAGGCTGAGAAGTGTAGGTTTGTTCAAATATACCGAGCTATTTTTTTTTCTGACTGCATGGGTGTATATTTTAGATTTTTTAACCCACACCTTTACGTGCATAGCTCGCACTTTTCTGTGGTCAAGAGAGAAAGCTCGAAAAAAGTTAGCTGACAATATTATAACCCACACCCCATAATATTCCTACTGACTTTGAGTTCCTGAATCATCTTTTGAGATCCGCCTCGTCAAAGTGTAGCTCTCACCAGAGTGGTGACTCCGATGTGATGTCACTCGTTTGCTCTCTTTATGTGAAATTGATCTCAATCAAATTGAGCTCTTCCAAATATAGAACGTGATCAAAGCTAATTTCTCTGACATTTTTTTTCTCGGATTTCCTTTCGTTTCTCGCAATTGAACTCTTTCGCGAATCTGCCGCCGCGTTCTCTTAAATGAATATAAAGAAAGAAAGAAAAAAAAATATGCGTTTGAAAAGTGAAGATGGGTCTGGTAGAGTTTTGACGTGGCAAAGTTTTCGCGAGTCAATATTTAAATAAGCTGTCGTTACGAAAGCATAAAAAATGAACAGTTGCAAAATATTCGTTTGACTTCACTTTCTTTACAAACGCGCGATTCGATTTCTCTCTGATTCCCTTCACCTTTTATCTTCCAGAGCAAAGTCTTACGGACCGAGAGACAAATAGAGACCCAGCACAAAACTTACGACTGGTGTCCACTTTTCTGGCTCAATTTTCGTAGGAACTTATCGAAACAACATCCAACAGTCGCCTACTGTTGACTGATGAGCGCGAGGTTTGCATTCGCCACACAGAGAAAAACACTTCCCTAAAATTTAATCACCGAAGTTTTCGGTTGCAGGAACCAAAATGTTCGGTCCTGAGTACTGAATACTTCATTACTCATTAGTAGTACCGAGTATTTGTTTTGGGCGGATTTTGGGTTATCCTTACCGAAGTCTTCGGTTCTAGCGACTAAACATTTTGGTTTCTTCAACCGAAAACTTCCGTGATCAAAATAAACCGAATCTTCAATTCAAACCACCAAAGCATTTTTCTCTGTGCAAGCAAAACATGTTTCCGTTTCCGGGACTGCGGACCAATCACAGCCTTTTGTTGAGCTCACCATTCAACAGTAGGTGACTGTTTATTTTTGCAGCCGGTGACTCCCGAACAAAACTGTGACCTCTAAACTTGCTTCACTTTTCTAACACTGGAAGCATACGGTGTGCTGGGTCTCTATTTGTCTCTGTACGGACCCCAAAGCTTATTTTTTCCCATCTCAAAAAATGAAAAAAAAAAAAAAAAAAAAAATCGGCTGTTTTGAAAATTGCTGTCGCATGAATTAATTTGATTTACGTCCAAGGTAGCCCAAGAGGCTCTGTCAGGCATTGGTCATATTGATTGCGAAAAAATATATCTTGGAACTAATTCCAAAGGTTAATTCTCGTCGTGTACGACATTGTGTACCATTGAGTCTGTATTCATGTTAAGACGACAAAACAAAAATAAAGTCCATGTAATTTTCAATTCTTCTCGGCAAACAACAAACTTTTTTTTCTAGGAAACAAAGTTATTGTTGCAGTAGATAACTATTCGTACATGAAAGGCATGAAATTGCCTATCCAGGAAAATGAAGGCGTTTTGGACTGAATTCATGTAAGTTTGACAAACAAAAAAAGTCCACGTAATTTTCAATTCTTCACAGCAAACAACGAGCACAGTAGAAAAAAAAGTAGACAAAGTTATTGTTACAATAGATAACTAATCGTACATAAAAGAGATGAAATTGCCTATCCAGGAAAATTAAGGCGTTTTGAGTCAGTATTGATGTAAGTACGACAAAACAAAAAAAATCCACGTAGTATTCAATTTTTCACGGCAAACAACGAGCATAGTCTGCATAGTGTGTAGAAAATAAAAAATTATTGTTACAGTAGATAACTATTCGTACACGAAAGGCATGAAATTGCCTATCCATTCAAATTAAGGCGTTTTGAGTCCGTAATCATGTAAGTACGACAAAACAAAATAAGTCCACGTAATTTTAAATTCTTCACGGCAAACAACGAGCGTAGTGTAGAAGATAACAAATTATTGTTATGGTAGATAACTGAATTCGTTCATGAAAGAGATCAAATTGCCTATCCATAAAAATTAAGGCGTTTTGAGTCCGTAACCATGTAATTCGCGAATAGTGAATGATCCTCGAATAAACATTCAGCAGCCTTACGCTTCCGGAAGAGATTATCACTGCCACCTACTATGGAGGTTTTTCTCTAATTGGCTGTTGAAAAAAACAACAAGAAAAACAACAGTTTGACCAAATTTACGACCTCCGAGATAAAACTGTGACGCACTGATTACTGTTACTGTTGCAACATTGTCGGCTTTATGAAACATCACCTCTCATCCTCGTTTTAGATCAATCTCCCCCAGACCCGCAGACCCTTCACCGAGTTCTGGTATAGCTGTGCTAGTATAATTGAAATATTTTACAAAGTTTGTGACAGTCCTGTTCAGGAAACAAATCGCACCGGAAAACATTCAAACTTTTTCTACCCGTATGCCCGTCCGTTATAGGATGAAAATTTAATTAATATATTACAATGAAAACAAAAAACAAAAACAAAAAAAACAAAAAACAAAAAACAAAAAAAGTTATCCTCTACCTGAAGATTATCTCACACGGAAAGGGATAATTTATTAGGGAGTGATAGTTATTTTTATTCGCACTCTTTTGTCCTATAGTTTGCTTATTTTTTCATTTGCCTGCAAAAAATAAAAATGAAAATGGATGTACAGTAAGTAAATAAATAAATAAATAAATAAATAAATAAATAAACAAAAAAAAATGAAAAAATAAAATGAAAAATAAATATACGCTGGAAAAAAATTGAATACAAATACGCACTGTTTCTTGTTTCAATTCTAAAAATCAGACCACCGTCAAATGGGGTTGCTTGGGACTACAGGCTAACATGGGACATTTCGGGGAAATTTTCTTGTTATTGTCGGTGGCAGCTTGGCAATGTTATTTGTTGTGATTATTTCTCCAAAAATATCAGAGACAAAAATAGAGACGGAACACTATGCTAAAATACATAGGGAAGATTTGAGGCACACTGAATTTTCGAGGATTCAACAAAATAACATGTAAAACAACAGTCAACACCTTTTGATGTCGCCTGATGTTGAACGGTGACATTCGGAAAACACGGGGGAGATGGGCGGGGAGGGAAGAGGAGGGTGCTCGCCATTCAACACCATACGACGCGACGTTGACTGTTGTTTTGTTGAATCGGCCAGAATTCAGAGTGCCTCAACTGCAGCCAGTTATGGTGCTCCTTCTCTATTTGTCTCTGAAAAATATATTCTATAATATATATATATATAATCACAAAAAATAACATTGCAAAGCTGCTACAGACACTAACGCGAAAATTCCCCGAACTGCCCCATGTTATAGCCTGTCGTCCCAAGTAACCCCATTTGACGGCGCGGCATATAACTGTAAACTTTATTTCAAATACATTATAACTCCAATTTTTTCATGATTTAGATTTCTTATAAGTGGTCTTTCACATTCTGCAAATATTGCTTGCCATAATTTTATTTTTTTCTTGCCTAAAACTAGGACATCAAAGTTTGACATTTTGGGTCAATGCACATAAAGATCGCAAGTATGGGGAAAAAATTTGGAAAAAAATGTATCCACCCGTATGTATCTTTGTTTTTGATAAAACGAATGTTATAATATTCGCTTTTTATAAAAAGAAAATTCCAATCAAGGAACAAAGGGTTAATGGTTGAAAGCAGGTATTATTCAGACTGTGTCAATATTGATCACAGGGAATTTTTTGAGCAAATTATTACTTAATTTACTTTCGTTCTTTATCTCGCTTTAAAAATATGCAAAAACTGAATAATAAGCTTTTGGACCAGCACTAGCGGTTCATCACATATCTAACATCGTTTTCCTCCCTTTTGATACAAGGCAAAAGTATCGATTTCTTATGCACCTAGAAAAATTTCGATCGTTCCAATGAACGTTCCGATAGTATATTCCCGTCCTTTATTTCCCATAGAGGCGATCGGAATTTCATAGAGACAATCGGAATTCGAGTAGATTCAAGCGTCCAAACTGTTGCAACGATAGGTCTTATGACTGAAATAAGGGGAAAAACAACTATGGTTCTATTCTTATAGTTTTAACAGCACTTTTTTCTGAGTGTAGAATTTAGTTAAACCTCCTGAGAATCGATTATTTTTCATAAGTTCATATGGAGGAGACATCAATTTATCGTTTTTCTGGAGCAGTCTGTGTTTTGAACATTGACGCCTCCGCGCTCTTTGTGAAAATCTGTTGAATCAACATCGTAAAAAATCGCGTGAGAACTCCTGTATTATAATCTAATGTATGACCCAAACTGACCTCAATGTACGGTGAAAAGTGCATAATACGTAGCTTATTTTGGATAAAAATACACGGGAAAAAAGAATTTACCATCTGCATAGCTGATTTTAGAGTCTGCTATCAAGTATGGTAAATTTTACCATCATATGGTAAATGCAACGCACTTTGTGATATTTTCAGATAACCTGTTGATACATTTCACCACAAGGTAAGTTGCATTTACCGTATGATGGTAAGGTTACCATACTTGATAGCAGACTCCAAAATCAGCTGAGGAGATGATATAAAATCTACCAATCTTTTTTTTTTTTTTTTTTTTTTCGCGTAACTGGCTGGCTAGTATTTGTCATACACAGCGGTCATAACGCACCTTACACAAAAGTGAAATTGTATTGCGCATTATGTATACCCCTGTCCTGGTCAGTTTTATGTATTTTTACCATAGTACATACAAACACCAAGAACGTAGAACGCTCAACGGCCAGAGGAGCTCACGCAGTCTCTTAATAATTTAACGAACTTTTTTTTTGTTTATAGGTGAAGGAGAGAGAGGGAGAGAGAGAGAGAGAGAGAGAGAGAGAGATGATGATGAATCGATTTTTATTTTGTGCAAGATAAACATAGTGATACAAGCGCACAAAAAGAAACAGAGAGAGAAAGAATTAGGAAACATAATTAGACCACAAGAGAAAAAAAAAATAAAATAAAATAAAAATGAAATAAATAAATAAAGAGTTCACAAAGCACTAGGCAAAATTAGGGCTCCAAGGCCCTCTCTTACATTTAAACCCAGCACT